>WJBH02000296.1:0-328785 GCA_013167095.2 Daphnia sinensis | reverse complement strand
GGGTATCGGTGATTGGATTGTAGCTCCACGGTAACGTTGCAGCAGTATTAATTACCAAGTGGTTGAACCAAAATCAATCACATCACCGTTCTTAGATGCCAGTAAATATTGCGGCTGTTGGGTTCTCATATATGCCGAATAATCATACAATTGTCCAAGGTAGAAAATGCGGTGTAAGCTGCAACTGTTGCTCTGGTAGTTTGTGTTATATACACATCAGTAACGAAACTCAAAGAAGGAGAAAATGAGTTAGCAACGTTGAACGTGCCGGTTTGACGGTGGCTTCCATATTTTTCCACTATCCACGACCATGTTCCAGTTTTTCCGGGTGGGATATATACCGTATAATTACCAGTCACGTCAATCTGTGAGGTATATTGAGTGTTTGTATTGTCTGCTATGTAAAGGGTTGATGCCATGTTAGATGTAGTTTAGTGTTGTTCTTGCAGTCCATGCAGCGGTTAAACTGGTGACGCTAGAATTATTTATTTGCGTAGCAGTTGTCTTAATATTAGTGGACATTTCCCATCGATTTATTTGCCATGCACCAGATCCCAATGTACCACCATAATATACATGAGTGGCGTCTCCATGTCTTTATTTACCACTGTGAATTTGCATTATTAATTGCAGTTATTTGTGCTTGAAGCTTCCCCATACCATCTAATACGGAGTCTGTTGCTGCCAATACCGAAACATTGGATGTGGATATGTTTGCCAAGGTTGTAGATAATACCCTGGATGGAGTAAAGTACAAGTTGGTCACCTCAGGCACAGAACCGGTATTGAGTGTTACCACCCCCGTGAATCCATTAACAGTCGTAACTCCATTTCCACCAACCTTCTCCATCGGTCGGTGGCGGTATCATAAATTACAAGATCACCAACGTAAAATTGGATGCTCCCGTTGCCCATATCACGAGTGCCATCAACTTCTACATAATAGAAATCAGCGTTCGTTCCTGTTCCATCTGCTAATGTTGGGACGTTTGTTGTTGCATTCCATACGCCCTTGTAGGTTGCGCCCGTAAAGTTGATGTAGGTGCTATCTATCTTGCCCATGGCATTTAACGGAACTATACCATTGATTGCCCTATTGTTGAATTTAGGACATAATCAGCCATATCGGGCCTGTTCAATATTTGGGAAATTCCCGATGTAGAATTCCAATCTACATTGACTTGAGGGTCTGGTATGGTGGGCTTATTTAATATTTGCGCAAAACCCGAAGCTGCGTTCCAATCCGCATTTACCAACGAAGGGATGGATGGTTTGTTTTTAATAAAATCAGGAAGTGCTGTATTTGCCTGTTCCCAATCTGATTGAATTTGGGCATCCGGTATGATAGGCTTGTTCAGTAAATCAACATAGCTATTAGTTACTGCCACAGTTCCCAAATTTGGCTTGTTCTTTATATAGCTTTTTGTAGACTATCGGATTGGGACCAATCGGACTGAACCTGTGGCATTTCCCGCCATGACAATTAATTCCATCATATATGAATTCTTGAATAATCGTACCAGAAGGGGAACCATCATCGGTATGAAATAAATGTCACCGGTATTACCAGACGCAAGAGGGTAGGATGAGCCATATGATACCGCTACATTATACAGTCCATTCAGTTTATCTTTAATGGAGTAGTGAAGTTTTCGGTACTTAGCTGCTTTCCGGTTACCTTATCTACCTTTGTATCCAGCATTGCACCAAGATCAGGTTTATGTTTGATGTAGGAGGCAGAAGATGAATCACTTTGCTCCCAATCACCTTGCAAAGAAGAGGCCGGAGTATTAGTCCACAAACTCTGTGCGGAATCATAGGTTAAATGATCGGTCTGAGATGGACTATTGATTAGAACATTGTGTAGTTCTTCTAACTCAACCCATTCTGAATAGCTACTGGATACATCCCTGAGTTTGATGGCTTCTGGTCACCACACCAATATGCACGGCATGGTATGGTGCTTGTGGTTTTACGGATGTATATGTTCCCGGAATCATACCCAACCATAGTGCGGTTCCTTCTGTATATGCGGTAGTATCTATACCATCCACTTTTCCAAAAATGACCGCTATTCCATTTTGATATTTGGAATAGCTGTTTGTATTACCCGTAAGTTTTACTGGAGGTTATTTCAGAAGAATTGCTAGCGAGTCCAACCAGTGATTTGTTTCCAGATGCCCCATTGATGTATACGGGAGAGCCTGCTGATATGGTAGAACCCGATTCGTTTCTAACTGTAGCAACCACCATTGTGGCTATGTCTACGGGAGGGAAGGTGATTAGTGATCCATCCCGGCTATATACTGCGATGTGTTGCCGGTCGGATTGTCGAACTTTCCGGTGATGTCAACGTACAAGCCGTTATCATTCCCGAATACGATGCTATTGTTTGAAACTGTGCTTATTGCTGTGTCGATCAAGCAGTAATTGGATTTAATGCTAATCCTTTACCTAGATCACCCGTAGCAACTATTTGTATCTGCGGTGTAGTCATGCTTAGTTAAATCCCATTTTGACAAATAAAAATCTGTCAAAATGGGACTTTCGTCCCATTTAAGTAATGGTTTAACTAATCACTGAATCCGTACATAATATGCACGTTGCTGCTATTAACCAACTCAACAATCGCCACGTTTGCATACACTCCGTTAACTTCCTGTTTCAATAGTGCGTTTGCGCTGTCAACAGTAACGGTGTGTGAGTTAACAATGTTTGCCGAGTGCGTAGTACCGTTGATAGATACAGTCATGGTATTAACTGAGCTAGTCCAAGGTCGTGTTGCTGTTCAACAATGCAAGGATATCGTTCTTAGAAACGCTTGCACCTGCAACGTTAACTGCAAAATGTTGTCGGCCGCTGGATCAACGATCAGAGTAGCTGTCAAGGCAGTTCCAGTTTTTCCGTCACCCGACAACACGATAGAAGTGCTGTTTGCAGTAAGTTTGCCCATCAACGAACCGAAATCACAAGTATAGGTGACATCAGGGTTGCCCTGATCGGTGAAGGTGATCACACTACCGTTGGTAATGGTGATTTCGTCTAATTGACCTTGCAATGCGATTGGATCAACACTACTGATACAGTAGAAGTCGAACCAGTACCAGCATTTGGTGTGGTTTCTGTCAGTTCGATCTTTTTAGTGGTAGTGTTGTACGCCATAGTGTACACTTTTGCTTTCCCTGCAAGTTTGCAGCAGAGAGGAAAGCTGATCCATCTGTTCCGTCGGTCAATATGTTATTGGCATCAGTGGATACGCCTGTACCTACGATTTTCCATTTGCTTGTTCCTGAATCAAAAACAAACTGTGACCCTAAATCGCCCGGTTGGACAACTTGATATTTAGTAATTGCTGGCATTTTATTCTCCTTAATTGAATGGTGTTATTGGCTGCCCCGCCGAATTTACAAAGATGTTAGCATAGTCAATACCATCATTTGAGATTGAATGCTAGAATCCGTGTGTTTGTATGCAGTACCGTTCAATTCGGTTTCCCAAATATCAACAGTGCCTTTTGCTTGGTTGAATACTCGATAGATGGTGCTTGGCAATATATATGCCGGAGGCCAACTTGGTATTGTCATGGTTCTTTTAGTAGATGGTGCAACCGGTTTTCCACCTGGTGTTTTTCCATCACTAATGCGAAAATCTCCGGTGTCTGGATCATAAAATATTTGACCCTTTTCACCTACGTAAATATCCACCATAGTGGTGTTGATCAATCCTGATTGAAACTTACGTACTGCCATGTTATTTACTCAGTGCTTATCGCACTTTTGTGCTCCACCCGTGACTTTGGATGAAAGTTTGTCCATTTTTTTTGAATACGCTTAGAAGAGGACGATGGTATTGTCTTTGGAAGATTAAGATGACCACACTCATTGCATATGGTCATATCATCTGCAGTGGTGGACTCGGTGATTGCGTACTCGACTGTCCTTCCCATAGTAGGGTCGTTGGCAGTAGCAAGCACATTAGTCTGCCCATTAGTCTGCCCATTAACCGATTTCTTCAATAAATCGAGCATTTGCTGCAATGGGGGAATCCATTTTGCTTGTTTCTTTTTGGTGACAGTATCAGGTAAAGCATCTACCGGAATTTTATGCTTTTCCGGTGCATTCGGTGCCTTAACTGATACACTAAATTCTTCAAATTTCATGCATATATCCTTTAATAGTATTTAGCCTAAAATTTTAAATTAAGCGCTAAGTGCTGCTGCCAATCTTGCTGCTGCCATGCGGACTCAGCCGTAGATTCTTTAGCTAAATCACTTGCTTCAATTTCAGAAAGAGTTGGTTTATCGGCTAATTCGCCAGTCAACACTACTAAGCTATTTGAAGCAGTCGTGAATCCTGTTCCACCTATCTTGGCAACAATATCAGCAACAATATCAGTTCTCAAACTTGCAATCTCCGAAGCTTGTGATGTTCCCAAGAAGATTGCGAATCCAGATGCATTACCTTGAACTCTATCGAATGCAATAGTTCCATCGATTGCATGAACAATCTGGCACGTAATTCTCACCGAAGCATCTGATGCTGGAGTCAAGAACATCGCTATCGGGTTACCGGTAGTATAATGATCGTTTGCGTTGCAGCGATAGCACGAACTGGGTGGTCCATGTCCACACTAAATTAGATAAGTGCATGATACGTTGCATTGCTCTGTACATTTCTGCAAAGTTTTCTTGGATCAAAGCGCCGGTAACGTTATTTACTGCGACTTTCATTGCTACTGCATCATAGCTAAATATTGCTTCGGATGCAGAGTCAAACCCCTTATTCCATTGTGGAGTGTCATCACTTGCTTTGTGGTACTGTAAATTCATATTCAAGTCGAGTGAGTTGGTAGTATCAAGCGACATTGTTGTCCACTCATAGCCCGGTTCTCTGACTTCAAATGAAATGTACCATTGGCAACCAGTAAGTTAACTCCATTACCCGTTCCGCTGATGTAAGTATAAGTTGAACTGGATGACAATTTATATCTCATGTACCATGTATTGCCGAAGCCTTCGGTGTCTAGTCCCGATATAGTTGCTCTTGCACCCAATGCATCCGAAATTTTCAAATTGATTGGTTCATTATTTGCTGAAGTTATGAGTCCCGGAGCTGACGTAGATAACCGTGTGAACGTTGTTCCTGCACTCATGCTAGGAGCCTTAATAGTCACCTCGGTTGGTGTCACTTCGATTATTTCTGTTGCTGTATTATCAATAGTCAATGATCTTGTTCCAAAGTCTACCGCAAAACTTGAACGAGTTGCTATACTGCCGATCTTAATACCTGCATTAGACAATCTGAAATATGCTACATAGTCATACAATTTGTCGGCAGTCTCTAGTGAGGTGTATGCCGCAGTTGTGGCTTGTGTTAACTCAGTAATTGAAACATCCGGTGCCGCAATAACTGAAGAAGTCTGGATGCCTCCTCAGGTGTGAATATGTAGGATTGTCTGACGTTGCCATATTTTTCCACTGTCCAAATCCAGTTACCTGTTTGTCCGGGTGCATATAAGTAACAACGGTCGAAGTCGATATATTTGACATATATCGCACTTGATTACCCAAATTATCTTCAATGTATAAACTTGACCCTGAAGGAATGTTAGTAATTGTGAAGTTTGTTGAAGTACCTACTGAATTGGTGTAAACCGCAGTTGTTATTGCACCGTTCGCAAAAGTTACAGAACCTGTTGTCAAAATCTGTGTACTCTTTATGCCTGGAGTTAACGTAGTAGTTTTAACTGTCAGTGTATTTGTTGTATTGTTGTACGACCATGCAATGGTGCAGTTGCATCCAAGACCAAATGTGTGGAACCCAAGTTCATTGTTGTACCACTTGTGGAAATAATTTGATACAATGGTTCTCTGGTTCTCATGTATGCAGCCAGATCATATAACTCATCTAATGTGGACACACTTGTGTAAGCTGCCACTATTGTTTGGTCAGTGACGGTTATATAGGAATCGGCAGTCCAGATAGGAGTAATATTGGTATCACCACCGTTTGCAGGCAAGAACGAACCTGATTGCCTTCTATACCCATACGTTCAATATTCCATGTCCAAGTTCCGGTCTTGCCCGAATCAATGATATTTGCCACCAAGCCATCAAAATCTGTACCAGAGTCATATGTTGTGCCAGTATTATCTAAAGTCAACACTGTGCTATCTATCAGATCATTGTAAAACACCCTAGAACTATTTCCGCCGCTGTGAGAATACAATGCGGCTACATAAGTTGAACTTGCTATGGTGAACAATCCTGTAGTAGTCAATTTTATAAACTCAGAACCAGATAACAACATAGTTGTCTTCAAAGTCAATGTATTTGTAGCACTGTTGTAAGACCAGAGTTGAGAAGCGGATGTGTCAACTACAATGTTGGTATTTCCGAAATCAATTGATGTTCCACTCTTAGTCGCCAAAACATATTGTGGTTCTACAGTTCTCATGTACGCTGCATAAATAAATTTGATCTAAGTCAGAGAATTCTGTGTATGCTGAAACCACCGCTAGTGATTCATTGATTGATGTATCAGCAATCCATAGTGGCAAGGCTGCTATATCTCCGCCTGCGGCTGGTGCGAAAATACCTGTTTGTCTTTGGAATCCATAGCGTTCTGCAACCAAGTCCATGTTCCTGTTTCACCAATCGATAGATAACTAGTGAATGTTCCTGTCTTATTAAATTCAGTTTGATATGCTAGTGACAGTTCATCAATTATGTATAGAGTAGAGTTAGTTAAGTTTGTGAAATTCAATCTTGCTGAATTACCGTCAACTGAGCTATGTAGCGCATGAATAGTTGTTGCTGGTTCTATGGTTATAGTACCAGTAGTTGAAATTTTATTCATTTTCAGACCGCTAGTTAGCAAGCTAGTCTTGATCGTTAATGTATTTGATACAGAATCATATGACCATACATCCACAGCAAGAGAATCGAAGACCAAGTTAGTTGTTCCAAATTCCATTACGGTACCGTTTTTAGAAGCGATAACATATTGTGGTTCTTGAGTACGCATATAGGCTGCATAGTCATACAATTGATCGACTGTAGATACGGATGTGTATGCCGAGACCACTGCAGAGGACGTTTCTGTCACGTTAGTGTCTGGAATCCAGTTGGACTTGCGAAGAAATCCCCACCTAGTACAGGAGAGAACAACCCATTTTGTCGTTGGAATCCATATTGTTCTGTGTACCATCTATAAGTGCCGGTTAATCCAGGTGCAAAATAATTAACTAATGTTCCAGTGACGCCTGTTTGTAAATCATACTGCACTCCTGTGCCAGTGGTAGTGTAAATTGATGCATCAGTCAAATTTGAATATGTTAGCCTAGCTGAGGGTCCTGCAGCAGATGTATATAATGAGGTGATTGTTGCCCCATTTGCCAACGTTATAGTTCCTGTAGTCAACAATGTAGTAAATCTAGTCAACGATGCTAAATTTGTTGACTTTATGGTTAGAGTGTTTGTAGGTTGATTATAGCTCCATACCGCAGAAGCAGTTGCATCGATAATAATATTTACTGAACCAAAATCTACAGAGACACCGTTTCTTGAAGCTAACACATATCTAGGTTCCTGAGTACGCATATAGGCTGCATAATCATATAATTCATTTAGTGTAGTTATCTCAGTATAAGCCTCGACTGCCGACACCGAAGATTGTGTAATGTTAGCATCAGGTGTGTACGCAATCAACGCAGAATAATTTCCACCTACGAAGTTTACAGAAGAACTTTGTCTATTATAACCATACCCTCAACAACCCAATTCCAAGTTCCAGTAGCAGAAGTTGGGATATATTGTGTATATGACCCCGTTTTGTTGAATTGTAAATCTTGCTGTACACCTGAATTATCAGTCAAGAATACCGTAGAATTTACTAGCCCTGCATAATTCAACTTTGAACTATACCCGAAGAGTCCGTAAACAAGCTAGTCAGTACTGCGCCATTAGTAAGGGTGATTGTTCCTGAAGTTTCTATACCGGTTAAAATCGATCCAGATGCTAATAGAGAAGTTCCTATAGTCAATGTTTCAGACACGGGGTCATAATCCCACAATGTTGATGTTGTCCCGTCAAGTACTATATCAGCGTCTGTGAAAATCTTTCCTGCAGCAGCAGTTAATACTACATATAGTGGCTCTTGGGTCCTAACGTAACATGAATAATCATACAATTCATCTAGATTGTTCAGTGAAGTATATGCATGACAGTTGATTGTGTCGCTACAGTACAGATGTGTCTCTAGACCAAGCAGGGTTAATATTGATTGATCCTCCCGTAGAAGGCGTGAAAGTACCAGTTTGCCTCTGAAATCCATATAGTTCAGCAATCCATGTCCAAGTACCCGTAGCTCCTGGAGGAATGTAAGCTACGTATGAACCAGATGCCGAAGTTGTCAAGTCATATGCGCGCCGGTATCATCTAAAATTAAAACAGTCGTTGTCATAAGTTTTTTCCTATTATAAGTATTTATCTTAAATTGAAAAAGCCCGAAATTGATTCGGGCTTTTTCTTAACATAGGGAAATTTTACAAGTTAGTAAATACCACATTTGTGCTTGAACCTTCATCATCGATATAGATACAAGTCGCAGTTGCGCCGTTCAAGTATGTTATAGCATTTGTTGACTTAATAGTATTGAACGTTGTGCCGCTTGCCAAGACAGAAGAGTGAACGTCACTTTATTAAGAACAGAATCATAAGACCAGACAGGAGTGGCTGTTGCATCAACGTCAACTAACGTATTTCCAAAGCTCAAACTAGACCGTCTTTTGATACTAAATCAAATTGGGTTTTGTGTTCTAGCGTAAGCCGCATAATCATATACTTTGTCAAGTGTTGACAAATCAGTATATGCTGATACCGTTGCAGCATTATTTACTGTTATGGCACCATCTGTTAACCAGTCTAGAGTTACAGTTGTTGTTCCACCTAATGAAGGTACCAGTGTTCCTGTGATCCTCTTATATCCATATCTTTCTGCAATCCATGTCCAATTACCTGTTGAGCCGGGTTCGATGTATCCGGCAAATGTGCCAGTCAAACCAGTAGACAATTGATACTGTGTACCAGATGAAGAAAGAATCAACACAGTAGTATTAGTTAGATTGGTTAATATCAATCTAGTGGAAGTACCTCTGCTGTCGGTTATGGGAATATCGTTAGTCAAGCTATTAATGAGACCAGTAGTTCTAACGTCCTTTAATGCATCACTAGCGATTCCTGCTATAAATCTGAAGTCACTACTTGTGTTGTAGTCTCCCAAATCTAAGTAACCATTACCTGTTGCAACTAAGAAATCAGTATCACTTGCGAATGTAGCCCACCAATTCTTTAGTGCATTATATAATCGTTGTGGTGACCACCCAAGAGTTCCTGTTACAGGAGCAATAGTTTTAGTAGCAGTATCAACTGAAATCAGTAGTGCGTCTGCTGCCGCAGTCGTCGCGTTGACATAGTTCGCATCAATTGCACCAGAAGCGTTATATGTGACTAAACCAATCTTAGCTGTTGCAGCAGTAAACACCTTCGTTTGATCGATATATCCAGGCTGACGGAATTTGAGGGTCCAATCAATCATATTTTGAACTGTTTTGTCGTCTAGGCTGTCCACGAACGGTAGGAAACCGTCGGACGCCGACATGAAAGTTGGGTCTCGGAAAAACTCGCTTAGTGCCACTGTGCTCTCAGATGTTGTAGTGATCATCTTGGCAGGATAGCGTGTTGACATTGCTGACGGGGTAATTTGAATTTTTGGTGCGTAACCGGTTTTCTCAACTTTTATACTAGGTCTAAATCCCAACACACCGTAAAACCCTGAGTTTCCTGTCGGGGTGCTACCGTTGAACCATCGGAATAAACTTCCGTTTTGCATCGATGCATCAACCCACCACCATTTGTTTGATGAACAAAAGTGTTGGGAATGGTTGTCAATGCACCCGTGTAGGTGTAGGTGTCCATCAAAATGTTGGACGTGCCATTACCGAAGATCGCGCCGCCGTACTTGAAGCCCACCATCTTTGAGTTGTTTGTGGTGTAGCCCATTTGCCATACCACGTTGCTGGCTGTGCCGTTGACGGTCAGACCGTTGATAACCGACTCGGGCTTGAAGTAGGCGTGGATGGCCACCTGCGCGTTATTGGGGCAATTCAGCGTGATAACAGAATTGCTGATGTTCCAAGTCGCGTTAGCTTCGCTGTTCGAGAACACTGTGCCAGCCGCGCCAGATGGGAGGTTGTAAATCACCGCGCTGTCGCTCATGTTGAGGGTTGAGCCGCTGCGGAATTCACTTGTTGTGCCAGTGCCGTACCCAAGCCCTGCGGATGGGGTCACGGTCAACGCAGAGCCGTTGGTGATGTTCAGTGCCGATCCGTTTTCAAACTGGAAAAGATCGCCACGGACGGCAGGCGTCCAAAGCACATCGTCTTTGTCCAAGTTCAGCGATGCGGTGTTGCCAAACTTCCACTGAGTCGAGCTGCGAATGGTCTTGTTGTACTCACCCATCGTCAGGGCACCAGCAGTCCAATTCAGCTTCCACGTTGTCAGCAGGCGGTACACGCCACATCACTGGTCTGATAGTCCGGCTGTGCGCTGTTGGCCGGTAGGGCTTGCGAGTGGGAGCCAAAGGCATACACCTCGTCCAGATTGCGCGAAGCGGAGCCGTTCAGCACCTTGTTGGTGTAGTCAGGCGACACACCGGTGATCAAGCCGCTTGTGCGGGCGTGACGCTGCCCATGGCCGGGTCGGCCAACATGAAGATTGGCTGAGAGTAGGAAGCTGTGTTCAGGCTGTACGAAACGCTTTGCGAGACATAGCCAGTCTTGCGGAATTGGGCAACCTGATTGATAGTGTCGGTAATCGTGTTTGCCACGCGATAGCTGGCCACACTTGCCGTCCAGTTCAAAACTAGCGCCTGCGTCAGCGCGTTGTAGTCTCCAGCCTGCACTGCGTTGATGACTGATGCTCCATTACTGCTTATGTAGAGCGTGACCCCCGTCAGGTCAGTTGCGGTTGAGTCGTTGAACTGAAACGAAACTGTGCGCGGGAAGCGAATTTCGTTAGGGCCGCCGTATCGCCGGTAGTTTGTTTTCAGGTCGTTCAATCCCCATCCAGCCGTGCTGAGGTTGATGTTTGAGAACGTCTCGGTCGTGTTGTCTTGGAAGCCACCCAGTAACTGAGTGGACAGAACCTGCGGCGCATAACCGTCCAGTGTGAAACCGTTGGGGATGGCGAACTTGTGATTTGGGCTGTCGCCATACAAACCGACATAGAACAACCCGTCGATGGTCGCTGTGCTTGTGCTGTGGGTTTTGCAATGCCGCTGTTAGCAACACCACATAAGTGTTCTTTAGTGTGCCGTACCCACCGCCGATGCTCGCATTGTTGCCTGAGGCGTATTGGTAGTCGAGAATCATGTTCTCAATTAGCAAGTCATCACGTGTTGAAACGAATGCGAAGGCGTTGTTAAAACCAGACCTTGCAACAAAACGCGGTTGTGCATGCGAATGAGTCCGCCTTTTGTCAAAAGACTACCCGTGTTCGTGAACATGTTGGAGCCGCCGGGAGTGCCGTTGTTCCAATTGTTGAAAATGAACGTTGGCCCTGCCGCTTTAATGAATTGTGTACCGTTGACAAGGTAGCCGCCACGATGTTCACCAGCCAGCTTGCCCGAGTCAAAGAGTTGGCGACCACCCGTGCCGTATTCGACCGTCCAGTCTTGGTGGTTAAACACCGCCCCTGCCGCAATCGTGTCAAACTGGAGCGTCATTCGCGCCGGGGAAGAACAACTCACGCGAACCCTGTAACAAGCCAAAACCTGCGTTAAAGACGTTTTGCCATGTGGCCGTGTCACCGGATGCTGTTAGCTGAATGGTCACGATAGAACCATACACGCTTGAGAAAATCAGGGATTCCGTGGCGTTGGTCGCCGTGGCGTTGGCCGACATGGTGACGGTCGTGCCGTTGATCGCCGTGATCTTTGTCCCTGATGGGATACCTGTTCCTTGAACTGTCGCACCCACTACGAGTCCAGTAGCACTTGATACTGTAATGGTAGGGCTTCCTGTAGTAATAGAACAGTTTCGACCTGATCCGGTCATTGTTGCTGAAAATGCCATAATATATTTTTCCTTATATTTTTGTTACTGTTACATCCGTTAAGTTCGAACTTGCATCATATGTGAAATCTTTTCTCCAGATGACACTATTTATCACATGATCGACTCGTGTTAAATTACCAGTAGAGTAAGTAAATTCTTTATATGACCCGTCTGAATAATCAACTCTTGTCAAATCTGAACCGGTATAAGTGTATTCGGCTGTTTTCGGTTTCAACAATGAGTCAATACGGGAGACTTAATGCTCCCGTCCTGTTCGATCACATTGTATACTGTGGAGTCTCCAACGGAGACTCCCGATACTGCATTAAATTTACGAGCCGCCATTAAATGATCCTAGTTTGTGCTGTCCATATTGTACTATCACTGCTTGCAGGGGTAACAACCAAATCATGTTTCCAGATGCATACGACACTGACACTTGTCCGCACGTTTGACCTGCTGGTAGCTGAATAGTTCCATAAATTGCATAGTCAACGTTTGCACCATCATGCACCGCACTAATCGTGGCAACATAGTAGTATTTATTCGTGGCTTCTGCCTTTAAATGAATTCTGCTGCACGATAAGCTGAAGCATCGACTGACGCAATAATTTGGTCCAGCAGTTGTACTAGTGGTCACTAATGTAGAAGAAGTAACCGCTGAGTTGGATAGAATCACTGTTGGGACAATAACCTGTTCAGTTACTATTACATTTGCATTAGCAACAATGTTTCCTTCTACTTCTAAATCATTCAGAATGCCAACTTGGGTTATTGCAGTTTGTGACGAAGTAGCAATATTGCCTACTATGTCTCCGCCAACGTGCAAATTACCAGCAATGCCCGCACCTCCTGATACAATTAGTGCCCGGTAGTAGTATCAGTACTGTCTGTAGTGTCGTTGATCAATACTGTGCCAACATCTAATGTGGCGTATGAAACGTTTGCAAAATCTACGTCATTATCCACTATCGGGCGTTGTTGAATATTACCCAATTACTATTATCACTGTTGCGAACGATACCAGCATTTCCGGGTGCAGATGTAGAATCCACGTAAGAAACAACCATACCCAAATCGAGCACATCTCCCGGATTCGCTTCACCCAGTATTACCAGAGGGTCACTAACCGTTAATGTTGTGTATTGAGTGTTGTCGTTTGTCCTTGAACTATCAAATTGCCCATGATTGTGGTAGTAGCACCACGAAGGGTAGTATCTCCCTGAACGTTCAAGTCTTTTCCTATACCACACCACCTGCTACCACCAATGCACCATCAGATGGGTCTGTACTTTGGGTTAGGTTAGTAATCGTGGTAGTACCATCGGAATACAAATTACACCAACAGTAAGATCACTGTCTATTTGCCCGTACTGTGCGGCAAACCCATCAGTCATGTTTACTGTCCAAAAAATCTTGCTTGACCGTCAACGTTCAATCTTCCGCCAATGCCGACAGCGCCTGCGACTACCAGAGCACCAGAAGAGGAGTCGAGTCCATCAGCCGTGGACGTGACAACAACAGAATCAGCAGTTAATTGACTCAATAGTGTGTCTCACCGTTAACGTATAATTGTTTCTCGATACCAACTCCACCTGAGACAACCAATGCGCCAGAAGTGCTACTAGTACTTTCAGCATTAGATGTTATTGTAGTTAGTCCGTTAGACGTAAGAGTGGTGAATGCACCGGTTGAAGGAATTGCATTGCCAATTGGATGTGTGTTAATACTATCAAAGGTGCGTTAGCTGCATGCAGATCAGTGAAGTCACCTGTGCTAGGAGTTGTTGCACCTATAGGAGTTGCATCGATTGAACCACCGGTAATTGCTGCATTACCCGAAGATAGGTTGATGATGGTTGAGTTTTCGATGTTGGCGTTGCCGGATACTGCTACGTCAGTAAACTGACCAAAAGGAGCAGTTAAGTTCCGGTGATAGTGACTGTGTTGCCGAATGTTGCGGCACCAGTGACGGCTGAGGTTCCTGCAATATTGACGTTCCCGGCAATACCTGCCCCACCTGCTACCACTAATGCGCCAGTCGTTGAGCTAGTTGAACTAGCAGTATTTGAAATATTTGCGATTGACGAAATAGTGACGTTACCGGTACCGTTACCAGATAATCCTAGATCAGTATCTACGGAACTTACGGTAACATTTGTTAGGTTTGCACCAGTAAGAGTTAATCCGCCCAATGAAGCATTGTTGGTTGAACCAATAGTACCAACATAACGATAACCACGATATATACTGTTTTGCCGGTAACTGCGGTGGGCAAATTAGTGCCAGCAAAGTTCAATACCCCTGCTTCGTAGTCAAAAGCCCATTCGTCACTGTTACCAGATCATCGGGGAATAGCTGAGTACCAGTAGTTTGTGGGTTTGATGCTGAGGCTGTGTCAACGTACACTTTGACCGCATAGGTCGATCCGAATTGAGGGGGTATCCAGCGAGTTAAATTTGTGAGCCAAGTTCTATTTGCTAAACTTGATGTCATATCTGCAACCGCTTTAACCGAATCTGCACCTGAATAAACCTGAACTTGAGCAGAGGTTGATACGGAGCCGTAGCAGGGATCAAGCCTGACTCGTTCCAGATCAAGTCCCCGCGCATCAATACGGACTAGGAATAGATTCGTTAGACGGTGATTTAGCTGATAATAAGTCTGTTTTTGTTGCACCCGCAAAAATCTTTTATAGAGTGCATCAACCTTTTGTGTATCTGAAATTGCCATTAATATTCTCCGTTAATTAGTTAGTTGGGTTAGGGAAACTCAAAGCAGTTATAGAGTCACCTGCTACTAACTTGAATCTCACATAAATATAGTTGTTTGTACTGCTTGTACTTGATGCAGTACCAAATGTTGCGGTTCTTGTGCTTGGGAGCTTGTGTGTTCAATTGCATAATACCAGCCAATGCGCAACCGTTACTTCCGTTACCACCAGCACCTGTACCCGGAACCCCCGATCCAGCGTATGCAACGTTCATGTTCAACCATCCGTTAGTGCTTGTAGCAGTGGTATCAACTACTGAACCGGGAATAGAGACCCAGCAACCACTAACTTTACCAGTCAAGTTGATGTTGAATTTAGATACCGCAGAACGTTTAATTCTGAATGTTATATACTGAGTGTTATCTTGTGTAGACAAGTCTGGTCCTACCGGCAAGTATCCAGTAGAGTAATTAGTCTTATCTGCTTGATTACTCCACCGACTACTGTTGCATCAGATGTTCCAAGAGCACTAGCGCTTGTCCATCCAGTAACTGTGCCTGTTGCCGGAGTATCAGTTCCTGCAAGTCCGCCTGCTCTTACTGCAAATGAATCACCTGAACCAGCAGTTATGCCGACAGGGATGTTGTTTTCGTTTGGTTTCGTTGTATCTGCTGCATTCACACTCAATATGATTGCACCGGGTTGAAAGCCAATGAACCAGAAGCGTATCCGTTGTTTACGGTTATAGAAGGTCCAGTATTGCTCGAACCCTAACGTTTGCCACGTTTGCAGTGGTAGTGAATGGGGCAGCTCCTGATGCTACATAAAGGTTACGTGCCAGCGGAGTAGTGATACTTGCAGCTGCATAAGTCAAGCTTGCTGGAGCTTGGAATTGACCAGCAGCAGTACCTGTCAAGAATGTATCAGTTGTTGGATAGAAATCTCCGCTTAGTCTGTTCGCTGTTCCTACAATCGTGAACTGTGCATTGCTGTTATAGTGAGGAATACCCGAACTTGAAGTGGTAGTTACTGCGTTGGCAGTAGGTGCTGTGAATGATGTTTGAGTCACTACTGGTGTACCAGGAGTGCTCGCATCATAGTACCATACTGCGACTGAGCTGTCTGTTGGATTTCCGGCAGTGTTGGTTAACTTTACCTCATTCCAGCCTTCCGTAACTGTACCGGATGCTTTCGCACTGTAGCTGTACCAGAATCCTAAAGCAGTGCTAGTTATAGTTCCGTAGTCTACGTTATTGGAAATAATCAAATCACTAAATGTACCGTTATTTGTGGTACCTTCTACTATTGCACGAGTCCCAGTAACTGTTCCGTTTTTGACCACAGATACAGTTCCTTCGAACCCTGGCCCAACGTTTGCAATCAAGTTTGTGTCGTAGGCAGCAACTCTCTTGTAGTTGGATAAAGACGTTCCGCCAACCTGTTGTTTACTAGCAGTTGTGGTGTTATCAGTTTGTGTGAAATCTGTGATTCTTCGAGCGCCCACTGGAGCAAGTGATTGAACCGCTATGTCACGCTATTTGGGAATGTCGGAGGTTGTGCAGGGACCAGTTTTCTAAGATTTCGTTCAGTTTGTCCACAGCGTCTGTCACTTTCGTTGATGTTGTCCAAGTAGTAATAGCTGGATTTTTGTCGATAAGGTTACCACTCGTAGGATCACCAACACAATTGCATTACCAACTGCACCGATTTCACTCAATGATTTGAACGTTATATTGCCGGTACCATCAGTTGTCATCACAGTACCATTCGCCCCGTCAAGCTGTGGCATCGAAAGATTACCAATCTTAACAGTTCCGGTAGCAGAAATACTCAAATTGCCAGCAGATATAGAATCACCGACTACTGCGACATTGCCCAAAGTTGATGTACCTGAAACATTCAGAGTCACAAGGTTTGCGACATTAGCAGCCAATACACCACTGACATTAGTGTCAGTTGAATTCACTGTTACAACGTTGCCAGTAGTGATGAAAGCATTGCCGCGGTGAAGTCACTCACGTTTGCAATCGTAGTGGCGTTTAAGGTGGTAACATTTGCTGTTGTGACAAATGCATTTACCGCTGTGATATTGTCTACGTTTGCAATATCTGTAGCATTCAATGTGGTGACATTTGCAATCGTGACGGTTGCGTTACTAATTACTGCGGTATTTGCATTGAGTTCATTGATGTTCGCAGTATCGGAGTTTACTAAGTCTATGCCAGTCAAATTGCCCGATATATCGGCATTAATTACCGACAGATTTGCTACGCTCAGATTGGCGAATTCTGCGTTGCTACCAGACAAGTCACCAGTGATTTCAACGTTTCCACCAACCACCAGATTGCCATCTACTGCTAAATTAGTCAAATTGCCAACAGTATGAATATTCGGTTGATTCGAAGAGTTCGCTACTATGACACCATCGATATTTGGTGCAGTCAGTGTGTCAACTACGACAATATTTTCCGCATTCACGTTTCCAATGGCATTTAAGTTGCCCGAGATGTTTGCCTCAATTGCGGTAATATTACCATCTTTTGAGATTATTTGTTGAGAGTTTTCACCTACCGAAAACCCACCAAAGAATTAAATGTTCTTAATGCCATTCGTTTTCCTTTTAAGTCTTATATATTGTTGAAAAAATCTTGTAATCGACTTCCCCGTTGAATATGCAGGATCAACTGTTAGTTGGATAAATTTCCCACCAATTCCGTTGTCAAAAACTGCATCTTGAAATCACCTATCACTCCGCCCAAAACTGCGGTTCCGTATTCATAGTAGCGGATGTCGCCATCCAATACCACTGCCACGATTTTGCATGCATGTCTCATTAATTGGGTATCACCAAGAGTTCTGGTAGCTATTATGGTGTACTCCACCGTTCTACTCCCTCCCCATCAGCGATGTTATGCAATACTTGAGGTGATGCATCAAACGTTTTTGCCGCAAGTGCCTCATATACCACTTTTCCGGTGTTAGGGGTTCCCAATTTATTTTTTGGATGTTAATGTCACCAACAACCGACAGCTCACTTGTATTTTTGTTGAATGTGAAGTTCGGTGATCCTCTTGCGATTCTCACGGTTTTTGAACCTTCAGCCGCTCTTCACTGAATACTACTTCAGTGTCGGCCGCATCAACCTTTAAGTCCCCTGCAATAACATTGGCATGTATAGCACCGTACAAGTTACGAGCGCGAACATCCAGTGCAGTAATATTTCCGAACGTGGAATCTCCCGCAGAAATGAGTTTGCAGTTACATTACCTGCGATATTTGCGACAATGCAGTAATGTTTCCACCCGCATCGATAATAGGTTTTGGTGGTATACCAACCGAAAACCCACCAACTGAATTGAACTTATCAACAGACATCATTATTCCTTATTGGTATTTAGCCTTTTTGGTCAAAAAGCCTTTTGGGATAAATACCATATGAAAATATTTGAAGTAACTGAACCATCGTTTGAAATTCACTCTGTTTCTGGATCGGGACTCGGTGAGCATTTTGACCAAGTTGCAAATTAGTCGCAAGTGGCAACGAAGTTGACATGGCAATAGCAGTCAAAAAATCTACAAAAAGCCCCACTGGTAATCTATGCAACTGACCCAAACGGAAATCTATCGGAGTGGTGGTGTTAAAAGACCCCAATCCATCGTATAGGGAGTCAGTTTTTGCAAAATCTGGATCGGAAAATGATGGACGGTTTCGATATGAGGTTGGCTATGTGTATGTGGTTCCAACTTATCGCTCGACCGGTGCATCGGTTAGGCTAATCCGAGAGCTAGCTAGAAGATTAACCATGCCAGTATTTGCTACTACTAGGGAAAACAATACCACCATTAACAAAATACTTCGATACGGGGATTTAATCAATCCGGTAGCATGTATTCAAGCCAACGGGGTGACTACAATCTGATTTGTGGACAAAAGGTTAAATACCAATGTACTAAGTACTTATGAAAGGTATTCGATCTTTCGTATGATCTAGAACATCAACAAGGAAAATCAAAATGGGTCGTCCAATAAACAAGAAGCACTTTGGTGCAAACGAAAAAAACAATATCAGAGTCCAATTTCACAATGGAGCCGCGTCTGTGCTGGTGCAATAGTCAAGCAAAAGGGATCGAAAAAATTCCAATGTGTTGACGCTACCGGAAAAAAGCAGTGTGCCGATTGGTAGCAAAAGCTAATGCAAGCTTGCAAGCAGGAGAAATGAGTATTACAGTAAAGGATGACGCTGGAGCAAAACTATTCGTCACCAAAATGTCTCAGCACAAAATTACAGTCAGCAACGGTAGGGTTCTTCCATGGACATACATAGAGTCAGCAACTGACGGTAAGGCTCAAATCGAAGAAGCGGGGGGCGATGAGACGTTCACCAACAATACCGATCTAAGTTAATTGATCAATTGATCAAAAAGGGAACTTCGGTTCCCTTTTTTATTTGTGTTAAAAAAACAACTATTGATCTAGATCAAAAAATAAATCCCCCAAAATTGATAATCATGATATACTACTTTCGGTGGACAGCTGTCCACCGCACATACTACTTTTAAGTAATGGTAGTGGCCCATTAATTTTGTAGAGGAATACAATGTCATCTCGGATAAAAGAAGAAGAATATCCGAACGTAGTGTATTATAACGACGACCATTCAAAAACTAGCACATGCACCGATGTATTACGAGACCAATAAAAAATAACATATAGCACACCGTCAAGTTGGAGGGAATTAGTGGGGGAATTAGAAATGGGGGCAAAGTTTCTTGTATTCCATGCTGATATGATGTCCCGATCTACTCATTCTACCCCAAATGAATTTATTGATGCTATCCGAACCGTTGTTAGGTTCATACCACAATCAGCAAATTTGTCAATCGGTGTTATTATTAACCCATCCACCTCAATTTGTGCGCTTATTAAGTCGTGGTGGCAAATGGTTGGTAGTTTGACTTTTACTGATGATGTGCTACACTCCCGTGCATGAACCAAACAATGTACAAATTCAGAAATACAGAACCAAAAGCAACAGTTGGATTGAGGAACTCAGTTATAACGCATGGGTTAGCTCTGATAATGGGCTGATCTTCTCTACTGACAAAAAACCGTTATCGAATGGTATAATCCAAAATATCACCGAATTGATGGACCAGCCATTGAATGGAGTGACGGTGAGTGTAATTGTACATTGACAATATAAGATACCCTTCATTCGGTGATTACCTTAACGCAAACCACTATCTGACCAACGAAGGAAAGGCTTTACTCGTTTTGAAATACGGTTGATTAGATAGCAACACTTGACAACTCTCAAAAATTGAGTTAAAATCCTTTAATGATAGAAAAAATCAAAGAACTAGTAAAGTCCAAACCAAAGCATTTCACCTGATCATTGCAAAAGACCCATCCATGAAACAATGGGTGATGGAAAATAGTCTGATCCAATCTGATCGGATGGTTGAACACATCTATAGTGCCGCGAATGGTGTAACAAATAAATGTCAAAATGGGAATACCAAAAAATATGTTCGTTGGTCTGACGGATTCAGTGGATGTGGTCCAGCAAGTTCATGTAAGTGCACACGGGACTCTATTGCGAATGGTTGTAGCATTGACAAAATCCAAAACTTCGCAGGAGTCTATCAGCGAGTCAAACAAAAAAAGAGAAGAAACCATGCTTAAAAAGTATGGTGCAAAATTCAATAGTCAGAGAGAAGAAATTAAACCTCTGATATCAAAGCCAAAAATTTCAAATGATGCACACGTTCTACTGTCCGACCCAGAATGGGTCAAAACCGAATACGTGGAAAAGAAACGATCATTGGTGGATATTGCCGAAGAACTAAGTGTTTTTTATGGCACAGTTGGTGAATATTGCACAAAGCACGGTTTTGAAATTCGCAGAAGATCAAACTACTCACTTGAGGAAATGCAAATTTCCAACTACATCAAATCATTGGGGTTCGATGTGATAGAATCTGACTATTCTGTACTAGGTTCGCACGAAATTGACATTTTGTTCCATCAAGGAAGTTTGGGGTGGAGGTCAATGGGTTGATATGGCACTCCTATCATCCTACCCTTATCAACAAATCAGGAAAAGAAGAAAACAAAACCAGACATATTGACAAAACTTCCAAGGCGACAACGAATGGAGTAAACTTGTTCCATGTAACTGATTTGGAATGGTCAAGCAAGCAGGAAATTATCAAATCGATGATTGCCAGCAAATTGGGATCAACTGAACGAATCCATGCAAGAAAATGCAGTTTGAAGGGATTACCGCAATCACAAGCGAAGTCGTTTTTTGAATCAAACCCACATTCAGGGTCACGTTAATTCTGCGATCTATATCGGATTATTTTTCGGTGATGAACTGGTGATGGCTATTTCTGCTGGAAAAAACAGATTTAAAATGATGCAAAATTGAACTTTATCGTATGTGTTCAAAAAATTCACCACTGTGGTGGGGGAGCATCACGCCTGATCAAATCGCTTCACACACAAGTAGGAACCGCGATCACAACATATTGTGATCGGGCAAAATCTGACGGCATGGCTTTGCTGCAATTGGGTTTAACTTGGTCGGACATTCAGAACCGGATATTTTTGGACAAATGGACATTCTGTCATTTCTAGATACAAGGCGCAAAAATCACAATTGAAGAAATGGCTATCCTCATTTGACCATTAAAAACTGAATCTCAGAACATGTTTGACGCTGGGTACAGAAGATATTATGATTGTGGCAACTTCATCTTTGAATACGAATAAGGGAACTTCGGTTCCCTTTTTTGTTCACAATTGCAAAATCCATGTCTTGCTCCCGCAATCCCATATTCTCAATATCCCAAATCGTCCATGATTTGTTTTTCAGTTAGTTCTTGATCATGCCCCGCAGCTATTAGTTTGTGTTTGGTAAAATTGTATCGATGGTGCAGCTTCTTTTTTGATGGATCATAGTACCAATATCCACATTCATGTTCTTTTTCGAGACTAAACCCCAAAATTCGATATAGTTCACCGTTGCTATACTGATTGTCTGAATATGATATGATGGTTTTTGGTTAACGGTTTTAATGAAATGCTTCAACAATTTTGATGCGCCCCCAATTACCGAACATGCGGTAACATATCGAACCAACTCATATGAGCCTTCTCCCCTATTCTTCCCGATGCCATTTCTAGGCTTAGAAAAGGTCATAGCAGCCACCAAACTACCATGGCTATCCATCAACCCATAGCACAATTGTGCCGTGCAATACCCTTGAATATGATGCTTATCTAGAATTCTCTAGTATCCGATGATGATAGTTCTACGATCTTACATTTTCTGGCAAACTGTTTAGTTTCCTGAAATCCAATGCATGTTTGATTTTTTCTTTCCATGCATCTTTATGTGACTTCCAGCTATGCTCAAAAATTGTCAAAAGCTTGATCCCGATTCTTCACATTTTTTGAATTTATTGTAGTGATAAGTCTTGTCAATGTGGGACAACCCATCATGATGCCAAATAAGACCATTGTATTCTATTGCTAGGTTGTATTTTGGCAGGTAAATATCAAGTTCTTTGCCAATAATTTTTCTTTTTCTTGTTTGAATATCCGATTGGTCTACCCCTATACTCAAGAGATATTGTTCTATTCGACTTCAAATGTAGATTTAAATGGAGTCTTCATCTCGTGCAAGGACAAATAGCGATAAACCGTTTGAAACATGAACTCCCAATTCTGTCGCTATTTGATCAACAGTATTGGATGGGTACAGTTCTTTGAACTTTTCATGGTCTCTTAAAATATCAAGATTTGGATTACTTCCTTTGGATGATAGATAGTTTGGATTGTTTACCCCATACTTTTCAATCATAGTAGAGGTTGCTTTTTGGCGATTATTGTAGTTTTGGTCACCGTGATTTTTAAGCTTTTTATTTTATTTTTAACTACTGCCTCGGTAACCTTTTGAGGATCGGTATAAAATTCGCGTGTTGTTTTTTGCAACTTCTAACTGCCCGTTATTTTTGACCCCATATTTTAGCAGGGAAGTTTGTTCTCTTTTTTGATTTTCTTCCTGAATTTCGATTGAGGTTCTAAGTGACTTTGCCAACGCTACACTCGATGAAACTGATTCTCTGGTACATTTACAGGTTGATGCATTCCCGCAGTTGACCTCCCTTATTGACACTGACAATTTTTTAATTTTTCCGTGGTACATATGCCAGTATCGCCAGTTATGGATATGTATATTTTTTCGGCAAGTGATATATTCTGATCATTACTACATAAATTGACAAAATCCATTAGCTCTTTGTCTTTTTTAATGAGAACGTTAAAGTGTTTTGGATGCTCTTGATCAGTTTTTTAATTTTTCTATCATATACCACATTTTAACTTAATTCTAAAAAGTTGTCAAGTGTTGTATTTAGGTCACACCAGTTGACATTTAGATTAGGTGACATACAATTCATCCACCAAACAAAAGGAGCAACAAAAAAGGAACCGAAGTTCCCTTTTGAATACACATGAAGTGATAAAATATCAGCTAAATGCGAGGTTTTGGATGGCGATTTCACCAAGGTAGTCACCGGCGTTACCGAACGAGCTTGACGTATTAGTTAGCTCAATGTAGCCATATCGCGTTAAGAAGCTAACCACCGGCTCAAAGGTCGATGGGTCCATAACTACGCCTGAACTCATCAATGGAATATATGGGCAGTAGAATGCTGCGGCATCAGTTTCACTAGAACCCTTATAACCAACCAATACTGCGTAGTATCAGCAGCATAAGAGTCAACGAACACGCGCATTGCGCCGTTCAATGTACCAACAAACTTGGTGTTAGTTGGAGCTTCGAATGTACCTTCGGTTGTACGTGCGAATGCAGAGGTAGTTGCAGATTGCAACACTGTCAATGCAGCGCTAGACACAACAGCCCAGTTACCTGCGCCACGACGAGTACGCTGAGCGATCAAGTTAGCAACACGGTTGATCAACACTGCAAGAGCAGCATGTTCATCACCAACGTAAGTTGCGGTTCCCGACACAGCGGCTTGGTCAAACACTTCTTCAGTGGTTGCCAATGTGCGCAGAGACAAGAGGATTTCTTGATCGATTTCAGCAGTAATTTCTTGAGCAAGAGCTGCCATGATTTCTGCTTCGATATCAATACCATGTTGGGATTGTGCATCTTGTGCAGCTTCGAATGTCCAACGTGCTTGCAATCTGCGACTCTTAGCTTCAACAGCTTGACGCAAGATTTGCACGGAAATTTGCTTACCACCATCGCCCTCAAGAGCAGCAGTGTTGTTACCAGTGTAGCTGGAAGCAGATGTAGCGTCTTTTTTAACGCTAGAATACGCTTGAGCGATCTTGAATGGACTCAATGCTTCTTCACCAGCTTGAACGTTGGTTGCAGCAGCAGAGTTATCTGTTAGGTTGTTAGCATAACGCACACGTAGAGTGTGGATCTGACCAACTGGACCTGTCATTGGCTGAACGCCGACCAACTCGTTAGCAATAACAGTTGGCATGACACGACGGATAACTGGTAGAATCACACGGTTAAGTGATGAAATGTTACCAGCAGTGGTTGTGCCTGCAGCAGATTCGCGCAAATGCTTGCGGGTGTTTTCTAGCACAACACCCATAGTTGAGCGGCGAGTACCTTTAAGACCTTCGAGTAGGGCTTCTTTGGTCTCGTCCCAACGGCTTTCTAATAGAACTTTTGACATATTTGTTTCTCCTAAATAAGATGTCTTTTTTTAATTAAGCCCTGCCAAACGTCTGATTTCGAGTACGTTATCACGCTCTTCGCTATCTTCAGCTGTGTTTTTTGCGGCAGTAGTCTTATCCCCAGTGATCACAATTTTGCTTTCAGTTAAAGTTTTTGCTTTAGCTTTGGCTCCACTGTTAAGAACGGCTGGTAGATACTTATCAAACGCAGACTTCAATTTTGGAGTCTGAACGCTTTCGAGTAAACTTCGCATGGTTTCCGCTTTGTCTTCATTCAATGTGCCCAAAAGCTCATTCAATGTTTTTTGACGAATATTAGATTCCTGATGATGCGAATTTCACGATCCTTTTCTCAATCAATGATTGAGCATTTTTAATTTCTTTGGTGGATTCATTCAATTTTTTATCCTTAATGGCAATTTGTTTTGACAATTTGCGCATTTCGGCATTTTTACTAAGATATGTAGAACTGTACTCAGAAGCATATGCCTCAAACAATTTTCTACCGAAATCATTTTACGTGATTCGTTAATATCTTTCTTCAATTGTGTTATCTCACCCTTGAGTGCTTTGCTTACTGATTCACTCAGGCGTTTAGCACTTTTCGCAATAAATTGTTTTTTCAATTCTGCGAGTTGCTTCTTGCCCTCTGTTACCAACTTAACTTTTGCTTCCACTACAGACTTTTTGTCAGTAGCAAATTCTTTTATTTCATTAGATAATGACTTGATAACGAACTCTTCCAGATTTTGTCTATGTTGTTCGTGTTTTTGGTGCTGTTGACGGAATTCTTTTATTTCTTCTGCCAATTTTGTTACCATGAAATCATTGAATTTTTTTGCAGATTCGTTGAGTTTTCTGTTAATTTTGACACGATCTTCGCTGAGGCTTTTTTTCTCGGCTCTGAATTCGTTAATCTCATTAGTCAGAGTTTCAGTAATCATTTTATCAAGGGCTTCCACCATACTTGTTTGTCATGCTCATGCTTTTGAGCATATTCTTCACGCAATTCGGCACGCACTTGTTCTTTGCTTCAAAAATTTCGGCTCCCATGCCTCTGTGATGGCTTTCTGGGTGTCTGCGTTAATGATCCCGCTTTCAAGCAGTGATTTCATGAATTTCTTTGTCATGTGTTCCCTTTTACATATTTGTCATTTCTGACATACTAGGTTACTAGTATTGGTATTTAGTTGTATGTTGTCAATGACATTGAATATACAACTTTTTTCATAGTTTTGAACATTAAATCACTTTAATTTCAAATCTTTGATCATTTTGATCATGGTTTCTTTCAAATATTCCTGCACGAGTGGATTCTGATATTCAGTTACCGGGGGCCCCTCTTAACGAATTAAGATAGGAATCTCACCTTTCATATTTCTCAAACCTTCATAAATTGCGGTAGGATATGCCGATGGTGCACTTGGATTAACAACGATATCAACGTTATAATTCAAAATCACTGACTTTTCCAGTATTATCATCTACGTTACAGAACCCTAGATGAAACTCCGAGCTTGACACCAGATTCCAGTAATGTCTTTACCAGTTCTCCCAATGGCGTAGGTATCAGTTTTAATTTTCCATATCCGTTGGCATTTTCAACCAAACATTTTTTGTAATTTGATGACTGATTCGATCAATGTTTATTTGAAGATCATCAGGGTGATCGGCTTCACACCACATACAGAACCAGTCTCCGATATAATAGTGTTTAATCTATCAACCGCAGCTTTGATTTCATGTGATGGATAGATTCTACCATTATGATTTCTTACATCGCCTTCGATAAACAGTCCACTCATGTGTAGAGTTTTTTGTTTATTTCCATGCCATCCATTGGTGTCTTCATACAACACGGATGCTTTGTTTACTGATGGTGCAATATATTCGTTAAGGAATCGTTTATTGTTATACATTGTGATTTTCCTTGATTAAAGTTGACATTTATCGTAGAATATGGGGTTGAGAACGTTCTCAACCCCATCTCTTAGAACACAATGCCATTCCAACGAGTTTTACTTACGATACATCTTAGATGTCACGGTTTTTCCAGCTGGACGCTT
This sequence comes from Daphnia sinensis, assembly GCA_013167095.2. Taxonomy (NCBI): domain Eukaryota; kingdom Metazoa; phylum Arthropoda; class Branchiopoda; order Diplostraca; family Daphniidae; genus Daphnia; species Daphnia sinensis. The sequence goes on along the minus strand of WJBH02000296.1, from coordinate 302,160 downwards.
ACGTGATTCACCAATGGACTCTTGTGTTGGTACCAGATTCCTGTGATGTTTTTGCTTTCGGTGCAGATTCCAAATCTTGGTTTTCAATCCTACCGAATTCTTATATTTTCCGCATCTTTGACTGATGGTGCAGTACGCCCTTTTTCGTCACCTTGTGCGAAAGAAAACGCTTTGGCACCATTTGCTGACACTTTAGAACCCTTGCTCACATGCTTCTTGCATTTGAACCATTGTCTCCATGAGTTACCGATGGGACTTTTACTAAATCACTGATTCAGATAATGCGTTGTCGTCTTCATCAGAACCGAAGTCTTCACCACCGAAGTCGTCACCACCGAAGTCTTCACCATCTTCATCGAACCGAAATCTTCGCCATCGGCATCGGAACCGAAGTCGTCACCACCGAAGTCTTCACCATCTTCATCGGAACCGAAATCTTCGCCTCTTCAGATGCCATCAATTCTTCGAATTCTGCCATCAATTCATCAAGTTTGTCTCCAGTTCAACAACTCGGTCTTCTAGCTCTTCTTCTCCATCGAAATCGTCCCCTTCCAAATCATCTGGACCAACTTCAACGTCTACATCAGAGTCGATATCATCAAATCATCTTCGCCATCGGAACCAAATCCATCTTCACTGTCAAATTCGTCTTCCGCATCACCATTTTCGTCAGCAGTAACATCGCTGATCAAATCACCGACTTCGTCGTCTTCATCAATGATTCATAAATTCGCGTGATTTTTCAACCACAATATCATGAAACAACTCGGTTGCTCCCTGTTTATCTTCATTAAGATACATTTCAATAAATTTTGCAAATTTCTTATCCATTTTTAAATCTCCTTATAGAATGGCATGTTTGGTATTTAGTGACAGGCACTAAAAATATGCACTAAACATTGTTTTTAGTGCATATTTGTCATTTTTTAATTAAAATCCAGCTGGATTTTGCGCTGGTGCTTTATATTGGTTTCGTACTTTTTTCAAATTTTCGTGTTTTTCAAAAGTGCGAGTGTCGTGTAATTTCCTAAGTTTTGATAAGTGTTTTAAAGTAAGCTTAGATTTTCTAGTATCTTCCATTCAATCTTACTTTGGTCAGATGAAACATCCTGTATACCATCAACCGATTTGTCAAATAATTCAAATAAAAACATAATAATCCTTTATATTGTGGGGGTGCCATTGACCCCGCTGGTGCTCCCGGAGTTGACATGTCAGTGCCCATATCATCCATGCCCATATCGGCTCCCATATCGGCTCCCATATCATTCATACCAGCATCGTCCATGGCATCTGCCATGTCAGAATCTGCTGATATATCACCAGAAGATATACCAATTGAGCGCATATCGCTACCAGATGGGTTGGTTGGTTGTGGCTCCTCGTTTTCTTCTTCCCACATTTTTGCGTTTCTTCGATCTCTTCCTTGGTAAGCCCAAGAATCTTTCCATTGCAAATCGTTTGGACATATATGGAATAGCCTCCATAGATTGAAACGTTGCAACTCTATCTTTATCCAATTCACTTTGACGATATGATGCAAAATTCTGAGGAGGGGTAAATTTGATAGTAAAGATACTCGAATCAATGTTAAACCCTCTCCATTTCAAAAACATTTTAAATTCATCATCAAGTTTTTGACTGATTATATTTTGAAGACGTTCGCAATATTGATTAAACCTGTACTCTTGAATCATTGCAGTTCCAACCCGCCCATCATTCATCGCAACCTGCGCATCATCCGGTCCAGTTGGCAGATATGAACTTGGTATCCTCAATCCTCTTGCCATCTTATTGTTGAAGTACTTAAGATCGTCCAGTTCACCCAAATTTGCACCACCGGGCAGTGTTTCAACTGAGCTACCTTTGCCATCCGCAGTTTGAGGGAAAAAGAAGTCTTCATTTATACTGATTGGTGAGTATGTAGCGTCCATTGAAGCTGAACCGCCCTGTGAGCTTGGTATTCTTCGTTGATACATCTCATTTTTAACGCGGTCAACGAACGCCATTGCCATATGTGCTGGCATTCCACCAACATCGATTTTGAATATTCTACGTTCGGGTGCTCTGGATATTCGATATATCAGAATAGCATCTTCCAGCAATTCTTTTTGTTTAAATACCTTGAAGATAGTCTCCAGCACGCTTTGACCAAATGGCCAGAAGCGATCCAGTCCCTCAGTCAATGACAGGTGAACTATGTGTTTGGCATCAATCGCCATTTCCTGTTGACCTAACTCAAATCTACCAGAACTTGTTCCGCCAAACGTTTGCCCGGTTGCGCCATAATTCATTGGCTGTGAACCGCCCGCAGTTGGGTTATTGTGCTGAATATCGTTAGCTGTCTTCTGTGCAACTGACAAATTTTGCAGATTTGGGTTAATATCTTTAACTATATATTGTTCCGGTTCTTTGCCTTTTGATTCATTGACTATGACCTTCATTACTTTAGTCATATCTACCCAAAACAATTCAAACGTTTCCGGGTCTCGAATGAATACTTGATCACCGTATTTCAAGCAGTTTCTGAAGAACTTAAATGCTCTGGTATCAAACTTATTGATTTTTGTCCATTGCTGGAGTTGTTTTTTTACCATTTCAACTTCCGTATTGGTCGGATCATCATTCCATTGAATATCAAAAGGAGTTTGATTTTGTTTATTAGTTTGTGTCGAAAATTCTGCGATAATATCAAGGCATGAGTTAATTTCGGGATCAATATCCATATTTTCATATTGCCCGTAACGGTCTATTCTATTTGGGTGACCCGTATATACTTCCGGTAATCTGGACTGGTAATTTCTATAAGAAAAATCAGTATGTGTTTGGATATTATTAGAATGTGAATTATTCCAAGCACCTTATTACTATTGGCACCAGATATGGGACTCATTGAGCCATCACTTTTTCCGGAAAAACGTTTTTTATAAGTCATATACTATTTAGTCCTTTATTTGTTTTACCCATCGAACCTGTCCGCAATCCCATATTCGATCAAATTTTCGATGTTGCATGATTTGCCACTCAGACAACGATTCATCGTATCCCTGCTCGACCAATTTATGCTTCTGAAATTGCAAACGATTGAATCTGGACTTGTAGTCGGTATAGAAGTATCCAATAGTTTCATCTTGCTTTTCAAATCCCATCGATTCATATACTTTACCTGTGAAATACCTATTATCACTGTAGGAAACGATGGTATGTGGATTATATTCATTAATAAAATAAGTCAATAGTTTGTTCGCACCACCGGTAATATTAACCGATGAACAGTATCTGATTATCTCCCACTGTTCACTTTTATTAAATCTGGATTTGCCAAATGTCATTATTGCTACCAATTTATTATCGTGCATTAACCCAAGCTTAACCCTACTAGATGCATATCCTGTAAATGTGAGTGTTAATAAACTCGGATGCATGTTCAGTACTGCAATCAATTATTGCACATTTTCTTGCAGCTATATTAGTTCCACGGGTTACCTTATTAGCTAATAATTGTTTTATCTTGAATTATCTTTAATCCACTCATCTTCAAAAATTGTAATTAACTGAATGCCATTAGCCAAACATGCATTATGTTATCGGAATGATATGTTCTTCCACGACCAGCAGAAAGTTCACTATGCCAATACAAACCACCGCATTCAATTGCAATATTCAATTTTGGCAGGAAAAAATCAACTTCTTTAGGAGAAATAATATTTCTAGAATTTTGGACGAATTCTATATTGTTTTCAGTTAGCCATTCGGACAACTCAACTTCAAATTTACTGTGCAGTGGTCTTAAAAAAAGATCACATGCATTATATTTCTTGGCATACAGATACAATGTGTGGTCAGCTATATCCAATTCTTTGAGAACATCGTGGCGACTTTTATTTGTAACAAAATCACAAAATAATTGCTTGTTGTCAAGTATTTGCAATGTAGTTTCGCACATTCCTATTCTGCTTGCGCAATCTACCCCATATGTATCCAGTAGGGTTTGTTTTCTTTTGGCAGTAGATGCATCTTTATCAATAAGCCCAATTGATTCTTTCATTTTTTTCAAAGAATCTGGATTTTGTAATGGAAAAGGTGCTCCGTATTTGACTTTGTTGGATTGTTGAACTTTTTGTTTCTGTGATTCAAGGTTCATGTGGTGCGGAGTGCCATAATTTTCCATATTGGTGTTTTTGGTTTTTACTTTTGTCTCATTGTTTTGTTCCGGTGTTCTGGACTTTCTGGACTTTATCGTGCGATCTTTGATTTCGGGGTTTCTGGAATGGTGCTCAACCCCGTATTTTTGTAAATTGGTTTTCTTGGATTTTTCCTTCGATGAGTCCAGTTGACCAACGTTAATGACACCATGTTTTTCCAACAAGGTTGCTTGCTGGTTGGCAACTCGATCACGACTTGTACTTTTACACTTATTGCCCAATGCACAACATGCCCTGTATCCGTTCGGAACGTGTCAAATTTGCGATAATTTCCGTCTAGGCAGGTGGGTGGTGCGCCATTGATTAAAATGTATATTCTTTCCATGATGTTTTTTGCATCATATGATCTGGTTTGATCGACTACCCAAGCTTGGAGGTCGGGGCGCACTCGCCTGAGCCAGTTAGGAATAGTCGAGGATTTTGCAGAGTTAATCTGGTCTTTTAATACTTGTAGATTTGTCATACTAGTATTTATGCCTTAACGTTGGGATCGAAATATTTAAGCTAAGCTCGTTTCAATATTTGACAGTGTTCTTCTCATTAACCTCAACTCATCTAACATACTGTCAGGTGCAGTTTCATTCAATGAAACCCGAATGGGCATTGACTGTTGTGGGTTTGAACTAGAAGAATTGTTGAGATTGCTTGATTTTATATCCGTAGTTTTTGGAACTTTTGTTGGCTTATGTTCTCTTCTATCAGATGGTTCTGTGGAAATATGAAGGTGTTTGCCGGTAGAATGTCCAGTTGGAGTTTCATATTCATCAAGTACGTAAAATCCCATCCCCGTCAGATAACTGATCCACTTTTTTCTATTTTCAACATTATCACCGTCCTTTAGCACAAGGTCTAATGCTTTCCCCTTCGAGTGATTTCCGGGCATATTTTCATGAAATTTATCATTTGCGGCGGTAAATCTAGCTATTCCCGTGTTTGTCCGATGGTCATCGATGATTTTTTAATATCAGGACTCAAGTGTGCGCCGGGACGTTGAAAGTCATTATTAAATGACACGTTTGTTCCACCATTTGGTTGCGGTGGTGAAGTGGTCGATGACGGAGTTAATGGTGCGCCCGTGATTGGATCTACTCCCGGTCCCAAGTCGGAAGGAGTGCCAAACACCGAATGCCCATTTTTCATTCTTTTTGCAGTATCAGATGTTGAGCTATTGGCTGGCACGGCTGATGGGATTGGCGTGGCAACTCCATTATGATTGCGCATGGTTGTGTTTCTAATTTGCGAACCACCATTACTTGTCCACTCACTTAGCATCCCCGTTACCGCCTCCACTGCCTTTTCTATTTCAGTAGTCATAGAAACTATGAAGCTTGTATTCTGTGCAACGCTATTCAATGCTCCATCGATATCTTTCACCATCTTAAACATTCTGTCTTCGACCTGAATCATATTATTGAGTGCATTGTCGGTCGCTGACATTTTCTTTTCTTCTAATTCTAGGGCTGCTTTGTCAACATCCAAGTTTCTAGACTTGTTATACGCATTTCTCTGCTTTGTTTTGTCTGTTTGGAGAAAGTTTTCCCTTACATCAGACGAGTATACCGCTGTTCTGCCCAAGCTTAGTCCGGTCTGTCTTGCTTCTTCTTGATACTTCTTATTAAATTCGGCCCATGCGCGCAGTGGATCGGCACCAGCTTCCACTGAATCAGTGTACTGCTGCAATAGGGATGGAAGGGCACCCCTAGTTTGATTAATCAATATTCTCGATGCATCGGTATCTATTGCTCCACCCCCCGAAGCATAGTCTCTCATTCCCTGAGCAGCTTTTCACTCAATGATCCGGTCTCGACCCCTTTTTTAATTGCATATTCTATTGCAGCAAGCCTTTGCTTCTCTTCGTTCGTTCCAAATTCCATCACCTGATCACGGTGTGCTTGCCAACGGTCATCTGATTCTAGTTGCTCTCTGGCTTTTTTCTGTTGCTCAATTGTTGTGCCCAACAGTGCTCGCTCTTTTGCTCTTAATTCAAGATACGATTTCGCATCTGAACGCATTTTATCAAGTGGGATGTGTGCTAGATTTGCCCCAGTATTCTTTAGCATATCCGCATATTCAATCATTTCCTCAGTTGATTGCTCACGTGATAATCCTAATTTCCTGAACATCATGTATTCATCTTCGGACAGTTTGGCAAATTGAGTAAGGTTCGCTAGTCCAACCGAAGTGGTACTACCAAAGTGCCCCATAATGTCGGCATTGGTCTTCATCAGCGCTGACCATTCGCAATATTTTTGGAGGTGTAGCCAACCTCTTGTGCCATAGCCATCATCTCAGTGGAGGTGTGCCCCATTACTCCACCAAAGGACATCATCTCTTGGTGGGTATCCATGACTTTGTCCATGTATTCCGCAGTTACTTTTATCCCTTTAGAAAAGGTTTCAAATACGGTCGCTGCGACTAATGCCAATACAACTGCCACTCTTGCTGCTGGATGCGGTATTAGCATTAAGCCGGTTGCCGCAGACTTGGCGGAATTTGCTATTGCCATCGACCCCGCAACTGCCATGTTTGCACCATCTGCAAAGTTTTGTCCACCAACACTTCCTGCTGCCGAAAATCCCATTCCCCGTATGTTATCAAAACGGTTCATGCTTCTTTGAAATTGCAACTGCCTTTCGTTACGCATACGGTCGTATGAATCGCCACCCATTCCACTATGACTTCCACTCCAGTTATTTCGTGGTCCGCCATATGGCATCATGTTGCCTTGACTACCAGATTTCTGTTGTGCCATCAGCCCCGCAGTCTTAGACACGGTGTCGTTCAAAACTTTAAAGGTCTTTGATAAGTTTTTTGTTCGGTCAGTTAAGCTGGTGAATGCAGAATTCAATTTCCCCGAGGACTCTCCAACCTGCTGGTTCTTTTCTTCAACCGCTCTATGACCACCAGTGTGTGAATTTTTCTTAGCCCTTGTCTCCTCTACCTTGATCGATGATTTAAGTCCATTCATGGCAGCCAGCATCTTGGTTAAAAGCTTGTTCGTGTCATTGGCACGCGACTTCATTGAATCAATTCCAGATGCCATAGTTGACATATGCGAAGACCCCTCGCCAGTTAATTTGGCAAGTTCTTCAATTGATCGACTAAGCTTTTCAATATCATCGGAATTTAAATCGGACATTTTTTTTACCCTAAATAGTATTAGGTATTTAGCCAAAAAAATTGACAGGAGAAATCATAATGATAGACAATAACCCACTTAAACAGTATTCCGTAGACCACAGACCTATATTAGGCTCCCATCAGGTATTAATGGATATCCACAAACCGTAGTAAAATCAGACGTTCCGGAGTTGGCAGTCTACCCGATGACATCGAATGATGATATAACATTGAAGACTCCGGATGCATTGTATACCGGTAGTGCGATTGTTGATCTTATCAAGTCATGCATACCATCAATTTCCAACCCATGGAAGATCAAGATGACTGATCTAAACACCATTCTAATTGCCATTCGTTCAGCTACTCATGGATCAACCATGGAGATAGAAAGCAAATGCCCAAGTTGTGGGGAACAGAACACATACGACATCAATTTGGATGAAATGTTGTCCAATCTGAAGCCAGTGACCTTTGATCCGGTGTATAATATAGGTGATCTTATACTCAAAATGAGACCACTGACTTACGAGGAATCAAACAGGGGTAATATGGCACATTTTGAGGCAGAGCGCGGACTATATGAACTGAACAATACAAATGACGAAGCGCTTAAATCAAAGCTTAGCACAGAGTTAATGAAAAAAATCAATGAAACAACCAACGAAATGCTAGCGGATGCCATAGAATCTATCTCCACCAAAGATGGTACAGTGGTGGTGGATAAGAGTCATATCAGAGAATACATCAGGAACATCGACAAGACCACCCATGCCGGAATTGTGACAAAATTTCAACAGTTGAAGAGTACAATGGACATTGATCCTATTCATCTGAAGTGTAACGAATGTGGTCATGAATATGATCAGGAGTTTGTCATCAATATGACCGATTTTTTCGGTTAAAGCTTCTGTATATGTCCTTTGAGGAATCAACTAAGTGGTTCGATTCCATGAAAAAACATACAGAAGCAATAAAAGAAAATGCACTAAGAATAAGCTGGTATATGAGGGGAGGAATATCATACAATGATGTACTGAACTTATCACCATTTGAGAAAAATGTCATCAACAAAATAATTGATGAAAACATAGAGGCAACCAAGAATTCCGGAATGCCAATAATTTAAGGAGCCTAGGCTCCCTTTTTTTGTAGACGAAATAATTGCCCTCAAGCTTTATGCTTCTTTTTACCACTTCGTCTATTCAGTTCAATCCAAATTTTATTTTTTGTTTCCGTAAATTTTCCATTCAAGTGCTGACTCATGTACTGCAAGTAATCAAGTGGCACATCAGTAACCCACCAACCTTTGTATTTGCCAAAAGGAAGTTCATAATTCATGTTCTGCATTTTCTTCGATTTCTTTGGCTTCAATTCGAACTCATGCAGCATGTCAGGCACAAAAAGTTTTTTTCGCTTTCGTCTTTCTAATTCAATAGATGCCATCGACTTGATTCTTCCATCAAGTGACGCAACACACCACTCCAGATAGCCATTAGGTACTTCTTTCATGTACTTGTTTTTGTGTTTTCCGATTGGCATTCTATAGTATGCGTTTTTTTTCGTATTCAACTCGTTCTTTATTCATTTCCGTATTCAATTCATTAACTGAACTGCTTCCTATTGAACTATTTATTCATCGAATTTTTGTGTGTTCCAGTTATTGATGATACGCACTCATTCACTGATCCGTTGTTCGCTATCTCACAACGGAATCGATACGTGATCTGTCGATCACTACGTTCAGACTGGGTTATGAATTTTTACTCGAATCAAATAGGAATCAATTGAATTAGGGCGTGTTAGCCATTCACTGCTAAGTGAATGCAACGCCCTAAATGCACGGGGATGAATGAAATGAATCCCCTGCTTTAATGAGTGTACATGATTGCAATCATATGATTACTAATCGAATACATCATTACTATATGTCTCTCTTGCATATGCATTCACTCGTCTTATCAGTTGACTGCATTTCATCTTTTCTTTCTTCTTAATATTAAACATTCACTATAGTGTGCCACGGTCTTAGCAAGACAGGGGTCAGGTGAAAAAAATCAAAAAAAATGTTTAATATTAAGGAGAAGAAAAATAGGCATAGCTATGCTACCTTTTCTTGAAAGCTTTAAAGCTTTCTGGCGTAAACCCCATATAGATTCAAAAGTGCGATTCTATATAGCTGTCTATCGCTGGTCACTGGTATCCCCATGTGCTTAATATTATTCGCACACAGCTTCTCGTGCTGTTCGACCTGACTACTCAGCCGGTCCTGACCGCCGCGTGGTATGAGCACCGGGTGTCCAAGGTTATTCTAGCGTATTCCCCACGTCTGTTCCGATTTAAGTCTTTCGACCGCTGCTTTCGCGTGTTACCGTGTTCATCCTACAGGTAGCTACCTACCATAGATTGGGTATCCGATACTGAGTATGACCTACTTCATTCGTTTCGCGTTATTTCGCACGTGTCCTTTTTCGATCTGCACGGGACTTTCTTTAAATCCCCGATGCCTTAGCATATTTGTATTTAGTAATCAGTATACGTTGTTTGTATGTTTTTTGCAACTTTTCTGGTATTATTGCTCACCAATTTAACCAAAAAACACGCAGTCATTCAATTTCATGATAGCGTCAAGCGAGTATGCATAAAAGTTTCCATACTTCAATGATTCTGGTATTCCATCAAACGAATGATCAACAAACACAAATTCAGGAACATTGTTATACTTAATGATTAACATTGGAAGCTTGCATGCATTGGTTGCATCTTGGGATGCCTGTGAAATCCATTCATCCCATTGAGCAACATTTTGTTCAATAATTGCCTTGAACGTTGGTGCAGATTTATAATGCTTGCATTCAATGGTGTACTTGAAATTGGATGGACAAACTAAATCACCAAAATTTGCGGTAGCGGTATCATACGTATTCATTCTTTGGGCATTGCTTCCTCCCCAAAAACTTCCAGAGTCAACTGATCGCCTGAATGATTTTTCTATTCCAGTAATGTCCTTAAATCTGTCAGATAGTAAGTTTGCGCACTTTCTTTCAAAAGTGTTTCCTTTTTGTTTCCCGTTTGTTTTCTTAGTTGCCATATGTTCCTTTTATTATATTTAGGCGTAAAAAAAGCATCGGTTTTTTATACCGATGCTAAATACTATTGTGATGTGGGAGATGTCTTAGCAGATCGATCACCTTCGCTGCTTACGATTTAACGGTGATCAGTCCACATCACACCCTTCATTTTTCTGATTCGGGGGAATATTCTGTAAACCCACCCTGTTTCACGACCTTCATAACTTTTCCAACACTTGTAATCAATTCGTCACGATGACTGATCAACCAAACGCTCTTGTTTCGTTCTCGATTGAATTGTTTGATGACCTTCACTGCTGATGCAATGCCAGACTGATCAATGCCCTGATCCAGCACTTCATCCAAATAGTATCCATTTATTGGCATGTACAATTGTTCCCAAACATCACGGAATGCCCAACTCAATGCTAGTATGACACGGGTACTCTCACCACGTGAAAGATTGCCGTAGTTCAATTCTCTGCCGAATTCTGTAATTTCCACGTTAAGGTCGTTCAGGAATTCAACTTGATGTGGTAAACCGACCAACTCAGTGTAATGACTCAATCTCTTATTCAGATATGACAAGCTTTGGTCTACAATTTTCTTGCGAACGAATGAATCCTTGTTGGTTAAAATATCCAATAGGAACTTCTGGTGTTCCATGGTTTTCGTCAAATCGTTGATTTGAGCGAAATCTATCACTGTGGTAGCCGACACCTCCATCTCATTGATTTGATCGCTGTATGGGTCGATTTCGTCCATTTTGGAGGCTATTTGGCGCTTCAGGGAGGTCACCTCATTGTTATGATTGATAGCATCCGATTCATTGTCGTAAATTGTAACTGGTTTTTGCCCCAATTCTTTTAGTGCGGCTTGTAACTCGGAAATCTGTTCTTCATATGGATCAATTTCTTGACGTTTTGATTCAATTTGTAACAAAATGTTCTCTAAAATGCCATCATGTTTAATAGCATCACCCTCATTAGGGTAAATGGTTGATGGTTTATCGCCAACCTCAATGATTGAATTTTGCAAAATTTCTTTTTTTGCGGATAGTTGATCGATGTGCTCTTGCGTAGATTTCAGTAATTCTTCCTTCGAAGTCAACACAGAGGAATGTTGAGCATCATGGAATTCTTGTCCACATGCATAGCATTTGTGATCGTGCAATGCAGCAATTTCCTCTTTTAGTTTGGTTACCAGTTGGTATCCTTCGCAATGTCGGCCGAAATTCTCTTCAACTCGGAGTTAATCAGTGTATTTGACTGCACTTGCTGATTGTATTCCTTCAACGCAATGTGATTGGTCAATTCCTGTTTATGTCAATCTCATTCTTTTTGTTATAATCGTCAATCAACCCATTAATCTCAGATTCGTTTCTGTTCTTCCACAGTTGCTGCCTTGTTGTTAGAGAATTGTAAGTTTCGTGTGTCTTTGCATTGTCATTGTATTCGGACAGCAGTTTATGTGCAGAAAGTTCAGCTTCGATATCTATTTTTTCAAGGATTTCCAGATTGGAGGTCAACTCGGTTAAATCGGAGTTTCTTTTGGCAATCCAAAGACGATGCCTACGCTTGAGTCCATCGACTTGTTCCAACACTCTCTTGTTAGCTTCCTCTATTGCCTTGATTTTGAAATCTTCGATTTGAATCTGATCTTTGGTTTCTTTAATCAACTCCTTCAATTTTTCCGCCTTTTCACTAAGCAGGGTAATACCAAGCAATTGTTCGATTATTGTTCTCTGGTCGGCCGCCCTCATTGCCAGAAACGGTTCGGTGTAGGTATTCAAGACTACGATTTGCTTGAACATGTCAACTGACATTCTAATTGTTCGTTCTATTGCTTCCTGAGTTTCACGGCTATCGCCTTGCGATTCGTCCTGCGCCTCTTGTAGCTTGTTGTCAATGTAAAATTTAAGAACATTGGGCTTTCTCCCACGCTCGATTCGATAGTCAACCGCATTCACACTAAAGTCGAGTGTGACCAGCATGTTTTTTTCATTCGTGCGGTTGATCATTAGGTCTTTTTTGATACCAGTGAGTGATACCCCAAACAAAGCATAACATATGGATTGAAAAAATACGGATTTGCCCACACCATTCTTGGCCCCATCGCCACCTAAATCAAGGTTTTCGCCTAAAATTAGGGTAAGGTCATTGTTTTCCAAGTTTATAGTTTGGACAATTTGTCCAGTAGAAAGAAAATTTTTAAGTGTAAGTGTTTTAAGTATTAATGACATTGTTAAATGCTCCGATAGATTTCTAGTAGCTTTGCTTTGTCGTAAAAGTCCGATTGGATACATCCAATTTCATGAGATACGATATTGTCTACTCCTTCGAATTTTAGCTCAGTGGCTTCCTGTTCCCCAAGTTCAGTATTTTTACTTGGCACAAGCGCCATTTCACGCAGATTGTATTGTGGAATCAGTGTTTCCCTGATGTAGTTTGCTTCCTCGTAGCTAATGTCTACGTCTAGATGAACTCTACAGCTTGATTTTGGGAGAAGCAGTTTTTCTGCGTCGGTAATGATATCGCTAATGTTGAATATTCGGAATTTTGGTTGACTTGGCCAAGAATGAAATTCCGGATCACATCCCCATTCTAAAATCATCATTCCTCTGGCATCATCCCCTGCGTCAGAATAGTTGTGAGGGAATGCATTCCCTATATACCACACGTTATGTTTGGCTTGACGCTTATGAAAATGTCCACTGAATACGTAATCAAATTGGGCAACATGACTGGTCTGTAACTCACCGTGGTCAGGCATAGCAATCATGGCATTTAAGATGAAATGTGGAAGCTCAAAGTGTCCCATCAGGTACTTTCCTTTTTTCTTCTGCAAGTCTCTCCAGTCCTCGTTGACCAACCAAGGTGCAATGACCACATTTCCCTCTTCTATCCAATCTGTCACTATTGTAACGTTTGGTAAATGCTTTGCCCACTCAACACTGTGTATATCACGGCTTGATTTGTGATAGAGGTCATGGTTTCCTGCTATAAAATATACGTGATCGAATGCCTTACTGAGCAGTTCTAACCCCTTGAGAGAATAATGTAATGTTTGGATGTTGATAGTTGCACGATTGTGGTTCCAGTCTCCTAAAAAGAAACAGGTCTCACATCCTTCTTTTTTTGCGGTTTGGATAAACCACTCAATGAAATCAATGCAGTCCTGATTGTGTTGTTCGCTATTGTTTTTGTGACCCAAATGAAGGTCGGTAAAAACTGCGGCTTTTTTGAATAAATTTGTCATACAATGAGTTTACACCGACTCATTGCATAAATCAATACATTTTGGGCAAATTGGTTAGTGCTCACTCATCAAATGACCCGCCAGAACCCTGACGACTGAATGACGGGTTCACCCCTGCTATTTCCCATAGATCATCTCGAATGTTTTGATTTTTCTTTTCGGATTTCAGAATCCGAAGAAATGAATTGTGTATTGTTGTGTTAAAAAGCTGAATGGGTTGTTTGATCGTGCCTCATTGAATCGTAATCCAACATACGTCAATTGAAGAATTGCACACCCTTTGAGTTCATCGAGATAGGTATACCCCCTGAACTGGTACTTCATGGCATATCGCTCTGCCATCATGATGTACATTTTAGCCAAATAATTGGTTATTGCTCCGTGATCCTTTGAGAAATTTCCCGTATCTAACTCCCCCTCCCAGTGGCTTTTGCCCACCAATGTTAGGGTTCCATCTATAAACCGATAATGATGGAATGGTGGGAAGTTTACTTTGGCATGAACCATGTCATTTAATTCATCTGGAATGTCAAGTATATCATCTATTGGATCAGTAAATGAATCATCAAACTCAAATAAATCTTTTGCTTTTTTCTTATCTACTTTTTTTGGTTCTTTTGGTAAAATGGTATATGATCCCATGTCATAACCCTGAATACTATGTCATCTACTGTTATTAGTGGATTTCCGGTTCTAGATTTTCTGTTACTTATTGCAGTTTCTATATTTTCTTGTAAATTGCATTTTAGTATGGTAGTAGACAATTCATCCTCGGGGTCAGAGGGTTCTATGATAATATCAAAATCTTGATCTTCTTTTGTCAGAAAGGAAGAATATGATATTTTGCTTTTGTGGATTTCGGCAAGCAAATCTTTATTGGTAGCGTAGATAATTGGTTTGTTTATTGACATAGTGTATGTATTTTACCACATATTATTTATTAAATCAATAATTTTGGTGATTTTTGTACTGCTAAATACATAAAAGGTAAAAACTATGGCAGTTGACTATTCATCATCAATATCGAGGCTATCCAAAGAGAGGGGCGATATACTAACATCAATGAACATTTACACTAAGGACGTTAGTGATATCGAAAACGAAATCAAAGCGGCGAGAGTAGCACACAAAGCCGCTAAAGATTCGGGAGATTCTGATGCGGCAGCTGCTGCATGGTCTAAAGTTCAAAATTTGGATAATGAATGGGGAGTTGCCAAAACAAACCTAGCAAATTTAACTACGCAATCGAATGAAATACAATCCAATATAGAGCGTTTGCAAACTAACCAAGCTGCGCTTGCCGCAGCTGATAAGGTGCCGGTTGCAACTAATAATCCGGTAGCCCCCGAAACCAATGCTGTCACCACCCCGGTCACTACCACCCCACCTGCTCAGCAGGAACAAGCAGCTACTAATACTGCGTCTACAACTGGTACCCCATCTTCTGCTCCATCGGATACTACCGATCCAACAAACCTAGCGAATAGGCAGTCTCCAATAGTTACAACCGATGAGTTTGGGACCACGGTACTATCAGCTGATGCCTCCAAAGTAGTTAGTAATACAAACGGTTCGGTATACACCGATGAGATGGGAAATCTTGTTGAATATTCAAACCCCACTGAGTCGTTGGGGAATGTAACCACGGTCGATCCAACGGTTCAGGTCCGTAATGGACCAGACTCCACCTTCACCGATGAGCTTGGGACCACAGTACTAACAGCCGATGCCTCCAAAGTAGTTAGTAATACAAACGGTTCGGTATACACCGATGAGTTGGGAAACATGGTAGAGTATTCGAACCCTACCCGCTCTGTGGGGAACGTAGCAAAAGCATCCGCTCCAACGTCAACAGCTAGGGCCGCCGCCCCACCCAAAGAACAAAAGATTGAAGACGACTGGAGATTCAGAATTCAATTGGCAAAAACAGCCAATTATTTTTACAACACGGCTCAAGTGGGTGATGTAATGTATCCACTTAAATCCACCGCGGGGGTGATCTTCCCCTACATGCCAACAATTAGCATGGCATATTCTGCAATCTATGATCAGACAAACATACCCCACACAAACTTCAAACATTATCAATATCAAAATAGTGAAATTGCACCAATTTCACTAAGTGCGGAATTCACAGCACAAGATACATACGAGGCCAATTATATGCTTGCAATGATTCATTTTTTTAGATCTGTTACTAAAATGTTCTATGGCAAAGACTCCATCCCATCAAACGGCACTCCGCCTCCTCTTTGTTTTTTGAGTGGATTGGGTCAGTATCAATTTGATATGCACCCCGTGCAGATTGCAAGTTTTAACTACACTTTGCCAAATGACGTGGACTATATACGAACAGGACAAACTAAAACATACAACGCAGGTGGAGCAGGACCGAACACATTTGATAAGAAGCCTGTTAGCTACATCCCCGGCATTACACGAAAAGAAAATAACAAACTCCCAAACGGTGCAGTAAAAGAACCACCAAAATTTGCATCACTGTCCGACACAAAATCAACATACGTACCAATGAAAATTCAAATAATCTAACCCTTAATCCGGTTGTCACTCGCTATGATATATCAAATAATTTCAGTTTGAAAGATTACGCCAGTGGTAAAATTTACCCCGGAAGAAACAACAAAAATGGAGGTGGTATATGGTAAATTACTCAAAATCAAGTCCCTACTACAATACATCAATGTACAAGAATGAATTTTTGGATATCATGGCGGATAGGACTGTCCCCGCTGACGTGAATGATATTCAATGGGAAATAACCCCAACCTATCATATGCGCCCCGATCTATTGGCTCATGATTTGTATTCGGAATCTGGATTATGGTGGGTATTTGCATCTAGAAATCCGAACAAATTAAAAAGACCCGTTATTTGATTTTGTAGAGGGAACCACTATATATTTACCACAGCTTCCCCTGTTGCAACAGGCATTGGGGTTATAACATGGCAGTATATGCAGAAATAACCGCACTAATGGCCGAACGTCAGGTGGCATTCAACGATGCTCTTGAGAGAATCAATGAACTAAAGGCCAAAGTTGCAGCAGTTGACCAGAATTCGGATACGGCATTATCTGAAATGGAAAAACTGAATACCGAGTACACAGCCGCCGCACGCTCATTCAATAGCCGAGCAGACTCCGATTATAATAGTTACAAATCTATCATCAACGACAGGACCGACCCAGATGCCACGGAATCGGTTGCAGCATGGCGTAATCAAACGGGAGACTTGCAAGTTATCACCTCCCAAATTGGTGAGTTTAAGCGTAAGCTAAACTCAGATATAATAGCACTGCGTGAAAAAGCATCAAAAAATCCAGAATCACCCGATTCAAAAACTGACGAAGCGGCAAAAAACAACAACCCAAAAGACGACGACGAAAAAACGGAAACTGATGATGGTGGGGCAAAAGTCGCCACTACTGAACCCGTTAAAAATTCCACAGATTCAAAGTCAGTTTCCAAATCGGAAAACACCGTAGAAATTGTCGGCACTCGCCCGAAAAAAATAACATCTGACCAAATGGCACAGGGGGATATTATCCCCGGGAAACGAACATATAATCCATTATCACAGCTTTCCAGCTATAATTATATCCTATCCCTATACATGGTGACCCCCGATGTAATTAATGCATTCACGCTGCGTGGAAGAAAAGAACTAAACCTTTCTTCTGTTACTGGAGAAAATGGTATATATCTGATAGCTCAATCAGGGGGGAAACCGGCAGGTGTATCAACCGCAAAAGAGTTGGAAAACGATATTTATATTGACAATTTAAAATTTGAAAGTCCATTAGGAGCCGTGTACTGGAAAGGTCCAACCTTTTCTTCTGGTAAATTAATAGAATTTCAAATCATTGAACCATATGGATCGTCATTCCCGAATCGATTAGCAGCAGCAGCAGCTGCTCTCAAAAAAAACTATAAGGGCAGTTCTGACTATGCATCTAATTCCGGTGGAGTAATGCGACAATATTTTATAATGTCAATAAGTTTCTTCGGGTATGACTCCAGTGGGGAATTGATAAAATCCGATAGATATGCATCAATCGATACGGGCAGAGAAGGAAATGCGACTAGTGTATTTGATAAGTACCTCGATCTATATATATCCAATATGAATTACCGATTAGATGGACGCACCACGGTGTATAATGTCCAAACGGCAGGGGTAGATGCGAGTGCAGCATATGGCGTTAAATGGGGAAGATTAAATTCTCCATACACTTTAACTGCAGCCACTGTGGGTGATGCTATCACCCAATTGACTGATAACTTATCAAAAGAAGAGGAAAAAAGAAATGAACTTGGTAAAGATAAAATGGAAAAGACCGAGTATAGCATTATTTTTGAATCGGATACTATAAAAAAATCAAAGCTAATTGACGAAAAGCAATTTAAGTCAAAAGACAATAGTGGAACAAGCGGAGTAAAGAAGAGTGCAGACTCTACCGAGGCTGCATCCGAAAAGGCTGGTCCGGACAAAACGCAAAGAAAAATATCGCTTCAATCAAATATTAGTGTTTTGCAAGCCATACAAAATATCATCATTAGAAGTGAGTATATCACCAAAGCATTTGCATCTCTCAATACCGATGATTTGACTGCAGAAGATGTAAAAATGTCGGAGTCCAAAAGAACTCCAACTGAGGAACTTAAATGGTTTACGATACAACCATCAGTTATCATTAAGGGCAGAGACAAAGTTAGAAATGACTGGACATATGACATACGGTATATAATCAAAGAATACGCCATTCCTTATGTTACTCCACCATTCAATGAGTTGGTTAAATCAAAGGTTGGGATGTTCAAGAGTTATGATTATTGGTACACTGGAAAAAACACTGAAATACTATCATTTGAGCATGATGTTAATAATGCATGGATCAATGCAATGTTGATAGCTAGCGACCAACAAGAGGACACAAATAAACAGGATGTTCCTAGGCATATGATAAAAGAAAAAGGTGACAGTTCGATAGCCGTGGACAAGACTGCACAGGCGGTTAACATTGTGCAAACCAGTTTGTATACACCGGGAACATTCAGTAATGTGAGATTCACTGTGATGGGAGATCCTGACTTCATATTTTCTAATGCTGAACTTAATTTGTCACCAGAGATTACAAAAGATAGTAATACGGTCAATCCATCATCGAGTCAACAATTTTGTAGAATTAAATTCAATACCACCGAAGATTACGTATTATCTGATGGACTAATGAAGCCAAATCCGGTTACTTTTTTTACTAAGAAAATATTACCGGATCAAAAATCATCACGGGGGGATGATCAGATATGGGTTAGACTGGATTCAGTCACTCATTCCTTTTCCGGAGGAAAGTTTACCCAAGAATTGAGGGGTGCACAAATCGAATTTGATTGGAAAACTACATCCAACGGGAAAAGCTCGAATGCATCTGAAAGAGACGAAGTCAGCAGCACCGAAGACAGAGGATCAATTCCAAAAACAGAAACTCAACCGGTGGTCGCACCAACTGGTGCTAGTAATGCAGCAAAGCCCACGACCAAGGCAGATGATGATGCAATGCCAAAGGCAAACTACAGCAACGAGGGCAGAAACTACATGGGACCTTCTGAGAGAGAAGAAAGTAGTCAAAAAACTGATGCAAAAAACAGGCAGAGTAGCGATTGATCCAAAACCCCCACTACCAACCAGACCAGTTAATGCCAATAAATGATAAAAATACTAGATATAAGGTGAGCACATGCATGATAATATGAAAATCAATGGTCCGCTAAAAAGCCAGACCAATGATAATGGAAAATCGGTCCTAATCAAGGAGCCGGTAATCGGTATAGTTAAAAACAATATCGATGCAAACCGAACCGGTGAACTTGAAGTATATATCCCAAATTTCGGATCATTGAATGTAGATGATTCAAAGAGTTGGATTCCCGTTAGATATGCAATGCCATACTATGGATTGACCAACCAGCTTCTAGTGGTGATGGGTACGGTGAATATGTCGGAAATTCACATAGTTATGGTATGTGGTTTCCTGCACCCGATATTGGCACTAAGGTTTTATGTGTTTTTGTCGATGGAAGTCCAGAAAAGGGGTATTATATAGGATGCATTCCGGACCCGAACGCACTACAGATGGTACCAGCAATTGGAGCAGTTGGTGGAGTAGTATTGAATGGCAGTGAAGCCTCTAGTTATGGAGCAAGCCCTCGCCTACCGACCACCAACATAAACGCCAATGATAAAAACAAAGCAACATCGAATGAATTCCTAAAAGAAGGAAAGCCACTGCACAGCTATCATGCTGCAACATTTAACAAACAGGGAATTTTGAGGGATACAACACGCGGACCAATATCAAGCTCAGCACAAAGAGAATCACCAAGTAGAGTGGCAGGTATATCAACTCCGGGTCGTCCAATTTATGAGGGTGGAGTAAAAGATAATGAAGTGAGGGATAAGGCGGCAGCGGGTGATAAGCTGGACTAAAATTGATCGGACGAAGAGGTGGACATACTTTCGTGATGGACGATGGCGACATTGAGGGCAAGGACCAACTGATCAGATTAAGGTCATCTAATGGGCACCAGATCATGATGAATGATTCCAGTGAAGTGTTGTCTATATGCACTCGAATGGACTGAGTTATATCGAATTTGGAAAAGAGGGAACAGTGGACATATACGGCACCAACAGTGTTAACATCAGAACACATGGTGATTTAAATTTGCACTCAGACCGAAATATAAATTTAAATGCAAAAGAGCAAATTAACATGAATTCAAAAAACATGTTTTCCAACACCGATGAGAGCACCACCTTTCGGTCTGGAAACACTTTTGCAACATATTCCATCGGAAACTACACCATAAAAACCGATGCGTCATACAGTGTCAAATCATCGGGGATGCATCAATGAATAGTGATTCAACTGCCTACGTAAATGGAAGCAGAATTAATTTGAATACGGGGTCAACTAGCGTAATACCAGACAAAATAAAACCGCCTATCATGGTGGCGCATCAGGATACCGTGTATGACTCGGAAAAGGGTTATCTAGCATCGCCCGGCAAACTTGCAAGTATTGTGTCCAGAGCACCAGCACATTTCCCGTGGGAATCTGCTAATAAAGGTGTTTCTATATCAATTAAGTTGGATGCAGAGCCATCATCCGAGGTTGCCCCATCAATCTCAGATAACGTCAGTAATGCACCAGAAAATGGAACAAGCCCTGCACTAATAAGTACTGTTAGTCCATCAGTAAAAACTCCGGTGGGGGAAGCATCCAAGGCGGTGGTTTCTCAAATGGCAGTTAATGCGGCAACTGGAATTGCAGCCGATGCAGTTGCGGCCGGCAAGGGAGTGATAGATACAGCACAGGGAAAACTAGCGGTGGTCGGAGCTCTTGCTCAAACCCCAACCGAATTGGGTAATCTGGTCAAACCCGGAATGGATGTTGCTATACAAAAAGCAGTAGACAGTGGGGTCACCATCGACAAAGCAATGCCAAGCGCTGTCTTTTCCGGAAAAGATGGAGTGAACAGCATTGCTGCCGTCATCAAAGACACCACTGCGGCCACTGCAGCCTTGACACAATCACTACAGCAATCGAAGGATCAGCTAATAGCATCTGGTGTACTCACCGGAAATGAGACTAGTACATCTGGTGCAACTGGATAATATTAGCAGGGGCAGTGATGGGTGCAAAAATGTTGTCAAATCGGTGGATTGAATTCCGCATCTGTTTCTTCTATCGGGAACAATATCGGTGATAGTATAAAATCACTCAATGCGGGAGTTTCTAACGTCACTGACAAAATCAACGAGTTGACCTCTGCCGCAAATACTTCAATTTCCGGCGCATTGGGAAGTATCGATAATCCGACCAATATTGCGGCCGCAGCCAATATCGCAGGTGCAGCCAATATCGCAGGTGCAGCCAACGCAGGTGCAGCCAATATCGCAGTCGCTGCCGAAGCGGCAAAAGCAGCCGATGCGATAAAAGCAGCAGCAGGTGGCATAACTGCAAAATTGGGTGTCCCATCAGCTGATGGTGCATTAGCAAGCCTCAAAGGATCATTGGGGTCATTGAGCAAAGCGGGGGATTTTGCAGCAAAAACCGCCCAATCAGTCGCAAGCTCAATTGAATCAGCATCAAAGAAGTTATTTGACGGAATCAAGGGGTCCATACCAAAGTTGCCAGCTGGCAAATTGTTGACTTGTCTGGTCCAGAAAATCAAATTAAAGAGGCAAAAGCCGCATCTAGTGGTGCATTATCAAGTATTACGGATTCCGCAAACGGACTAATGGATGGAGTTAAGCTTCCAAATGCACTTTCTGGTGAAAAACCCACTGTCTGCGATAACTAATGCAACCAATGACGCAACAAAAGGATTAACTGGTTTGGTGGATGCATCAAAATCTGGTGTGCCAAGTATAGCAGACATTAGCGCTGGCGCAGGTGGAATAGCAAAAGCAATATCAACCGTTGGAGCAGCTGTCGGAGTGACCGAGGGAGTACCGGGACTAACCCAAATATCAGTTTTGCTGGCCAAGCAACTGGTGCAATAAATACTGCACAGAAAATAGCAGGTGCAGCGGTAGCATTGGGTGACAAATTAACATCACTGACCCCCTCCGCAAAAGGTGCACTAAGTTCGGTTAATGGGGCGGTATCTAATGCATTGGATAAACTTCCAAAACTACCACCACCTTCATTAGATAGTATGGCAAAAGATTTAATGGGCAATAAGGCGACCGAACTGGAAAATGCTCTTAAGTCTTTTGGTGATGGGGTAAAGGTGCCTTCCATAGCATCTGGCACCATCAAATTAGGTGCACTAACTGCACAATCGGAAAAGCTGTTGGGGAATCTAAAAATTCCGCCAATCCCTTCTGGAAAAGACAACTCGTTTAAATGGTAAGGAAAAATTATGGCAACTTATATAGGCTTCTCACGGTAAATTCTACTGCACCCCGTACTCGATCACTGATGGATTTTTGGTGGAAAAGGACGAAAATCCTGTAACCATTTCCACCAATAGAAAATTTAAAAAACAGACCAAGACTTGGTGATATTGGATTTTATTAATGCACTCAATATACCGCAAGGACAAAAACCGGGAAACCCGGCATATGGCACCTCTTTGTGGGCTATATATTTGATCAAAACGATAGCCAACTAATTCAAATGATCGATGAAGAAATAAGACTGTTGGGTCACTTGATCGTAGATTGATTTTAAATTCTGTGGTAGTATTGTCAGTGGAAAACGGAGTGATGATTAGTATAGAATTGGCTATCACTCCGTTTAATGAGCCGAGTACAATTGATGTATTTTTTGATCAGACCACTAATACAGCGTCAATGGTCAGCTAAATACTACATAAGACTTAATATGGCTCAAAGCACAAGACACTCAACATTATTCGGAACAAATGACTGGAAAAATATATACAAGACATTCAGTCAAGTTGATTTGGCAAGCTATGATTACGAAACTTTGCGTAAAAGCTTTGTGGATTATTTGCAGTTAAACTACCCGGAGACATTCAACGATTATACCGAATCAAGTGAATATATTGCGCTTTTGGATTTAATTGCATTCATGGGACAATCTATGGCATTTCGCTCTGATCTAATGCCAGAGAAAACTTTATTGATACCGCAGAACGTAGAGACAGTGTGGTTAAGTTAGCGAACTTGGTCGGCTACACTCCTAAGCGTGGAATAGCTGCGAACGGTATGTTAAAAATCAAGTCCGTTCGTACCTCTGAAAATGTTCTCGATATCAACGGACTGAATTTAAGCAAGACAACGGTCCATATGGAATGATCCCGCAAACAAACGATGGTCCCAACAATTACTGCAATATTAAATGCAACGCTGGTCAATGCACAAAGAATAGGAAGACCAGGCAATTCGAAGTCAATCGATTCTATAAAAACGGATGAGTATGCTATTAACATACCGACCACCATCCCAACATATCGATTTACTGCAACCGTGGATGGGGTGGATTTGCCCTTTGAATTGGTTAGTGTTACTAGTGCAAATGGTGATAGTTTTATAGAAGAGACCCCATCACCGACTACCAAATTTAATATTCTAAGAAGAGACGATAGTTTGGGGTATTCCAGTTCAGACAATGGGTATTTTATATACTTTAAGCAGGGAATACTAAATGAATTTAATTTTTCTATAAATCAAAATATTCAAAATTTAGTGATGAATATTTCTGATACCCAAGGAATTAACGAAAACGACACATGGTTAGTGCATTATGAAACTGATGGCACCCTAACTAACTGGACGAAAGTTGAAGACGTGTATGCAGCAAATAACCCACAAAAAACCGTGGAAAACAAGACATTCTTTTCGGTATTATCTGGATACAATGATACCGTATCTTACGTATTTGGTGATGGAGTTTTTGCAAAAATACCGGCCGCACGTTTACTGCGTATACCCGGTCCAGCAATGCTGGGTTGTTCACTATTAATCCAACTGAAATGCAGGGCATCACTGTGGATATTCCATACGTTAGCCGCACCCAGCGCAATGAAGTGTTGTCATTGACCCTCGACTTGATGTACCCGGTGACTAATTCTCAACCAAGGGAGTCAATTGGTGATATTAAATTGCGTGCACCTGTGCAATTTATACTCAAAACCGAATGGTCAACGGTGAAGATTATACCAATTTACCATTCACCAAGTTTTCATCTATTATTAAAAGTAAAGCAGTAGCCAGAACTTCTGTTGGCGTTTCTAGGGGCATGGATTTACTTGATCCTACAGGTAAATATTCATCAACTATGGTGTCGGCATTGGATGGTGTAATTTTTGAAAAAAATAAGGATGCATCCTACTTGATGCAGACAGAGAATACAAATCAGGTAATATCTTTCTTCACTGAAGTACTACCTTCTATAATCTCAGACTACCCAACGCAACAAAAATATTATACCAATGTAACGAGGGTTAACTTTCCCAACGATACTGAGATTTCACGAGTTAAGTGGGTACAAAAGACTGTCAGTAATCCCGATTGTACCGGTTATTTTGCAATCAATAATGTCGCAGTATCGGCCGGTGCATATTCATCCACTGATATGGCATACTTAACCAGTGGATCTCTTTGTAAAGTAACTGCGCCATTTGGTTATTATTTTTCCGACACAAATAGGTTAGTCAATGGTACATCTTATGGTAAAAAAACAGAATATTGGGTAACCATAAAGAATGTTATCGGTGATGGATTCAACGGGGGTGATGGATATTTCTCCGACAATACGGGTGCTATCATATTAAGCTCATTTGTGCCGACTGGTGCAATAGTGACTCAAGTAATACCGGTGTTAAACAATAGTGTAAGTGTAAATATCTTAAATTCTGCACTCAATTATATCACAGTCAATCGAGATTTCTCATTGGTGTATGATGCGACAATCAAGAGTGTTTCATCCCGTTGGTCGGTGGTAGACTATCCAAATTCAAATGGGATGATTGATTTTATCTCCGGTGGTAGTGGAAACTACACCGTTCTGGTTAGATCACTATCATATTATTTTGCAAGTGTCAACGATGTGAGATTTGCAGACCCATCTTCCACTATAATTTATGATTCAAAAAATGGACAAACCAAAAAAGATGAAATAATTGTCTCCGATGGTGGAATCAATAGATCATTATCGGTGTTGTCAAAAAGGATGGAATCAAGTGGGTATGCGGATGATTTTACGGTGGAAGTATCGGGATGTCCACCACCACTCCATTTGATCCTGATTTTTTCGCTAAGATAGCTAATTTAGCTTCGACTAATGACAAGTACGTATTTTTTCAAACGGTTACGGATGCAGCAAACATTTGAGAAGTATGCCAATGGAAAATGGCGCAATATTGTCCACCTATCCAACTCTCTCCCAAATTGATATGGTAAAATTTGAATACCCATCAGGACAAATTTTCTATGCATATCAAGATGCCAAATTCTATGAATTGGTTGCTGACAAAACCAATACAAAATCCGTCACCGTTGCTGAGGTTAGTGGATACAGTGCAGAAATAGGAAAAGCGGGGGTGAGATTTGATTACCGCCACTATTCCAGTGAAACATCAAGGGTAGATCAGTCAACCACCAACATAATTGATATATACTTAGTTATTGCGTCGTATTATAACAATTATTTGAACTGGTTAAATGACACAACCGGACAAGTCACAGAACCTGATATCCCGACCGTATACGAAATGAATTCGATGTATTCGGAACTCGATAATTACAAAATGACTTCTGATACGATAGTACTTAATGCTGCAAAATTTAAATCATTATTTGGTCAAAAATCAGAAGAAGCACTGAGGGCAAAATTTAAGGTAATCAAACAAAAGGACATTCCTGTCAGTGATAGTGATATTAAGTCGCAAATAATAGCAGTAATCAATGAATATTTCAACATTCAGTATTGGAATTTTGGTGATACCTTTTATTTCAGTGAACTCAGTTCGTATATTCACGATAGGATGGGAAATATTATAAGCTCCGTGACTATAGTTCAATCTGACACTAATAAGTTTGGTCCAATATATGAGGTAAAATCAGCTCCATATGAAATATTTGTCAGTTCAGCCACAGTAGCTGACATTGACATCATAACTACGTTGAATACTACGCAGTACTAAAACGGTGCCATTTTTGAAGACTAAATACTATTGAATAGTATTTTTAGGATTCATCAATGGCAAAAACAACCAACATTCGAACTGTAGACTTTTTACCTGACATTTTCAAAACAAAGGTTAATAGTCAATTTTTGGCGGCAACACTTGACACGTTAGCAAGCAAGCCGGACATCACCAAGATTTCAGGATATATTGGAAAAAAATATGGGTATGGAGTAAAGTCCACTGATACCTATGTTAATGAAATATCTAACACTCGCTATAATTATCAACTTGAGCCATCGGTAGTGCAGTTAAATCCAGCTAATGGTAAGGCAAAGGATGTTATTTCCTATCCGGAAATAATCGACAGTCTTCGTGGAAATAACGTTAATACCGACAATCCATCAAAGCTATTCGACTCGGAGTATTATACTTGGGACAGTTTCATCGATTTGGACAAACTAGTAAACTATGGACAATATTATTGGCTCCCAAGTGGTACCGAGCCGGTTGAAACAGTTGACTTGGAATCTACTATCAATGGCTCAGACAAATACACAACCACCGAGGGGTTTGTGCTCACCAATGGTGTAAAATTAAAAATAGGCACAAATCTGTACATAGTGGAAGGCGTGGGAACATCAATTGTATTGGTGCCATTCAATGGGCTTTTTGTCGTAGAAAACAGTGCATCCGAGGAATATATTCCTTATGCCTCAACTGCATATGATGAATCATATTATGATGCTCTTGTTGGAATTGCAAAAACACCAGACTACATAACCATTAATAGATCAGCATTGAATAAAAATGCATGGTCACGCTACAATCGATGGGTGCACGTTGATGCGATCAGATCGGCCGCCAACTTTAATGGGACAGATCCGATATTGGACTCAACCCAAAAGCAAAACGCCCAATTATTGAATTTAGACCAAATTTGGACATGTTCAATATGGGAAAAAACGGTCAATCATATGTGACTTTTTTGATACTACGTTAACTGATGTGGCACAGTTTACTTCCGGTCACCGACCTGATGGACAAGACAACCGATGGTTTGATGGTGCCACTGTAATTTTTTCAGCATCAGCTGATAAAAATAAAATTTACAAAGTCAATGGAATCAACGGTAGCTTTAGTCTGAGTCAGATTGGTAACTGTATTGATGATTCTTCTTATCCGATATACAGGGGAGACATCTATTCTGGTAAAACAATGTTGTTTAAGAATCAGAAATGGACACTAGCTCAGCAAAAGAATACGGTCAATCAGCCTCCAATGTTTGATGTTTTTGATTCGAATGGAATAAGTTTCGGAGACACTTCATATTATCGGTTGTCAACTTTTAATGGAAGTAAATTATTTTCATATGCTCTGTCCGAATCCGCAGCGGCGGATTCGGTTTTGGGATTACCGATCAAGTATTCCGGCGCTGCTGTGTTGGGCGATATAGCGTTTCAGTCGTTCTATAATACTGACCAATTCGAATACAATGGAACTACTAAAAACATTGCAATGCATGTGAATAGTGGTTATGTGCATGAAAATGTGAATGGTGATATTTTGGAATTGAACGGATGGGTGAAATCTTCACTGCCACCAGTTCAATATCAGATATTTGAAAATGTTAGCGCCACTTTACCTGATTTTAGCCCGGACTCTATGTTTTATATATGTGATGTCCCCGCAAGAATTAACGGTAGAAAAACATTGGTCTATCATGATAACGTATTGCTAAGCGATTCGCAATACTCGGTATCCATTTCATCAAATAGGACCACTGTTTCAATCACTGATCGATCATTATCCACTTCGGCTCCGGTGACTATTATGGTAGATTCGGCGAAAAAATCAAATATTGCTTACTATGAATTACCGATACAACTTCAGATTAATCCGATCAATGACAGCATTGGTCAATTGAATATGGGAGAGGTTAGGCTCCATTATCAGTCTATATTCAAAAATACCCCAACCTTAACGGGTGACGCATATGGGTCAAATACCTATCGTGATATGGGAAATATTGAATCGAATGGTGATAAAATTATCAAAAATTCTTGTTCTTTCCCGTTAATGGCGGCCATGATTAAAAATTCCTCATCGGATTTCATGAACGCGTTGGATTTTTCTGCTGACATGTACGCTAAGTTCAAGGATGCCATTATCAGGTTGATTGAGCAAACCGAATTCACTGTGTACGATTCTTCCGCAAAAATTTTAGATGAGGTTATGAATCAGTACATCACGGCATACGGAATGGGTTCCGAGTTCGGTCTGTCCGATATGCTGCCATGCTTGACTCCGTCTATCGATAAATCATACGTAATCACTACGCAGACGACACTAACCGCAGCCCACATTTATGACTTCACCACGTCAAACAATGCAGCTATACTTTTGTATAGAACAGAATCATCGACCGCCACACAAATGGTTAGGGGTATTGATTACTCAGTAGATGGTTCCGTGATTACTCTATTGAAAGCTGAGTCCGGTAATACCATAACAGTTAGGGAATATACCAACACTACTGGAAGCTATATACCATCCACTCCAACGAAATTGGGGTTATATCCGTCCTATGTTCCTGAAATATTATTAGATGATACTTATGTGGAGCCAACTTGGTTTATTAAAGGGCATGATGGTAGCCTGACCAAGACATTTGGGGAAATTGTCAATGGGAATCCGGTTGATTTCAGAGATAAGGCGCTATTTGAATTTGAAACACGAGTGTTCAATAATTTAAAAGTTAAATCTCCAATTCTGCAAGTCGCAGATATTGTGCCTGGATTCTTTAGAAAAACAGACTACTCATTTAAAGACGTTCTTGACTTTTCTAATTCCGACTTTATGAATTGGGCAGGAAAACATAGAATTGACTATAAAACTCAATATTTTATTCAATCTGAACCTAAAACTTATAATTACAAAATATCTACCAATAAAATTAATGGTGATCAGATGGTATCCGGAAGCTGGAGAGGAATCTACCTACAATTTTATGATACCGCCACCCCACACATCACTCCTTGGGAGATGGTTGGGCTGACAACTAAGCCTGCTTGGTGGGATGCTCGCTACGGTGATGCCCCGTACACGAATTTAAACAGCCTTTTGTGGAACGATATGGAAGAAGGTAGGGTATGGAACTCAGGAAGCCCATTTATCGATTCTAGGTATGCTAGACCCGGATTGTCAACAATCATTCCGGTGGATTCCAGTGGTGACCTAATTCAAGTAATCGGGTATTGATTGGAAACTATGATTCCATGACTAGAAATCGTGATTGGGAATATGGGGATGTTTCCCCATCAGAGTACGCATATCGTAAATCATCTGACTATGCATTTGATATGGTTAAATTGATGGCGCACTTTAAGCCTCTAAAGTTTTTTACGTATTTTGCAAACACCTCATTATATAAGAATATAGAATCAACTGATCAACTTGGAATTAACAATTCTCACTTCGTATTGTCTAATATCAAATTGGATGACAGTATAAACCCAAATGGATACTTGACGTATTTTATGGATTATTATGCTAGTATGGGAAAAGGATACTCAAGTTATTTGAATGCCCTAACTCAAAATTTGGACACTAGATTATCCTATAAGATAGCCGGATTTATAGATTCCGACACCATTTCATTTGCTACCAACTCAGTTACGGTCGATGGCACGTCTGATGGTTTACTGATCCCACAGGAGAGCTATTCTATTCTCCTTCACAGCAATGAGCCATTTGACAAAATCAAATACAGTTCAATTATTGTTCAGAAAACAAATAGGGGATATAAGATTTATGGCAATTCCCAAAATTCTGCCTATTTTGAATATTACAAGGCTATACCATCTGGTGATTATGAAATGGTGCCATTTTCACAAACATACGTTAGGGTATCCAAAACCCATTCTACTGAAACTTATATAATGCCGTATGGCACAGAATTGCTAACGTTATCTGAAGTAGCCGATTTTATTATAGGCTATGGAAAGCTACAGGTAAAATCTGGATTAATATTTAACATAGTAGAGAAGGGGATGAGTTAAATTGGAGACACGTGGTTGATGAATTCTTGTATTGGGTTCTGTCCGGGTGGGCAGAGGGTAGCGTAATCAACCTAAATCCGGCTTATAATAAAATTGAAGTAGACCGGGATAGCGCCATAGTACAGCCCCTTACATTACACAATGATAACTTTATATTAGATCAAAACTCTATACCAGTTTCATTATCGGATATGTATGTATATCGTGATGGTACTAGGTTTGTGACGACTCCGTTAAAGGATGGTGTGGCATTTTCGTATTTCAAAGCAAATTTGTCAAATGTGGAACATGTGGTAGTATTTGACAACACCAGCATTTTCGGAGATACGTTATATGACCCACTAACTGGAATGAGACAAATCAGAATACACGTGAATGGTATTAAGACCAATAATTGGAACGGCACGATCACGACTGGTGGATTCATAATGAATCAGGATAATGTGACCGAATGGGAAACAAACAGAAAATACACAAAGGGGGTAATAGTAACATACAAAAACTCATATTGGATTTCCAATGATGTACTTCCTCCTGCTAAAAAGTTCGATGAGACCAAATGGACAAAAACAGATTATAGCGCAATACAAAAAGGACTGCTGCCAAACCCGAATACAAAATCATACGAAAGTGATTTGTATTACTCTGCATATAAGGAAACTCTTACTCCTGACATGGATCAGTTGGGACGCTCATTGATAGGATATAGACAACGCCCGTATTTTGAAAACACCACAGTCAATGATATATCACAATTTAACTTTATGCGCTCGGCCGCCAAATTCAGGGGAACAAATGTAGCAGTAACAGCCCTGTCAAACGCATCCATAAATGGGGAAAATGTAGAATACAAAGTTTATGAAAATTGGTCAATAAAATCTTCGGATTTTGGTGGAGTAATGAATAGTAACTATATCGATGTTAAGCTAAGCGATAAAATGAGAGTGCACAATCCATCGGTAATTCAGATCACTGGATCAAATGATCTTAAAAATGCAGATGAATATGTTAACGTTAAGCAGCTGTATGGATATGCAAGACCACCAAAATCGCAGGACATTCTACCATTAATCAATACATTCGATTACGCAGTGCCATATGCGGGTTACGTTAACATTAATGAAGTGAAGGCGCAATCCTATAATTATGCAGCTTTACAGAACGGACCAATCCCAACCTCAGTTATTTACAGAGGTGATTATGTGTGGATTGCAGATGATGTCGGATCATGGCAAATATATACTCCAGTCACCGTAACTAATGATTCGAATTTTATAGTGGATAGTGCACCGTTCACGTAGTGCAAGTGACCAATAATTTGGACGGAACGGTTGATGTGGCGATGTCTAGTATGCATGGATTATTGCAAAATGAAAAGGTAATGATTACGCTATTTAATGCACAGGTTGATGGATATTATCAAGTCAGCAAAGTAGTTAACCCATACACCATTCAAATTAAATTGGTTCTTGATAAACAAACTATTAAAATTGCGGGACAAGGCTTAATAACAAAATTCAAGAGTAGACGAATCGAATCTATCGATGTGCTCCCGTCCATCGATTTGGGGGATGCCCTATTTGAACAAACCAAAGTGTGGGTTGATTCAAATGAGAGTGGAAAATGGGAAATTCTAACCAAAACCCCAATGTTGACAAAATATATGGACATGTCCGTGGATGGGGAGTTTTCCGGAGTGACCCCGGTTGGGGAAAATACCGTATTGGTATCAAGACCAGGTCTTGACAAAGTTGATCAATATAATTATTCAACATTCACTAATTCATACAAATTTTACCGGTCTATCACGGGAAATGATAATTTTGGAAAATATGTGCAGGTATTCGGCACCACCGTATTGATAGCATCTGGTTCAGAGTTTTCTGTGTATTCTCTGTATATGGATTTGGTTGCTACAACCTCAATCCCATCAGGTGAATCAATAGTTGCTATTGCATCTACCCCCGAATCTAATTACGTGGCATGCGCATGTTCATCTGGAAGAATATTGGTTTACTTGAATAAAAATGGAATATATTCCCTTATATCAGATTTTGCCCATGGTTATAATATGAATGGGGCTACTGTGTCCATCTCAGCAGATGCCGGCCGCATTATTGTTACATCCCCATCACATAATCTGGATGCATTTAACTCAGAATCTGGAATTGCAGTGGTATATGATAGATTTGTTTTTGCAGTTGAGTCCCCATATGGTACTTCCAACTCACAGTCTTATCAAATTCCATTTGCGGCATCCAATTATGCTACCTGCTTGAGGAATGGAATTGATATTACGTCCAACACTACTTTTAGTGGTAACACATTAACCGTACAAGCTACGGTTAATACTGGCGATGTACTATTGGTTCAATCCAACATGTATGCAGTCTCCCAACTCCTACAGTCGGACGATGTTGCGACAAAAGTATATTCTGGCAGAAAGTATGGTGCTTGTCAGACCGGCACTAATGAATTGAGTAACGTTTTGATTGGTGCGCCATTTGAAGTGACCCAACTTAATGATTCATTCTATGAAGGATTGGTGCACCACTATCATGACATCGGAAAACTTAATGGACAGGTAATATTAGAATTGTTAACCACTACTGGTACATGCAATATGTACGTAAATGGATTTGGCGTTTTCGCATCATTGACAACCGCAGATGCTTTTGTAGCTGATTTCACTTTAGCAAATATTGGGAACGTAGTGGCAGAAAAAATAGATGAGACTCATGTTAAATTGTCGATCAAGAATATGGATCTAGCTCAGAAACTGAATGCATTAACCGTGACATTCGTAGATTCGGGCAATCGTGCTAAAATAAAATATTCCCCATACACGCAGGTACAGGTTTTGCAAAACCCATACTTTACTGGATATGTGGGGTTCGGACAAACTATACTGTCTAGTGATAACACTTTCATAATCAACAGTGCAGATTCCAAGGCAATACTGAGAACTACTTTTGATTTCATTGACGATGGTAACACGCAAGACGACACGATATTTGACAACAACTTTACTGGATGGGCTGACAATCAGTTTGGTAGAGGAAGTGCAGTTGTATATGAAATGGTGGCAGGAAATTATCACCCGTGCAGCTGATATCAACAAGCGCAGACGGGAAAAAGTCTATCACCATTGGTGCAAGTGCACTAATGACAATGTCCCCAAGCGGTGCGGGTCGGTATATTCAATTAATGGAGATGGATGGAAGGTGCATGATGTCCAGTCCGACCAAGTTGACATTAACCGATTGAATGCCACAATCTATAATGAAAAAGAAAAGGAAACGGTATTTTTAGACACAATTGATCCATTAAATGGCAAGTTTCACGGAGTGGTGGCATCCAATTTGGATTTCATGACAGCATATGATCCAGCAGGCTACACTAGTAAAAATTCATCAACTACGTGGCAGTCGACTTTGTCGGCTCAATGTGGTTCGACACATCCTCTACGAAATTTATGGATTACCGGCATGTTAACGTAGAATACAACTATTCAGTTTGGGCAAACCCTGTTCCGGATCAAAAGTAAACGTATATACGTGGGTTGAATCGGACTCTCCTCCATCCGATTACCTTGATGGTACGCCATATAATACCACGGACTACACGCTGACTTACGGCTAAATGCGGACAGCACACTGCAAGGAAAATATTATTTTTGGGCAAAAGTTGGAAAAATTTTGAAGAGAACTAAAACTCTACCGGATACAGCTATTGAATCATATATAGCCAATCCGTTAAATTCCGGACTTCCATATTTCGTGGGACTTGCATCAGATCAAATGGCATTGTTTAACGTAGCAGATTCACTTAGCTCTAATGCAATATTACGCGTGTCATATTCTGACGGCAAATCCGTAAATCAGATTCACGTGGAAACAGATTTGTTACGTGACGGAGTAGATACTGATTTCCTGAATGGATTGCCAAATGCTGCATCTGATTCTCCGACTGGATTGTATAGAAAATTCATTGATAGCTTCGTGGGTCGGATAATCTTGGGTATCCATTACCAGATACCAATTTACCAGAATCCGTAAAATATGGAGTACTTGATTATCCAAGACAAACCATGTTCAGAAATAGCCAATTGGCATTGAAGAATTACATTACTTATTTTAACTCTATATTAAAAAATATTCCATATTTTGAAATGGGGCAATCTGCCATGCTGTTTAAATCCGACTCGCATTATGATGTCACGGATTATTGGGAATACACAGATTGGATTGAAGCTGGATATGACTTATCGGTTCTCTCAAATGCATACCGGTTGATTATTATTATGAATTAGATTCACTGACACCATATACTGGAATGTGTGTAAAAGTTAATAATCCCGGTCAAGACTATGAAATATTTATCTATTTGAATGATACATGGACTCGTATAATTAAACAAAATGCAACTTTGCAATTCAAATCATCACTGTACGATTATGTTAATAACTCAATAGGCTATGACAATCAATTGTATGATTCTATTCCTTATGACAACGCACCGGTTGAAGAAATACGCTATGTAATACGTGCAATTAATGAAGAAATATGTGATATATTCCCATTATATCGCAATGCTGGTATGATATTGATGTTTAATTATATATTGAGTGAAAATAATTCAATTCCTGATTGGTTGACCAAAACTTCTCTGATTGATGTTGAGCAATCCGTTCGTCAGCTAAGTGAATCTCCTCGATATCTGATAGACAACACTGATGTTATAAGTGGGTACATAGAAGACAGCAAACCATATCACGTGGTAATAAAGGACTTTTCTTTTATATATTCATTATCGGATGAGGTATACATCGGTTCTACTGATTTTGACATACCGTCACAGTACTTGAATGAAAAATACGTTACTCCTCAATTGATATATACCAATCAGATGGATGGTAATGATGCACAATTCTATCCGGATGATGCCATCTGGACAAACAGCGAATATAAAAATTGGTTTGCATTTAAAGGAATATCAGTAACCAAGGATACCAATGCGATAGTTATTCGATTGGCTGCGGATATCTCTGACAATGACACCATTATAACGGTGGATAATGCAAGCGGTATACCAGAATACGGAACATTAACGATAGATGCCGAAACCATGTCATACCGGGTGACTGATCGAGATAATGGAGTGTTGACGGTTGACCGTGGTTTCGATGCTGGACTGAAAAAACCGCATGATTTTATGTCCGATATCGTAATACCAGTCGGGTCAATTATAGTCTTGAACTCGGGTAATGGATATGATTCTACTGCCTCTGCCAGTTTAGTATCTGGATCAATTGGTCCTGCAAAACCAGCCACGCTTGAAATAAAAACGTTAAATGGCAAGATAACTGACATTGTTGTTCTTTCCGAGGGGTATGGGTATCACGATAATCCAACCGTGACTATTAGTGGAGGTGATGGCACTGCAAAAGCGATAGTCAGACCATCCAATGGAAAAACCAGAGCCACCGTAGAAGAGATGCGATTGGATCGCGTGTCGTATTCCAATACGGCAAAAACATGGGAGTCCGCACAATTTTATAACGCAAAACGAAAGACAACAAGTGCCACGAGTGCTGCATCAACGTTTGCATTGTACGATTCATTCACTTACACGTCTGTTGGGTCTACGGGAGCTAGCGGCACAGGAGCAACATTTGATGTCATAGTCCCATTGTATGCATATCCTACTAATATGGCTAATGGGACAATCGTGACCTCAACTAGCAGCAATATTGTTATCGGTTCGGGGACTGACTTCAATGCACTAAAAGTTGGACATGCACTATGGTCACATGATGGATTTAAGATCGGCATAATTGAATCAATCGAAAGTGCCACACAATTAACTTTGGTTAATGATGCGATGATTTATCTGAATAGTCAGCATTTTATGTATGCATTTGGGGAAATGTTAGTACAAGTCAATGCAACTGGTTCTGGCTATGCAGTTGGAGACACTGTTGTAATATACGGAAATGACATTGGCGGGGCAACCGCAAATAACATTACGATTACCGTCACTTCAATCGGAATTCATGGAGAAATATTTGACTTTACCTACACTGGTGTATCTCCAATCGATATGTCTCTAATATACCGGAATCCGGTGTAGGGGATGGAGAAGTTATACTTCCTATAAAAGGGGTTTCTAATTCTAGTGGCACGACACTGACAGTAGACTATTCATCATCAGATATTAACCCATCAATGATGAAAATTTGAAATAGCGGTGGTCGGGCAATATACTCATTACCGAAACGTAGGAGCGGTATCCAAGTATCCATATACAACCGGATCGGATGTCACATTCAACGTTGGATCAACATTGTACACTGACCATTCTCCGGCCGCAGAATATTACGTAACCATCAATAATAGTGGAACTGGTTACGAGGTAAGTGACGTGCTGCATATAGATGGTCAATGGTTGGCGGAGAGTCTGTAACAAATGATATAGAATTGATAGTAACCTCAGTTGACATGGACGGTGGAATATTGTCTATCCTAGTAAATGGAAAATCTCCCGTTCCTGTCAAACACTATTATGCTTATCCTGCTACTAGTAATTCAATTGGATTATATTCGGACATCAAGTGTACGATCAAAGTCACAGATCCGGAAATAACAATCATGGATAGTATTTGTATATTTGAAACTCCTCCAATTCAAGCTGATATAGTCTATTATGGATCAAACCTTTTTGAGTGCATGATCAGCAACAATGACTTGGTATTTGACTTCAACAAATGGAAGAAATTGAAATTAACAGATTATAGAATCTCTGCTGCAGAACGGATAAAGTATGCGACCGGATTAGATGACATTTCTGCATATATGATGGGCGCATCATACGAAGGACTAACCTTACGTGGACCACATTATGACTCATCAACTACTCCATCACAAACTATCACATCATCATATGACGATGTAATTGACGATACGGTTATTGATGCTGATTACTCACAGGGCTATGGACCAGAAGAATTGGTGCCAGCAATCATCTCAGATGAGATGGTCATACTAGTGTATTCATCAGAACTTGCGCTATCATCGAATGATGTAACCCATCCTGTGCAGTCTTTCTCGGAAGACCTGTCGGAGCTACAATTTAGGATAGTGATTGATAAAAATGGAAACCAGCACATCCACCGAATATTCTTAGAAAATATAGAGACTATGTCTACGGATATTGGACAAGACGATGATATTGTGCAGGTGGGGGATGTTCTTGGTATGTTGAGTAATGAATCATTCGAAGCTGAGGTACAAGAAGAAGCATCGGTTAAGTTTATTAAATTGGAAGATTTCGTATCTCCATTTAGGGGCGACATTAAATACGTTAAATTGAATAATTTGACTACTAATACTGCCATTACTTTGTTTGATTTGCAGGAGCATACTCCTGACTATAGAATAGTAATTGAAGAAGCGGTTGCGACTGGTGATATCATTGATGTGCAATTATATTCCGCATCGGAAGTAATGATCGGAAATGAGAGAATGACACTAGTTTCGGTTGATCCAGTTGCAAACACCATAAAAGTTGCAAGGGGCTGTTTATTGCTGGAAAACTCCCACATTCAGCGGGCGATTCAGTCTATGCGTTTGGAAGACGACAGTTGCTAGCTTCAGAATTAAATTCAACACAGTGGAATTCATATGAGTACTCATATGAAGGTGACCCATTGCAGTTGAGTACCAGTGACGCTGCAAATTTTTTAAGGGGCATTGAATGATCGAAAACAAAGAGGATAAATACATTAATGACGAAGAAAGACCGAATGAAGAATGTGGCTTTGCATTTTCTTCATTCGTCAAAATCGTGGATGAAGACACGGGCGAAGTAATTATGACACTTAGGGCAAATTAATATGATAGAAAAAACGGGTTTTGACATTGAAGGATTTATTAAAATTATCGATGAAGACAGCGGAGACGTTGTCCTCGATAAAAAGAATAAAATAAATTATGAAAACATTAGCGAAGCAATCGCAAATACCCTTAGTGGTAAGGGTAAAGGTCATCTTTTCAAGATGGCATTCGGTAATGGTGGAAGTAGCATAGATGCATCTGGTACAATAACATATTTGCCCCCTAACGTCATCGGACAAAACGCTGCATTATATGCGAAAACGTATGATAAAATTATCAATGATTTTAGCTCTCTTAACTTGGATAGTTCTCAAAATAGAATGACCGTTAATCATGTTCCCGGAAAAGTATATACTGACATTGTTATAGAATGCACATTGGATTATGGTGAACCAGCTGATCAAATGGCATTCGATAATGCAATAAATTTGAATACCAAGTATACGTTTGATGAGATCGGACTGATCGCCAATTTTGGGCAAGATTCTAGTGGGGCAGATATAACTAGATTGATATCCCATGCAGTATTCCACCCCGTTCAAAAAGCCCTCAACAAGCGATTTAAAATATACTACACCATAAGAATACAAAGCTTAACCGCGATGGTCACCATTTAAGGACGAAAAATAATGTACACTATAACACGCAGCAATGGTGCCATAATGGGCACAATACAGGACGGAACAATAGACACCTCGCTGACCCCACTGGCACTTCCCGGAAAAAGCTATAGCTCTTATGGACTACCACAAAATTTAAATTTTGTGAAGTTATTGGAGCATTTTGCTGGACCCAACCCACCGTTAATTCTATTAAGGGTCAATTGTGGTTTAACACCTCAGACAACACGCTGAGAATTTGCCCATCCGATAACACAACTAGCACCAATAGTTGGGTCGTGGTATCCACTCAGTCATCTAGCGGAACTTCCACTTTGGGTAATGTCACCGTCACCGGAAATATTGAGGCAAATAATATTAGCGTTAACGGCAATGTAGAATGTGATGTACTCATAGCCAATACTGGATTCTTTAATTCGATTGATGTCAGTTGGCCAATATAGCAACTGCTAATATCGTAATTTATATACTAGAAAAATATCAACTGGCGGACCAAACATAACAGGGAATTTAACTGGAGCATGGTCGATTGAATCAACGTTCGAGGTTGCAAACACTGCTGGTGGAACTTCAAACGTAGCGTTAACTCCAGCCGGAGTGCAGTCTGTTAATTATTTTTATGCCAATGGCGCTCCAATCGCTAACTCATTTGTTGCAATAGAGAGACATGTCAATACCGGAACGGGATTGGCAGGCGGTGGACAACTAAATGGTAACCTCACATTAACCAACACTGGGGTGATTTCGTTAGCTGCTGGTACTGGAATATCACTGAGTTCTGCAAATGGCAACGTCACTGTTGGTGCAACAGTGGCAGGAAGCGTATCGCCTATCCCTGATACGATGGTCCAGCGAGATGCATCGGCTATCATCGCTGCATTGGGTCTCACAACCGGAGCATCAACTACTGGAGGCACGATTACTGGACAATGGACGTTAACGTCTGGCAGCACAATGCAAGCGACCTATGCTGACTTAGCCGAAAGATATCATGCCGATCACGAATACGAAGCTGGTACGGTACTAGAATGGGCGGCAATAATGAGGTCACGATGGTTCGTGATGAATTAAGCCATCAAGTGTTTGGGGTAGTCAGCAATAGCTATGCATATTTGCTTAACTCTGAAGCAGGTGGCAATGACACCCACCCACCCATCGCACTAACCGGTAGAGTTATGGTGAAAGTTGTGGGTAAAGTCAATAAGGTGACCGATTGGTTAGTGCGGGGAATGGAACTGCTAGAAAAGCTTTATTTCATGAGTGCACTTCATTCAATGTCATAGGTAGAGCATTGGAAAATAAAGAAACAATAGATGTTGATTTAGTATTAGCATTTGTGTCTGTGAATAAGTGAGATTATAATGAGCTACACAACGGGTGGAATAGTACAAGCAAGCGATTTTACGGGAATGGCATCCACGGTTAATACTACTTTGGTAAATCATTATGGACAAGGTGGAGTGAGTGGGCAGTCTGTTGGTACCGTGATTACGTCTGCACAATGGAATACATTAACCAATAAAACCAATACACTGATGAATCATCAGGGATTAAACGGTAGAGGTTATGCAAGTGGCTATACCACGGGATCACTGGTTACATCTTCCACTAATTTATCTAGTACCATCAATACATTGAACCCGTATAGATTTTATGCTGCGTCCAATAGTACTGTACTGGCTGCACAAGCTCAGACTGGAAATCAGTGGAATAACTATATGGACCATAGATTCACGGTTAGTGGTGGGAATTTGGATTACTTTTTTAATTCTGGTGGTCAAATTAAGTTGTCATTTTATCACCCGTATAATACATCATGGGATGGGCTGGTTAGCAATTTGGCATCGCGAAGCGGAACAATTGTGATATCGGCCACATCCGGTGCGATTATTGCGGGTACTGGATATAATGGTGTAACCAAAATTGGTGGTTCTGGCAGTCCATCAGTATTGAATTCAGGGTTGGGGTGGTATGGCATTACGAGTTCATGGCAAACACTGTTTAAGCAATTTGCCATTGACCTTCCGAGCGGAGCTAGCGGTGCATACGCATCAACCCATATTTATGTGAATGCATATAAGTCTGGAAATAATCTATATTTGCAAATAGTA
Organism: Daphnia sinensis; assembly: GCA_013167095.2. Classification (NCBI taxonomy): domain Eukaryota; kingdom Metazoa; phylum Arthropoda; class Branchiopoda; order Diplostraca; family Daphniidae; genus Daphnia; species Daphnia sinensis. Next base: position 261,136 of record WJBH02000296.1, on the reverse strand, counting down.
TATGATGAAGCACCCAACGGAGTAACAATGAGTGCGTGGACCACCACCAGTTTATATATCGCATCACCTAGTACTACTTATATTTCCAATTCATGGGGCACCGTATCTGCATCTGGTTCAGTCGCAGGATGGGTTTAAAGTTTAATCATATATTATGTGATTAAATATATGCATGAACGATTTAATCACTAAAACAAAAGAACGATTTAACCATAATGCATCTAAAAAGTACTTATCTGATAAGTACGATGCCAAATTGCTTTTTGCAAATCAGAGTGGACTATGGAAAGCATCCACCAATTTAATTGCATTTTTAAGCTCTGCGCCAGAGTCATGTATATTATTGGATTCGCAAAATACCCCAATCAAAGTAGATTCTAAAATTCTTCTTGAAAAAATGCATTCCGTTTATGCATCGGTGATGGAAGAATATTATCAAGAATATACCAAACTATCCTCCAAGCGTTAAACTATGACTACTGGTGCATTAATGTTTGCCTTTAATGGCGAAAACATGGATTATGTGGAAATGGCAGCTATTTCTACAAGGAGAGTAAATTCTTTCTTGAATTTGCCAGTTACTCTCATTACTGATGACTCTTTTGATTTTGTAAAATACCGGAATGTTTTTGACAAGGTTGAAATTATTAACAAAGATTCTTCTAATAGAAGAAATAAAACTAATTGGTATAATAAAGGAAGGTACAATGCCTTTGAATTATCTCCATATGACAACACGATATTATTGGATGCCGATTATGTCGTCAATAGTACTCAGCTAATCAAAAATTTAGACTATCAGCAAAATTTTCTTTGTCATAATTCTTCCCACTTCATTTTAAATGAATATCCACAAGAAAAAGTATCCGAGTATTACCACAACACACTGTGGGCAACTGTGATATATTTTGACAAATCTGACTATTGCAAAGATATATTTGATTCTCTTAAAATGGTACAAAAGAACTATGCATACTATCAACATTTGCATCAGATGGTGCCCGGCATGTACCGCAACGATCATGGTATTACTTTAGCACTTAACATAGCTAATGGGCACATGGTCCCAATCCAAAATTATCTTCCATATGAGTTACTACATTGTGGTAACGATGTCACAGTCACCAAAATTTCCAATGCTGAATACAAAATATCAAAAAACGATAGATTCATTTTAATAGAAAATACGGATTTTCACATGATCGATAAGGTTAATTTCATGGAGATTTTCAAAGAATGACAAGAGGATTTATAATATCGGCCCAAAATACCAAGTCAATTAATTATGTTGATTGTGCCATTGAGTTGGCAAAAAGTATTAAAATTGCAATGCCATCAGAAAAGATAGCATTAATGACGAATGACAAAGTATCTGCTGAACATTTCGACCACATCATTCCATTACCCCACGGTGACATGGCATCGGATTCAAGTTGGAAGCTTATCAATGATGTACAGATTTATGAAGCTTCCCCATTCGATCAGACTATTAAATTGGAAGCTGATATGTATGTGCCAACCAATATTGATTATTGGTTTGATTTAATGTCATTGAATCACGTTACAGTCTGCAAAACATCAGAAATTTTAAAAATGAAGTTTCACAGTCTGAGTTCTATAGAAAATTCATTATTGACAATAATTTACCAAACGTATACAATGCTATTACCTATTTTGACAAATCTGAATTCAGTGAAAAATTCTTTGAAATTGTCAAAAACGTTTTCGTTAATTGGGAAAACTACCGAAATATCTTAAAATGTAATAATGATGAGCAGTGCACTACTGATTGGGCATATGCCATAGCATGCCATATACTCGGAGAAGAAAACACGACCATTCCATCCGATTTGATTTCAATGGTCCATATGAAACAATTCATAAATAACACAGTGACTGAGGATTGGACAACTGAATTGGTGTGTGAGGTATTACCGAATGCATTCAGAATCCAAACTCACCCTCAGATATACCCCGTGCACTACCACATTAAGAATTTTGCAAACACTTTAAAGAAAGAACTAACATGACATTTAAAATTTATTACGACGACAATGGGAACCCAACAATGTACACCAGAGAGGAGCATGTTGGGGAATTTATCGAAGTCGATGCCGACACGTTTGCATTATGCAGATTTGACATTAAGATAGAGAATGGAGAAATCGTTAAAACTAGCGATGCCAGCCATTATCATAAAATGGAAGAATCAGAAGCAGGCACGGAAGTATTACAAGAAGATATTAGTATCATTGCTCCGGAGAAGACTACGAGAAAAACCAAAAAGATGGAGCCAAAGCTTAAATGATCTTAGAAATAGCAGACCTTGACATTATTTTTTTAAGCTATGACGAGCCAAATAAAGAAGAATATTGGCTTAAGCTTAAATCAATAGTACCGTGGGCAAAGCGAGTAGATGGAGTCAAGGCAGTGATGCAGCGCATAAGGCAGCAGCAGACATGTCTGACACGGATCGATTCATTTTAATAGATGGTGATAATATCCCACGTGAAGGGTTTTTTAATATGTCTTTTGATTTCACCAACAAAGACGACAATTACAAAAACGCACAATTCAGGTACAAAGCAAAAAACCATATCAATGGATTGTGTTATGGCAATGGCGGGGTCTCAAGTTGGACAAAAACCTACGTTAAAAATATGAAGACCCATGAGAACAGCAATGGCGACAGTAAGCATACGGTAGACTTCTGTTTGGACAGCTCAGACAACCTGTACTGGTCTATGCATGATTGCTATAGTATAACTTACCCCAACCAAAGCCCCTTTCAAGCGTTTAGAGCCGGTTTTAGAGAAGGAGTGAAGATGTGCCTATCCGTGGCACAAAACCGTCCATAATCGAGTTTAAAGAGATGGTGAATGGGCGCAACCTGAACAATCTTACCGTATGGCATAATGTGGGAATGGACGTTGAAAATGGGGTGTGGGCAATGTACGGTGCAAGATTGGGCACTTACATGACAATGCTGACTGACTATGACCCAAATGAAGTTCAGTGGTTTGACAATTTTAATGCACTATGGGACAACTATAAAAATAGTGACCCATTGCAAAAATCGGAAGAACTGTCAGAATCATTGAATTTAAAATTGGGACTGCCAACGTGCATCTTGTCCAAAGATCAAAGTGAGTTCTTTAAACGTCACCAACCTTTGCATAGAAACATGGGGACATTGGTTAAAGAGATGGACGTAATAAGAAAATTGGAAGGATGGTAAATGTCAGATAATATAAAAAAAACACCACGACAATATCAAGCTAAAGTTAGACGCAATTAGCCCTACTTTTTGCATTGCAAAGTGGAAACAGGTGACTATGCATTTACAACAAGGCACCACACATAGCTGCCATCACCCTAGGGTTCATGTCATTCCGTTAGAAGAACTCAAGAAATCAATATCGGCATTGCATAATACTGAATTTAAAAAAGCGCAACGTAAAAAAATGTTAAACGGTCTTAGACCAGAAGAATGTGACTATTGTTGGAAAATAGAAGACAATAGTACACATTATAGTGACCGAGTTTACAAAAGTGCAGATTGGTGGGCATCTGACTCGTTTGAAGAATGTGTCGAATTCGGACACGATGGGGACGTGCCACCTAGTTATATTGAAGTGAGTTTTAGTAATGTTTGCAATTTAAAGTGTGCATACTGTGGTCCACAATATAGTAGCAAATGGACAGAAGAAATTAATCGACATGGACCTTACCCAACCTCGGACAGATTCAACGGTAATACTACTACCGCATATGCCAATAATGACCAGAATCCATACATAGATGCTTTTTGGAATGGTTACCGGTGATTTATGATTCTTTAAAAGAATTGAGAATTACGGGCGGTGAACCAATGATGGATAAAAACTTACTACGATTATTGGATTTCGTTATCTCCCGTCCAAACAAACTAATGACTTTGAGTATTAATAGTAACTTAAGTGTGCCAGATGTATTACTGAATCAAATTCTTGACAAATTGAATATTATAACATCGAATAACTAGTTAACAAAGTAAAAATTTTTACTAGTGCTGAAGCACATGGCCCAGCCAGTGAGTACATACGCTATGGCATGGATTATGATAAATGGTTAACCAATATAAACACCATACTTTCTTTAAATGATTCTATAACAATGACGGTCATGAGCACTTATAATATTTTAAGTGTTGAATCATACCTGCTTTTTTTGAATGACATGCTGCAAATACGTAAACGGTTTCAGAACCGGTCAACGGCATTGAAGCTGCAATCTCTGCTGGTGGATATACCATATCTAAGATATCCATCTTTTCTAGCGGTAGATCAGTTACCGGAAAATATGTATTACTTAGTAGACGAACAGATTAAATTCATGACCGATAACCTTGAAGACTACAAATCACCAGAATTTAAGCCATGGGGAGGATTTCATGATCATGAAATGCATAAGCTTAAGCGAATACGGGAATCATTGCAGCCAAATAAACTAAGTCCTGATTTTAAAATATTTGTAGACGAATATGATAATAGACGGGGCACTAGTTTTGCCAATACATTCCCAATACTAAACATTAACATCAATAAATAGTATTATGATTGATTTAATGAAAAACCCATACCCGTGTGATCATAATAGAAAAACTGAATTTGTAGGTACAGATTCACTGGAACTTTTCAAAGACAATATTAAGCGGCTTGGGAGCAATTGGTATTGGTCCGACAAATCAATAAGCTATAATTTTAACTCTCATGGATTCCGCATGAATAAAGAAATTGATGAGGTTGACTATGACAACTATATTGCTTTCTTTGGGTGTAGTTATACTGTGGGTACTGGAATTCCATTGGAAGAAACCTTCGCTCATAAAATAAGCAGTAGCATTAAGGTAGACTATATTAATACTGCGGTGGGAGGAATGAGTCCACTATACTGTCATAATCAATTAATAAGATTAATCGAATCTGCACCTAAGTTGCCTAAGGCAATCGTCATTAAATGGCCTCCAATTGAGCGGACTTACTATTACGATGCACACTCGATTCAAGCACAGTTACCCAACTTAGCGTTAACCGGTAAAGAAAACTACATCGATACATTTGGTGAATTATACGTGGAATGGTTAATGCACCAATTAATATTCAGAAGAAATTCAATGACATCCGGAGAACCGTCAATTTAGTGGCGCGATTAAGTAACGTTAAATTATTTGAAATTGTTGGAGAAACTAGATTGTTTAATGCCAATAATTACTTAGATAAAAGCGGACTACGATTGATCCCATTCAATTCAATAAAAGATCGTGCACGAGATGAGTTTGTATTGAATGACGGGGAAATAATATCACATCCTGGTGTTGGGTGGAATACTAAAGTAACACAAGAATTTACCGAATGGTACAAAAATGAAAACAATAATTAATTTCTTCAAATCTATTAAAAAACGATATCTTTTAAAAAAACGACTCAAAGAAGCAGCCAAAAATGACCCATTCATCTATTGAAGAAATTAGCTACGTTGGTGTTAGTTGTGGGCATCACGACTCTGCAATCACAGTGATTGACTGCAACGGTAACGTCAAATTTGCCGGTCACTCGGAGAGGTATTCAAATTTAAAAATGATCCCGTATTATCTCAAGATTTGATAGACGATGCGTTAAAAGGTGTTGACCATTATCATTTGTCATATTATGAAAAGCCAATGCTTAAAGCATTGAGGCAATTATATAGCGGAGAAAAGATCAAAGGGCTAACCGCCAGTAAAATGATCGGTAACGATTCACTGGTTAATAAGGCTTTGACTGTCAATAGCTATAGCCATCATCTGTCGCACGCAGCGGCCGGATTCCAAACTAGTGCATTTGACGCTGCCACAGTCGTTATAATCGATGCTATTGGGGAATTTGACACGATATCCATATGGGATGCGTACTATGTAAACGGAATTGCAAAATATAAAAAAATATGGAGTAAAAAATACCCAAACAGTATTGGGCTGTTCTATTCGGCAATGACCAAGCGGGTTGGACTTAAACCCAATGAAGAAGAATATATCATGATGGATGTCGGCATATGGTAATGCACGTTTAACTGATTTGATGATATCTGATATGTATTCTGGTGGAAATTTTAGTGTCAACCTGCATAAAGGTGTGGGAAATTACCTACCATCTGAATCTGACATGGACATAGCGGCATCTGCACAAAAAGCGGCAGAAATAATGATTTCAGAAATAATTGAAAAAGCTTCAAAAATTGCAAAAGTGATAATTTAGTTTATGGTGGCGGGGTTGCATTGAATTGCATGGCAAATCGGCTTTTGGGAACATATTTTAAAAATATATGGATTATGCCAAACCCGGGTGATGCAGGAAGTAGCTTAGGGGCAGCAGCACTCAAGTATGGAAAAAGGGTATTATTTGATAATGCGTACTTGGGCTATAATATTAGAGGCAATTACCCGGTTGATGAAGTTGTTGCTGCGTTACTATCTGATAAAATTGTGGGTGTTGCATCAGGTAGAGCCGAATTTGGTCCACGTTCATTGGGTAATAGAAGCCTACTAGCAGACCCACGTGGTAGCGGCATTAAATATCAGGTTAATTTAATAAAACGCAGACAAAAATTCAGACCATTTGCTCCTATATATTGGAAGAACATGTGCATGATTATTTTAAAATGCCGACTGGATGGAACACCAGTCCTACATGCAAGTTGTGGCGGATTGTCTGAATCCCAAGGATTATCCCGCAATAGTCCATGTGGACGGCACTAGTAGGGTGCAGACTGTGCCTAATAATGGCAGCGGTATTAGGCGGGTATTAGAAAAATGGTACGAATTGACCGGATGCCCGATGTTACTCAACACGAGTCTTAATATACGGGGAGAGCCAATGGTCAATGATCTAACCGATGCCATTCGATTCGAATCGGAATACGGAATCAAAGTAATGATTCCTGCGTCAAATCATATTAATTTAATAGCTAGCTCGAATTCAATTGAGTATGGGAAGTTAAATTTTACCTCGTCAGACACAAAAAAATTATATGAAGAAAACTTGACCAGACTATCAAACAAATGGGTATGGAGAGATGTGCCAATAAGCTATAATTTTAACTCTCATGGATTCCGCATGAATAAAGAAATTGATGAGGTTGACTATGACAACTATATTGCTTTCTTTGGGTGTAGTTATACTGTGGGTACGGGACTTCCATTGGAAAACACATTCCCTTACATTGTGTCACAAAATTTAAAAGTCGATTATATCAACACTGCGGTGTCAGGATACTCTCCGTTATATGTTTTAAATCAGGTAATTAGTCTGCTAAATTTCGAAAAGCTGCCAAAAGCAATTATCGTCAACTGGCCGCCCATAAACCGTACTTACTACTATGTAAACCAATCCACCATTCATAATTTTCATCCACGAATAATCGATAAAAAATCTCAATTTGCTGATTTATATACTGAATGGTTACTAAACAAAGAAAATATTAAGTTAAAGTTTAATGACATGAGAAAAGTCATTAAACTTTTAAAAAAGACGACAAATTTAAAAATCATTGAACTTGGGTCTGACGGATTTGGTGGGATCGGATACGAAATGCAGGGCGGCAAATGGAGATTAAACAATGATGGGTGTGCAGTTGACACTGAGGACATGCATATAGTCCCATTTAATTGGGAAAATTTTACCTATAGTGTGGATTCAGATTATGCAGATCGTGCAAGAGATATCGTGTTAGACCAACATGGTTAATAATTTCACATCCAGGAATCCCATGGAACAACACGGTTTCGGATATTATTTTGAATAATCTAAAAACTGGTTAACACTACCACGGTATACATAAATTAGCTAACCTTGTATCAGAGGATAAATTAATGTATGAGCCTACCTGAATATTACTGGATATCCCCGACAACATAGACTCCGCCAATTTTAATTTTAATTGGCGACCATCGGAGTTTGAACCTGCATTTATACATCAATTTGGGACACAATGGCAAAAAACGGGTGGTCCAAAATTGATACATCCGGATGCAACTCAAGTTAAATACGAATCCTTCATGTCAGTTAAAGCACTACCTAATGACAATTGGACGGTAGATTCTAAGTTTACCGGTACGATATCGTTTGACTTTAGTTGGCATCCGGATAGCTCGGAGCCTCCGATGTCTTATGTTTTGGTAACCAATATAAATCAGCTGAGGAATCGAAGTTCATTACGTATGGTAATCACCCGAAGTAAAATACATGCAGCTTAATGCATTCATTGAATATACCCCATTGGATATTGTGTTTTTGAGCAATGGTGAGACTGGAGAACAGTATCGTTATGATCAATTGTGCAAGGCGGCAAACCGAAAAGTGGAATGGGTTAAGGGCATACGGGGTAGAGAAAATGCGATTAGACATGCTGCTGAATTGTCCAGCACTGAGTGGTTTATATTGTTCCCCGGTAAATTGTATGCGGACGATAGTTTTAATTTCAACTTTCAGCCTGATCGATATGTTGAACCAAAGCACTATATTTTTTATGCCACCAACCCCCTAAACGGGTTATGTTATGGACATCAAGCAGCAGTGTGCTATAATAAAAAATTGGTACTAGAAACCGAGAAGACCGAATTGGATTTTACTCTGAGTAAACCTCATGAAGTTGTGCCAATTATTAGTGGTGTGGCACAATACAATTGCGATGCATTGACTACGTGGAGAACTGCATTCAGAGAAGTGATCAAGTTGAACTGCAATACCGATGAAATATCCAAGAAACGATTGAGCACATGGGTCACTGTTGCAAATGGGGAATATTCGGAATATTCATTGATGGGCGCTAGTGACGGTCTGGAATATTTCAATGAGGTAAATGGCGACCATCAAGAACTCATGAAAACATATGAATGGGAATGGTTGTCGGATTACTTGAGAACAAATATTTATACATTTAAACCATAGATTGACGGATGGTTGTCTATCTCTATCATGCTCAGTGATAAATTACTCAGCCAAAAATCAATGCATCCAATGACGGTAGAATACTTAATATGATGCGGACCTTCATAGTTTTCCAAATAGCCCATTTTAAGCAAAAGCATTGGCACTGCGGTTAGCTTCTTTAAGCGCGTATGATTCTGTTGAATTAATAATTTATCCAATCTATATCCTAACGATGGATAGTCTGCCCCGATTGAGCCACAGGTTATAATCTTAACCTTTCCACTCAGTAGATTCAGTAATGTTGACTGTGATAATCCGGAGTGAGCATTGTTGATGAACAAATCACAGTCTTTGGCAATTTCAGTAATCGTGTTGGGGTTGTCTATGTCATACCCATTTGATCTAGACATGCCATAAACCGTATCCCCACGTTCAATGAAATGGTCATATATTGCTTTCCCCAATCCTTTTGTATGCCCGGTAATTGCTACTTTCATTTTGACCCACACACCACTAAATGTATTCTTTCTGTTTCTCCGCCATTGTATACCCAATGAACCTGTCTTGTATCAGCTTTATACCAATTGCCGTCCATTGGTATGTGATAAAATTTCCCGATTTCTGATATCGAATCTGGCTCTGTAATATTGTCATTGTTGAACGCAAAGTATGCCTTTCTGTTGGTCTTTATGACAAAGTGATATCGCACTTCATCATCTCGATGCACGCTAAGTCCACAATGTGGCAATAATCGCATTAAGCGTACCCTTCCTAAATTGAACTGTTCGGTCGATACCAATTGCTCTATTTGCTGTCTAAGGTAGTTGTTTGAGTCAATATTCCATTCCGTAAACTCATACTCAGTTGCGTGACAATTTAGTGTTTTTTTGTTATATAGACTTCCGGTGGCATCTCTCCATATATCAGAGCAGTTTAATCGGGAATTAAGTCCAATCTGATTAATCTCACCCCACATTACCTGATTTATAATTTTTTTAGATTCAATGTGCATTTGTAGTAAATTTGATTCAATTTAAGTTTTTCGATCATGTTTTCCTCCATATACACATGAATCTGGTATACATATCAGTTTCCAATGATCCTGCAAATATTTCTTCTTTAACTAGGTTGATGCGCTTGAACTCATCCAGTGATGGTGTGCATCTAATATGCTCATTGCATGAAAAAAAATCATTTCCTTGTGCCACAATGAGAGTTCCCTTTGGAATCTTTGAATGCCATTCTTCGTATGTCTCTTGGCTAACATGCTCGGTGCTGGTGTTGATCACTAAATCTGGAACCATTCCCCATTCATAGTCATATTTCGACATGTCATCGGTTATTGCCTTAAATCTCCATGAGTCAATAACGTGGATCAGATTAACATCATCTGCGACCTTTTCACACCACGGGTCGATGTCAATGCTTCTAACTTTTTTGATATTCAGCACATCTGACTGGAAAAGTAGATTTGAAAGTATTCCTGTCCAGCCACCGAAGATATACACGTTGGTCGGCCCCATCAATATTTCTTCAAGTTGCTGAATGATCCAAAGTTTGCTGTTTAGTTGACCACTCCATAAACTGTCAAGCATTCTGGTACGTTGTGGGTGATCCGGTAGGTTTCTGATGGCATTGAGCCAATTAAGCAATTCTGTGCTGTCTATCTTGTTCATACTGTATTTAACCAAAAAAATTGACTTCATGTCGTTTTTAAACTACAATTCACTTAACGTTGAAAAACGTTTTTTTAAGGAAAATTAAATGAAGAAAATTATGATTAGTGCAGTCTTGGCTGCGGCAGCAATAGGTGCAAGCGCACAAAGCTTGACAAGCAACACCTACGGTGAAATCGGTTACGGTACTGTTTCAGCGAGTGTTGACGGTGCATCATTGAATACTGGTGTAGTGCGTGCAGTGGTTGGTAAACAATTGACTCCAGCCTTTTCAGTTGAGGGACATGTCTCTGCCGGTACTGGTTCTGCCGCTCAAGTAGTTAAGTTGGACTCCGCAGTCGGTGCGTTTGTTAAGGCAAAGTATGACATTACCCCATCAATGGAAGTCTTTACCAGAGTAGGCTACAACCGAATTAATGCTACGGCATTCGGTGTGAGCGGACACGAAAGTGGCGCGGCATATTCCGTTGGTGCAAATTATGCATTGACTAAAACAAGCTCGGTTGGTCTTGATTATTCTCAATTGTATAGCAAGGACGGTCTCAAGGTTAACACCACTATTGCTTCTTATAAGATGAAGTTCTAAATCTCAACTTCTCTAAGATTAAAACCCACCATGAAGGTGGGTTTTTTTCTTGCTTTTGATAAAACCGTGTGGTATACTTCATTCATGCAAGTGACTAACTCATTGGAAAAGAACAATTGTGTAAATATGCACGTGAACTAATTTATGACACTGTATACTTACCAGACGGAACCTATAGGGAATTTCGCGAATTGTACAATTTGTTTTGTGTCACCATCACTCCCATGTTCTCGGAATTGTCAAAATTGGAAGTGACTGCCAGAAGAATTAAGAAATCATACATTTTGCATGAACAGTTGAATAAAATTAATAATTACGTCAAAGACTTTTCAGCTGAAATGACATACAGGGCATTAATGTCATGAACAAAAGTGAATTAACCTTTAATGGAAGATACGATAGTGATTTTCCGAATTCAATTCAAATTTACTTCATTATATATTTGAGCAACCGCCCGATGGACGCACTCTACCGCAGCAGATTGAGCACGTCTTGAACACCTTTAACGGGAATGCATTTTTTAATGACAATGGTGCCTTGACAATTGAATTCAACTCCAAAGAAGATTTCACCCATTTCTCTTTGGTGTGGAGCTAAAATTAATGAAAGAAAAATACATCATTGAAATCAATTCGTGGTTGGATGCCAGAGTCAACTATGCACCAATTTTTAATCTAGCATGCGATCTAGATAAAGGTCACTCACACACATTGGAATACAAATTGGCGTTTGCTGACGAATTGAATAATTCAATGCAACCATTTGTTTTAAACAATTGCCACACCTACCAAATACCGTCATTGAATTTGATAGTATTGAAGACTATACCCATTTCTGTTTGGTATGGAGTTGCCCATGAAAGAAAAATATATCATTGAATTCAGCTATTGGAGTGACCCACTACTCGGACAGGATGGATTATTAAATTTTTACGAAGAACAATATAAAATTGCCAGGTATGAAATTTACCAGCGCCTACCCCATTGGTCGGCGCATCGCGACAGGCTAGTTTTGGCAAGAGCATTCTCAATTGTCCAGTTTGAATTAAAAAAGTTTAATGCGGAGTATAGTCCAGCTTATGATCCGTTAGCCCCATTAGACGTACCTAGCATACTCGGAGCAGTGCACAAAATTGAATTCAACTCCAAAGATGATTTCACCCATTCTGTTTGGTATGGAGATAAAATGGTAACTATTAAATTTAAAAACATCCCGGATGTTCCAGCATTTATGAACTTCAGGACATCAGTGCTGGAAGAATTCGATGCTTTGTGTGACGTCAACTTGAATGAACTCGTAGACCGTAGGGTTAAATTTTTGAATGAAAAGCTGAATGAACTCGTAGACCGTAGGGTTAAATTTTTGAATGAAAAGCTAAAGGAATTTAATGCGGTGTATACTTGGTGTGATGAACTTGCCCAACATGACCCCCGTGGCGGCCGCACACTGGAATTCGCATCGGAAGAAGACTATGCATATTTTATACTGAAATGGAGCTAACAATGCCAAAGTTTGAATTACTTTTGCACCAATTGTACCGCGATTTTCGAGAACTTTATTATACTTTTGACCCAGAAGATAAAGCAAAAAAGCTACAACAGTTTAATGGAAATTTTGCCTACAGTTCGGAAACTGGTATTTACACCATTGAATTTGCAACACAGGAAGATTATATTCATTATAAATTGTACTACAGTTGACCAATTCTAAGTTTTATGGTACACTCTAGAAAATGCAATCCTTGACTGACCACCTGCTGTGCCGCCACCTCAATCTTCAACTTCATCGTCCCGTATTGGATGAAGTCGAGGATGTTGCGACATTCTATCTTTGGAACTTGTCTGGAAAATTGTGCGGATACCAGCAGTATCGCAGGTTTGGAGAAAAGAAGCCTAACAATAACCCCAAAGAGGGAAAATACTTCACGTATAGGAAACTTCCCACGGTCACGGTATGGGGAGTGGAATCATTACATTTGTCCACTAATGTAGTATTTGTCACTGAAGGTGTCTTCGATGCATGTAGAATGACGAATGTGGGATATTCTGCGGTGGCAGTATTGGGAAACGATCCACCCTATGATGTTGGGCAATGGCTCAAAGCATTGGGCAGAAAAGTGGTCGTGGTTGCTGACAATGACAAAGCGGGACTAAATTTAGCAAAATTTGGACAATATGTAGAATTCACAGATGAAAAGGATTTGGGTGATAGCGACCAATCCTATGTTAATTTTTAGTGGAAAAATATGGTTAATATTAAGTATGATGAAGATTGCATGGTATAATTTGTACAAAGAAATGGGATGGGAAGACCCAATGCTTACAGCGGACGAGGTGATACATAAAGTAACGGTAAATTGGTTAAATTTAATTGCATCTGCATATATGGATATGTTCGATGGACGCAGTCTCGTCCCGACAGTTACGAATTCGCAACCGAGGAAGACTATGCTCATTTTTGTTTGTGGGGGTGAAACATGCACGGGTTAACATATGGGAGTACAGTATATTATTACAGGAACGCAGAATCTAGTGATCTTCATCGAATTGATGGTCCTGCAGTTGAATTTGCAGATGGGGACAATTGGTGGTTTTTGGATGGCAAATTTATGGAGTTTCTAGAATGGAAAGTTCTAGTCAGGCAGTACTATGACACCGAAGAAGATTATTTGCTGATGTTACTCAAATTGGATTGAATAAAATGTACAAAGAAGTTAACGATATAGGTAATATTTATTGGTACAACGATGAAAAAATGGTTATTCGCCACCGAGAAGATGGACCTGCAGTTGAACATGCAGATGGAACCAAGATATGGTACTTGAATAACACCCGTCATCGAATAGATGGACCGGCTATTGAATTTGCAAATGGAGCAAAATTTTGGTGGTTTTTGGATGGCAAATTTATGGAGTTTCTAGAATGGAAACGAGAAGTCCGAAAGTACTATGACACCGAAGAAGATTATTTGCTGATGTTACTCAAATTGGATTAAGACTAAATACCATAAAGGCAAAATCATGGCACTAGCAACTTCAATTCAATTACTACCACAAACCAGTTTCAACGTACATAATCCAATTCAAATTGGAGAAACAAAACTGGCTGCGGGATATTACACAAATTCTTGCTGTAATGGGCAGACTGTATCATGGCACGTAACTGGACTAGTTGGTACAGTCACGGTGCAAGCCAGCTTACTCAAAGAGCCAACCGAAACTGATTGGTTTGATCTCTTCACTATAGATGGCGGCACCATACAAGCACCTTTAACCGAAGCAAAATTCAAAAACATAGATGGAAATTTTGTGACCATGAGAGTCACCATTTCCGATTTTATTCAAGGCGTGGTACAAAACGTCAAAGTAACTTACTAAAAGATGAACATAATAGCAGTCTATCCGGGCAGATTCCATCCCTTTCATAGGGGGCATAAGTATAGCTTCGTCCAATTAGCAAAGCAATTTGGATTGGAGAATACTTTTCTGGCAATCAGCAAAAAGGTAAAACCACCAGCAAGCCCATTTGATCCCATGGACAGAGTTAAGATGGCAATGGCTACTGGCATACCAAAAGAGAACATCATAGTCGTGTCTGATCCCTATGGTGGAAAACAATACAATAATTTAGTCGAAAAACTGGAGTTTGATCAGCGAACACTATTTTGGTTTTTGGGGTGTCCAAAAAAGACATGGAAGGCGACCCGTCAAAAGGCATCGAGCCTGATCCACGATTCTCCTTTGAGCCATTAGAAAATGGTAGACCAAGTTATTATCAGCCATTTTCCACCACGGATAAAAAATCTATGCTGGAGCATGCATATATTGTCAGCACCGAAGTATTGGAATTTCCGATATTGGGAAATTCCACGATGGACGCATCCGCAATCAGAGCATTGTATACAAAATCAAATAAGGGGCAAGAAACCAATTTTGGCTGATATGTACGGAAAAAATGCAAAACATTTAAAGTCTATCTTCGAAAAGACATTTGGTACTCTATCCGAGTCCGTAAAATCGATTGTAGCCGCAATTAAACCTCTTCTAACTGGTGCTTCATCCGAAAAGAAGGTCAGGGTAGCCAGACTACTGGAAACCGCAATAGGAAAAAATGGAAGCTTCGGTCCACACAACCCAAACATTACAGAATCAATTCAACTTAAATCTGAAATGATTGACCACCATTCCGGTCAGTCGGATTTTCAAATTACTGCAACTGAAAATGACGCAATTGTTGGCACTCTGAAATACACCGTATACAATGATGAAGTGTCAATTAACATCGTTCATGTGCCAAGAAAAGACAGACGCAGGGGTATTGCTCGTCAAATGCTCCAACATCTCCAAAGAGAGTATCCAAATTCTGAAATCCAATGGGGTTACACCACCGATAAAGGGGCAGAATTGAAAAAGTCTGTCACCAATGAAATTCCGAATGATAACGAAGAGCTGAATGCAAAAAGCAAACAGTTACGCAAAGTGGCAAACCAAATTGAGCGTTTGGAAAAAATAGCAGACATGATTGATTTGTCAGACAATATGACCCCTGAAAAAAGAGCAAAGTACCACAAGTTGATGAATAAATGGAATGATCTTAGAGACTTGCAGTGGGATTTGAGAAACGAGTTGCATGATTATCAGCCAACCAAGACAATGATCAAGCTTGACGAATCAAATGACTATCTACCAGAGAAAACAATGTTAAAATTTAATAAGCCACTTAAAGTTACCAAATTATCAGAATCTGATTTTAAATCAATTAATGAATCGGCAGCAAAAGGGTCACTTCAGAAATTGTGCGAACTTGATTATACCGATGAAGTTGGTGGGTTTAATTTAACTGATGACCAGTTAAGCAGTTTTAAGCATCATGGTTATATGGACACCATGCCTATTTCCTATTTATTAACGGGAAATTCATTGGTTTTGGCAATAATGGACAACTCGAAAATGGTGGCTGGCATTTTACTTGACCTGAATGGAGAACTTCATGGTGCTGAAAATAAATCCAAAACAAAAGGATTGGTTAGCACTTTGATGACATATGCTCTTGCGAATTTTACAGATCAAATAATCATTTCACATAAGGAAATGGTAAGCAATGATGGTATTAAATGGCTAACCGGCATGACTAAAGGCACGCATTTTAAATTATCGGATAGTGATGGAAATGATGTAACTGCAAAACAAGCATTGGATGCATGGGAATCTGCTAAAAACACCAGAGAACAAAATGATTTTGGTTTAACTATAACTCTTAAGCAAAAATCACAAGTAACGGAGTATATTGACAATAACCAGAAATCACTATTCAAACATATTAAATATGTTAATTTTAAGGAAATCGATAATCGTGGTTGCTGGTGAAAATAATTCAGCCGCATTCCAACAAATTAAATACCCTCATTACTGAGGGTATTTTTACATGACAGACGAAACAACAGAAAACAAACCAACACCAAACAAAAATCAAGTTCAAGTCAATCTTGACAATATTCGAAAAACGAAAGTGATGATTGCCATCCCGTGCTATGGTGGCAATATAACCGAATCGACCTTCACCAGCGTCATTAAATGGGCAAATACCGCCAAGCAATATGGAATTGAATGGACGGTTGAAACACTTGTCAATGAGTCATTGATTAGCCGTGGCAGAAATACACTTACTGCAAAATTCTTGATGAGCGATTGCACCCATCTTTTCTTTTGGGATGCGGATGTGGGGGCTGAGCCATGGCATCTACTGGTTCTATTGAATCGAGATGTTGATGTGATTGGTGGATTGTACCCAATGAAAACAATGCCAGTTAAGTGGGTGGTTAACGGGTTTGAGGGTGCTGAGCAGACCGAGGACGGTATGCAAGAAGTAAGCAAAACTGGAACCGGATTTTTACTTATCAAGCGTGACGTATTTGAAAAAATGAAATCACACCCATCGGTTAAGCCATACAAAAATGACTTGGGACTTCCACCAGAATATGACAAACATCTGTGCACGTTTTTTTGATACTGCGGTCAGAGAAGGTAGGTACTTTTCAGAGGATTGGACATTCTGTGCCAATTGGAGAGAAATGGGCGGGAAAGTTTATGTAGATAAAAGAGTATTACTGAGACATACTGGCACATATGTATTCTGTCAAGAAAATGAAAATGCACTGATCAATTCGTATGGTCCAAAATATGTTGACCTGATGAAGGAAAGGCATTAAAAGAATACGAAGAGAAACAGGCAGAATCGAAAGATTCGGAATAAAAAGGGAGGCAATTGCCTCCTTTTTGATTGTATGGATAATGGGATAAATACCCAATGGACCCATTATACTTAAAATTATTGAAATCACTGGATGAGTCTGCATCGGTTATATTCCATCTGATGCAGAAAAAGATGATCCACGATACAAAACTGCATTGACGGTAGATATCAAGCCGGACACCATGCAGAAAAATGCTAGCAAGTTGGGTTCCAAAATAGCAAGAGATGGTAGACCACCATTGATGCGCAAAGGGTCAATTAACGTCAAAGAAAATATGAAAAACATCAAAGAAACCATGACATCCGGAAGTGTTGCAACGGTAGCAAATCCATCTTCCAAAAATGCAGGATCATTATTCAAAGGTACTAAAACCAGAGAAAAATTCATCAATAGCAAAGAAATAAAAGAAATGCTAAATGATGAATTGGATAAACTGACGGAATCGTTGGACCCATCTTATTTGAAATCAACATCTATTTCGCATTATAATAAAAATGAAAAAATAATGGAAGATATTAGAATAATTAATAAATTATTAAAATCTGATTGACTGGAGTAAACCGTAGTAAATTAAATCGTTATTTAAAACCACTGTACCATCACCTATTAATCACGCATGATGACCGAGAAAACAAATTAAAGACTATGGCAAAAGACCACATACTGCTTTCATCCGATGATAATACTCCAGTAGAGGTGCATGGGTATTATTATAAAAATGACCGTAGATATGTCTTTACTCAAAAGTTCAAGAATGAAGAAAGTGCACGCAAGGCAGCAGAAAAGCATAACTTGACTATAGGATATTATGCCAGTTAGGAATCAGTCGAACATAATGAAGGGGATCAAATAATGTTAGCAGAAAGAATGAAAGTATTATTGGGTAGCAGTTTTGCCCTGTATTTAAAGGCAAAACAATTCCACTGGAACGTACAGGGTAAGAATTTTTATCAGAATCATAAATTTTTAGATGATTATGCTAGCATGGTGTATGATACGACTGACCGAATAGCAGAATTTATCAGAACACTGGATCAATTTGTACCGGGGTCATTATCCAGAATGCAGGAACTGAGTGTAATACTAGATCAAAATAAAATACCAAGAGCAGAATTGATGATCTTTGAATTAAGAGATGATAATGGTAAATTGATTCAGTTATTAAATGAAGTATTGGCATTGGCAAAAGAAAGTAATGATGAAGCCATAGTTAATTACTTGGGTGAATTATTGGACAGCTATGGAAAATACAAATGGCAATTTAATAGTATTTTGGCTGCTAATAGAGATTAATCATGAGAGCATACGAATTCATTAGACCAATCATGGAAGAGAATGAAAACTCAATAGTAGATAGTGTTGAACAAACCCTACCAGCTACATACATCATGCCAGAATTGCAGAACCAAAATCCCTACCACCAATATCGATTTGGGGTGGCACTTGCGGTGCAAAAGGAAAAAAACATCGTGAGCAAGATGGCACAGCATCGACTCCTCCGTCAAGTAAGTTTGGTGAGGATATGACGGTAGTTTCATATGGAGAAGACATGGGAGAATTTATTGATGATGCTCTGAAGCAATTGGGACTGAGCAAGAAGATTCAAATTTCTACCACTGATTCGGAAGAAGAAACTGATATAGAAACCCAAAGTTTATTGAAAGCATTTAAGGGATTTAGTGAGTCCAAAAAAAGATAAATACTTAATTAATTAATTAGAAAGTAGTACCCCGTCATGAGAGCAAAAGAATTTATACTGAATGAAGCACCGTTAGCAGACTATCAACCAATCGGAGATTTTAGTAAGCAAGGATCATTCCGTCATCCAGAAGATAAAAAATTAGTCCAGCATCCAGTTCAGATTGCAAAGGCATACAAGTTCTTCCAAAAAACACATGAAGATATTATTATTTTGCCGGCAAATATTCCCGGTGCAAGTAAATTCACTGAGCATGGTGCAATGACACCGGAAGATGTTAAACAAAACTTTGGCAAGTATGCAGATGAAATTCTGAAAAGACACAATGATGATGTCATCACGATTGTATACGTTTCAGACAGTGGAGCAGATAGGGTGCCATTGACTCCGTGGATCATGGCGCATCGATTTGGACATGCCATAAACGCAAGCACAAGGCGTAATTCTAGTGGAAGCATAGGGTATACGTGGAGGAACATGGAAGAGGGCTTAATCAAACCCATAGCTGATCTAATGAGATGCTATCAGATATGGGGAGACCAAACCCCCAGTAATTCGTATAGTGGATGGCGCGACGATACAAAATATAACAGAACTTCTCCATCAAGCGTAATAATTGGGTCACACGGAAAAGCATATGCTGCGTTATTTAATGCAATCGGGACAATGCGATCAGCTCGTACTGGAAAATTGATAGACCATACGAATTCATTTATGAAATGTTCACCCAATGGCTGAATTCAGGAGAGGTTACGTTTAACCCTATTCCAAAAAGTTTAAATTTTGGGCAACAAGCATGGGGAAAAGCAAGGGCAGGATTGAGTTTGAGAAATCCGGAAGAAGCACAGGACTTATTAGATCAAATTGCAAACGATGCTGGTATATATTTTAGCGATGTGATGAGCGCATGTACTGGTAAAATTTTTGTGATGTAAAAAAATGAAAATATCTGAAGTAATACCATTAAATGAAGTATCAATGAGTCCAAGCTCATTGAAGTCAATGGCAGCAACCACTGATGCGCAGGTTGGTATTGAATTTGAACTATATGTGGATGGGAATACACTTGATATCCAATCCGAAACGGTTGATGTTAATCTCGATAATGTCACAGTTGATAATATTTCTTCATTCTGCGGATTGTGGGACAATGATACAAGCGTGTCACGGAGTGATGTTGATGAAATGGAAACTGAGTTAACAAATGCGTTAAAAAATGGTTAGACTATGACATAGTTAGATTGGCAAATACTAAATTTGAACCTGATGATGATTCAGAAGATGACGATACCGCAGCAGAAAAGGAACGATTGGAAGAATTGATATCCATTACTGGTGATCAATTGATGGCGGCAGACATTGATAAATTTGTGTCCCCTGTTATTGAAAAATATTCTAGTGGACTAGATGAACACAATCTTAAGGCACTTGAATATTTTCTGACCAATGTGCCGGTCAAGCAGATAACTAACACAGCGGGTACGCTATACCGCTTGGCGAATGTCAACGTTACCAAATCACCCCTAAACTCCGATAGATATCCTGCCCCATCTGAGAACTTTAAATTTCCACATAATGTTAAAGTTTTTAATGGCGACAATGAGGAACCCCGTACTCATTACTCTGGATTGAAGTATAATGGATCAAGCGTATTGATGGAGTTGGTCAATGGTGACAATTTGGATGGTAGTTCCATTGTCTTCAGAAGACCATACCGCACTGATGGTCCCAATGTCATTAAATATGAAAATGGGGAGTGGGTTGCGCATTCATACTCGTGGTCACTGGATGGTGAAAATATTTGCTCACGAGAAGAATATGAAGCAGAAAATGGTCCATATACTGGACAAATCGTGCCGGATAATATGTTAGAATTTGCGGAGATTCACAAGATTTAATTTCTACTGGAATTTTGGATTCTGCATATGACGATATGGATCAGATTTTGAATCAGTCGGCCAGAGAAGAACTAGCAACCATTTCAAATGGAGATGATCTTTTTTCTAGAGCCACCGGTGGATTGTCTGAAAAGATCAAAAATGATTATTATGAACTTGCCAGACATGGCAACTTGCAGTCGGTATTCTTAGAAGAAGTGCTACCTAGGGTCACGCGTGACACTTACGGAAATTTGGATGTTTCTTTGTTAATGAATTTGATGGCATAGTGGAGCTAAAAGTATACAATCGGGGATTTGATCGTTCTACGCTAACTGGAGAAGAAGACGAGGATGACTTAAAAAACATTCCCGAATACTACATTAATTTGGGTAATGCTATATATGTTCCACCACACCCAACTGAGCCGGAAGAAGATGAGGACGATTATAGTATTGACGATGAAAGAAAGCTGGCAGCAATTGCATCTTCTCTGGAGCAATATGTAGGTAAAACCGTTAAGCATGGTGGATATCATTCTCATTCCGGTTCGGGACACTATCGAGTAGAGGCAGATTCCTCGTTGGGTGATAAGAATGGACACAAAGATGCCGCAGCAGAAATTATCATGCCATATATGCATATTTCAAAAGCATACGAACACATTGAACATATTTTAAGATTTTGCAAAGATCATGGATGCTATACGAACGATTCAACTGGACTGCATATAAACCTCAGTGTACCAAACCAAGATGAAGTGGACTATCTTAAGTTAATATTGTTCATGGGAGACCAATACGTACTGCAAGCATTTGATCGAGAATTTAACCAATATTGCAAATCTAGCTTTGACAAGGTAATACACACATTAGAACGGGGACAAAAGTTTGAATCGGTGGGAGTTCACGTCAGTAAGATTTTGGATGGCATCAAAACCAAAACGGGAAGTATTGCCCAACGTGCAATTCAAGAGAAGTATTCGAGTGTGCACTTGCAAAGTGGATGGGTAGAATTCAGGGGACCGGTAATGATTGGCTGCATGGCGGACTTGATCTTATTCTGAACACCGTTAACCGGTTTGCAGTTGCGATGGATATTGCTGCCGATCCCAATAAGTATAAAAATGAGTACATGAAAAACTGTACAAGCTAATATCGTCACACTATCCGGAAATAGATTATATTGCACAAGTGTCTGCATTATACATGACATCCAATGGCAATACTGCACAGAAGACACAAGCACTTAAATCACTATTACAAAAATCGTTACAGTCGGGACTCCGGCGCACTGCAAAAACGAAAGCCATTGACAATCCATTTATCACCAAAAATCATATAGATTTTGCCACAAAATTGAAAGTTTTTGAACTAGTTAATCTATTTAATTTTAATAGAAGCTCAGTGGATCAACAATTTAGTCAAAAATTCCGGAAATCTGGATTGAATGATCCAAATAGCGCACCCTTCAGAGTAACCATACCATCTGAGCAATTTGACGTAACCGATTATGGATACTCGACCGCACATGTGCTAGCGAAATTTTTAATATATCTCAATCAATATGGATTAATTGGCATATTAATTGATGAAGCGGATAATTTCGAAAATATGCTTGATTCTATAAAAATTGTACAGATACAACCACCGGCTTGATCGTTTGCATATGGGATAAATACATATATGAAAATATCTGATCTAACAACCATATTAAACGAAGTATCAATGAGTCCAAGCTCACTGAAAGCAATGGCGGCAAAAGTAGATGCTAAAGTTGGCATTGAATTTGAGATGTATGTGCCCGATGTAAAAACCGTGGGCGGAAACGATGATCCTGAAGACGAATGGATAGATGCAGACGACCGGAGAGTTAACGACATTGATGACGTAATTGACTTCTATTATAATGGTGGTGATAGTACAGGAACTAGGAACGACCGCGATAGATTTCGAGAGGAATTGGAATCCGAATTTCAAGAATGGAATGAGTCTTTTAAGGAAAATGAATGGAAATCGAATGGACAAGCTTATCTAAAAGACTACATTGTTGATGACGTTATCGAAGATGAAACCGTTGTTGAAAAAATGAGGGAAAATGGAAATTTAAACCCTATTGCTGAAGACCTGTTTGATCGTTATACTTTTGGTAATTTGAGAAGGTTTTATCGTAATAGAACCGAGGCCGTCAATACCCTTACGCAGGAAGAACTCGACACTCTGCTTGAAATGGTTCCAGTATTTCTAGAAATTAGAGATGAGTTGGGGGATGAAATGTCGGAAGAATCATGGAGTTCCGAGGATGAACACTATGATGCTGCCAAAGAAAAATATATGGACGAAGAAGTCAGCGATGGAGAAGAGCGGGATTTCTTCGACGAAAAATATGGCAGAGAGGCATCAGATTTCAGACGAGTAGCAGAACGGCATGACTTTTATTGGCCGTCTTGGGCGAATCCGGATTATAATAACTCTGATGGGGATGCTGACGAAATACAGGATCATGAAGTCGAAAACGTAGCTGATGTGTTCGAGCGCATCACTGGATTTGATACTAAGTATGGCGGAGATTATCACTCAGCTGAGCGAGATGGCACAAGTTGGGTGGTTGAGCCTGATTCATCGTTGACTAGTCGCAATGCTGATGAAGACCATGGGTTGGAATTTGTAAGCCCACCACTAACGTTAAGCGAAATGTATGATGCGCTAGAACAAGTCAAGGTGTATACGAAAAAAAAGAAATGCTACACCGATGAGTCATGTGGGTTACACATCAACGTCAGTGTAGCAAACATGGACAAGTTAGACATATTTAAGTTATTGGTCTTCATGGGTGATCAGCATGTTCTGGCCCAATACGGACGAGAACTCATTCACTATTGTCAATCTGCATATAAGAAAATGACAAACAATTCCAAAAGATTATCGGCGGACAAATTGGAAAAGTTTCTATCTAACACCGAATATCGTGCAAATTTAAAAATGACCGATGATATAGTCATTACCCTTATGGGCGGAGTAATTGGTGAAAAATACGTGTCAACCAACCTTCATAGATTAAATAGCCCAGATAAAGTGGATTATATTGAATTTAGGTCACCTGGCGGAGACTGGATTGATGGTGATGTTAGTACTAAAATCGTGGATACTATTAACCGCTTTGTGGTTGCGCTTGATATTGCATGTGATCCGGAAAGATATAAACAGGAATATGCCAAAAAGCTTTACAAGGCGATTGCAAGAAATAGCGAAGATTTGTTGGCAGGCTTGATGTCCAAAAGCATGGCAGGAACATTAAGTCAATCTGAACTTAAATCTGCATTGAGCCAACTGAGTTCGAGTAGATTAGAATCGGGTGGGTCTAAGCCAGTATTAGTGCAAGTGTATTCGAATAGAACAGACGATCACCAGCGTAGTCCATACACATTGAATGTTATTGCAAAGAGCAAAAAAGAAGCACTATTGATTGCATATAAAGAATGGAAAATCGAAGAATCGACTAATCTGTCACTTGAAGATGCTGTGCGCCAACTGGATCTAGATGTAAGAGTGGTAAATATGAAACCTCCTGTGGATCATCCAAAGGTTTCTAGACCGGAAGGGCTAACACCGGCATGGTACTTGGTGAGAGATACATCTTATACCCATCCACCAGTATTGTCCAAAGCTTATACTCTTCGGAAGCGAGATATCATGCATGTCTTAACCATCGAGAACTGATTCCAGTAAAATTTAGATTGGATGCCACTATAGCGGAAGCGACCAATCCGCCAACTTGGTTGGTATATGAAGTTGGTAATGTATCTAGAAGTTTTAGAATACCACACGACACTAAAGAATCTGCGATAGCGTATGTTAAAAATAATATACTTTCCGGATTAAGACACCAAGATGGCATTGAATTGGACGCAGTTCAAATATCAGCACCGATTAATAAAAATGAAAATATCAGACTTAACCACAATATTAAACGAAGTATCAATGAGTCCCAGTTCGTTGAGAGCAATGGCATCAACCGTAGACGCTAGAGTAGGGATTGAATTCGAGATGTTTGTTCCCGGACTGGAAGACGAAGATGCTCCCGATGATGATGGCGAAGTAACATCACTGGATGATGTGATGGAGTATTATCGTAGAGAAATGAGATTTCCGGACGATAGGGTTAAACAGTTGAACGATGCATTACGGGATGACTATCTTAAGTGGACAGAAATTAGCAAAGAAAATTTATGGTTTACTCACATGAGTACTCCGTTGAAAAGAAAATCGGTGTTGGGGTACATGAGAAAATCAAAATCATTTGATTTTAAAGAGGCATTAGAAACGGTGATTGACAGACTTGATGATACTGATCCAGATAGAAAACAATACTTAAAAAAACAAGCGCAAGTGGCGTTAACTGCTTTCCTAGACACATCCCAAGTTTCTGTAGCAATGAACGTGTTGGATGACCTAGATGGAGAAGACCGGGTGATTGCACAAACCGTGGTGAAGATTGTGAAAAAGAAGATAGAAGACCGGATGACGGAATTAGTGAATCAGGTAGATTTTCAGCCCACTAAAGAAGAATCGGTCAAAATTAGGGAATACGCATCTGAAAAATTTGCAAATACATTGTTGAGTCCTGACTCATGGCTATCTTCTATAACACGAAATGAACCGAACATTACTAACGTGAAACAGTATATCGAGCGAAAGTATCCACAGTTCATACCAGCAAGAAGCTCAACTCCATCACGTACTCAAGCAACAACCAGAGAAGAACTGGCAGAAATATTGTCAGACGTTGTTGGAATGCCAGTAGAATCTGGAGACTACCATAGGTCAAGAATCAGTGCCAACAATTATCGCTTAGAAGAAGATGGATCATTGTCTGGTTACTATAATATGTCGGGCGTTGAATTGATCACTCCACATGGTGGATTATCCTTAGTTCAAATGTACGATCACTTAGATAAAGTCATTGAATGGGCCAAATCGTATGGTGCAGAAACCAACCGTCAGACGGGACTTCACATTAATGTTAGTGTCCCCAACATGAAAAATTTGGACTATGTTAAACTGGTGTTATTTTTGGGTGACAAATATATACTCGATCAATTTGGAAGATCAATGAATGAGTATTGTGCGTCATCATATAAAAAAATTGATAATATGATCATGGTTAGATCGGAACAAGCATCTGAATTTTCATTCAGGGTAGCAGAATATTTACAAAATGGATTAACGCGAGAAGCTTCTAAAGAAATCTTCAACCACAGCACCACCAGCAAATATGTTTCTGCCAATATTAAAAATGGCTATATAGAATTCAGATCGCCCGGGGGAGACTGGCTTAATAAGGATTTGGGTGTACTTATTAATACTATTAACAGATTTGTGGTTGCCCTTTCTATTGCATGTGACCCCGAAAAATACAAAAAAGAGTACATCAAAAAATTGTACACTATGCTAATTAGACATTACGATGCTGGTATGGCAACCAGATTTACGCCTGATTCTGTGATAAACTCGATTGCACAATTTCATGCAACGTATATTGCGAACAGGGGTAACCCATCGCAGCATGATATATCCAGTTTTAAAAATGAAATGCGGCGCAAGCTAAACGCTTCTCGGATGTG
This sequence comes from Daphnia sinensis, assembly GCA_013167095.2. Lineage (NCBI taxonomy): Eukaryota > Metazoa > Arthropoda > Branchiopoda > Diplostraca > Daphniidae > Daphnia > Daphnia sinensis. The sequence continues at coordinate 234,475 of WJBH02000296.1, read as the reverse complement.
GCGAAAATCCGAGCCAACAATAGACCCGAACATCACTAGAGGATTGGGAACGGGTGCTCCATTAAGTTCGATTGGGAAACCAAGGTTAAATACCGGCAATGGAGAAGACCAATGAAATGGAAAGACATATTACTAGAGTACAGGCGAGACAAGACTGAACAAATGTTCGGTGCCAAAATAGTAAACCAGCTAATGAATGGTGCCGATAAGGCATTGACAAAATTTGCCATAGATGATATACAGAAGAATACACCACGGGATACTCAATCACCTGAAAACCTCAATATTGAATTGCTCAATAAGTTTTTTTCCACTTATGCTGAACCCGCAGACCCAACTAAAGGGAAAGTTTACGTACCTTGGATAGCAAGAGAATACGGTGCTGGTCGCATTAGACGATTGGAAGATTTGGGTGCCAGAATTGCTCCAGCATTGGAAAAGTTCGAAAGGTTCAAGCGTAAAAAAGATTTCCCACAAGAAGCCAAAGATTTGATGCGTTTAACCGCAGAGAATTTAGAAACCATCATGGCAAATTATGAGCCTGAAGAGGAAATAGATCAGCGTGGCCAGGCGCAGCAAGTATATATGGATGAAACGGTGAGGGTTATAGTTCCTCTAGACGTACAGGCATCATGTTTTTATGGGCAAGGAACGCGTTGGTGTACTGCGTCCACCAGTTCTAGTAATTATTACGATCACTATGCAAGACAAGGCAAACTATACATTCTATTACCAAAGCAGCCGCAGCATGATGGTGAAAAATATCAATTGCATTTTGCGTCAGGGCAATTCATGGATGAGAGCGATCATCCGGTGGATGTTAGTTATATTATTGGTGTTAGATTTCCGAGACTATTGCCTTTCTTTAAAGAACATGACCCTGAGGTAGCTAAGATGCTTGAATTTGCAAACGAATCAGATGTTGCAAAAATTATGAGCAGATTATCAGATATTATTTCCGAAGCTGTGTGGGACGAACTGAATGATTGGGAAGGAAGTGATGATTCTTGGGACGATTACAGGGCGGAACAGGCAAGAGAAAAGGGATATGTTGATGAGAACGATGAGGTAGATTGGGATCAAGTGTACGAAGACCCCGAGTTGAATGATTATACTGAATACAATTACGAAGCTGAAAAATACAGCAAGACTGCTGACAAAATAGGTAAGATGAATTTAAGACAGATTCTGGACTCTGATGGATACGAAAATTGGAAGTCCGGACATGATGATAGAGCAGCAACGCTCGATGACATACCCGATATCATAGCAGCAGAATTAGAAGATCATGAAATAAACGGACCAGCAGAATTTGTCAACATTGCGGTAATCGTTACTCTGGATAAAGAAACGGGAGAGTACTCAGTCAGATCAGATTTTGACAGATGGAGACAACACTGTGAATACAAGCGAAAAGGTAGAAGACGGTGAGAGCACATGAATTTTTAACCGAATCAGCAAGTAAGGCATTGTTTCACACTACTGCATTGATTAATACCACATTAGGTATCCTTCAATCGGGAAACTTCAAAATGTCGTCTATGACCGGTGACGTAGTTGAATTGTCCACGTCTATAGTGAAAGGGTATCCGTATTATTTGAGTACAGCAAGATCGAAGCACAACTATTTTGCCAAGTTGCAATACGGACTACAAAGACCCGGAACAACCACCTTCAATTTAGATGGAGACATCATCAATCGACACTACAAAGCGACACCAGTTGATTATTTCAGATCGGGATTCGGAGGGGGTTCTGATGAAACCGAAGACCGAATTTATTCTAAGAAGCCATTACTTCCGATCAATTGCGTGACTGAAATTCACATCTATGCCGGTAATCATATACTCATGGACTCAACCCTGTCACTTAAATTGAGGAAAGTCGCTATACTTGCAAAAAGAAGAGGTATTCCAATATACTTCTACAATCACATCAGATATTTAGAAGATCAAAATAAGTCGGAGGCACTGTCCGGAAAAGAATTGATGACCACTTTGGGGAAAGTCGGTGGTGAAATTGCAAAGAACGACCTGCCACAAGAAAAAGAGCCAAGAAAAGATTTGAAAAATTGGATAAGATTATTGACTGCAAAAGATGTAGCTCATTTGACCACTGATCAGAAATTCTTGCTTATGCAGATAGCTAATGGGTACGGTGACCTAAATTTGGGGGATACTATGATGTACAGTGGAAAACCCGGTGGCAAAAGCTACGAATATGTAAATTGGTTGAATCAGTATATGATGAAATATAAGATTAAAGATACTCACTCACTGGTCATGAGAATAAGGCAGAAATATGACCTCTTCTGACATTAAGCCAATATTCTATTTTGCATACGGCATGCTGACTGACCCTAACATCATGAAGGGCGTTGATTTGATCGGCAACGCAGTACTTCCAGACTATACACTTGAGATGTTGATGTACGCCAATCTAGTCCCAATGTCTGGTGGAAGAACAATCGGTGCGTTGTGGTCAATTGACCAACATCTGTTGGACGAATTGGATGAAGTTGAGGGTTACCCCACACTGTACACAAGAAAACGCCTCAAAGTTGTTTCTAACGGCAAAGAGTATGATGCCGAAGTATATTTGATGACCCCTAGCACCAGAACTCAATTACTCGATACTGACCCATCAAAGTCATACGTTGAGAAAATCAAGAATGGATACAGTCATTGTGGAATACCATTGAGTCAATTGATGAACGCAATGGGTTAAATACAAGATGCAAAACAAAAAAGCCGAATACATCAAGATTATCAAGTGGACAATCGACCGATTGAACATTCAGAAACCTTATCCAACAATCACCCTGAGTTCGAATCAGGCGCAAGCAAAGGACGGACATCACACGGGTGTAAATTATCTGGACGATAATCGAATCTGGATTTATGTTGGTGGGAGAAACTTGATTGACGTTGCAAGAACGATAATGCATGAATTGTGCCATACTAGGCAGCATCAATTAGGAATGGTCAAACCCGGAAGCAGCTATCCCGGTAGTCCAGTGGAGATAATGGCAGATGCTATGGCTGGAAAACTAGTAAAAGAATACGGCAAAGAAAACCGCCAAATATTTGAATCTGTTCGCAAAAATAGTTGACACACGCCATATTCAGTGCTACAATTCGCTGAATGATCAAACAACTCACCCAACTCCCACCCAATGTGACCATCGCCTTCTCTGGTGGAGTGGACAGTGTTGCCATTTTTTCCTACCTAAGAAAACGAGTGAAGGTGGAATGTGCATTCTTTAACCACGGCACACCGGAGTGCGATAATGCAGAAAAGTTTGTCATCGATTTTTGTCAAAAAAACAACACTATCTTGCATCTTGGTAAAATCTCTACGGATCGTGGGTCTAAATCATTGGAAGAACATTGGCGTGATGAACGATATACTTTTTTGTCACAATTTGAAACGGTGGTGACTGGTCATAATTTGGATGACTGTGTGGAAACGTACTTGTGGTCAATGATGCACGGCACTGCAAAAGTGATTCCGTTGTATAGAAACAACATTGTTCGTCCATTTTTGACTACTTCTAAGAAAAGCTTTATCAAGTACTGTAATCTAAAGAACCAAGAATGGTATGAAGATAAATCTAATCAAGATCAAAAGCATATGAGAAATTTCGTCCGACATACATTGTTGCCAAATGCATTGCACGTGAACCCCGGTCTGCATAAGGTTGTTAAACGAATCGTGGAGAAGAAAATTGGACCAAATTAAAAGCACTAAATTTGAAGATGAAATGGGAACCATTGTTTATATAATGGACAAGGAGATTGAACGCCTTGAAATATTGCCATCTGGAAAAATAGACCCAGACACATGGGACATGAGACACGCCCATCGAGAAGGAAATCCGGCAATCGTATGGATGGATGGAGAACAATGGTGGGTGTTTAATGGTAAAAACCATCGAAAAGATGGTCCTGCAATTGAATCCTCCGAATTTAAAGCATGGAACGTCAATGGCAAAATGCATCGAATTGATGGTCCTGCGATTGAATATGCAAGTGGACGCAATGTGTATTACTTGGATGACAAATTCATGGAACCCCAAAAATGGAAAACTGAAGTCAGGAAATACTATGATACTGATGAAGATTATCTTCTGATGTTGCTCAAATTGGACTGAACAAAATTAAAATTTTAAATTAAACTCACACTATGACTAAATTTTTTTACTGCCTCGTTGGGGTTCCTGCCTCCGGAAAATCAACTTTTATTAAACGTGGAGGTATCCCCAATTCACATGAGTGCGTCTATGTGTCATCTGATAAATTCATCGACGATGAAGCAACTCGCACTGGAAAAACATACAATGATGTTTTTGATGATTACATCAAGACTGCAATTGGACTGATGCTTGAGGAAGCAGAATGTGCAAAAAAAGAGTACAAGAATGTGATATGGGATCAGACCAGTCTGACTCCGAAAAATCGCAAAACAAAAATTGACATGTTCAAGGACTACTACAAAATTGCGGTCGTGTTCCCTGTACCAGAGAAAGAAGAGCATGATCGTAGATTGAATTTCCGTGAAGGAAAAATCATCCCTCATGGCATCCTGAAATCTATGATCGAAACATTCACTCCGCCAACCATTGCCGAGGGATTCAATGAAATTTGGACAGTCGGGGTGGATGGTAGTATTTTGGTCAATGCGGTGGATTGACTCATGAAACCTATTTGTTATGCTGATGAATTTGGTACTAAAACATGGCACTGAATGACACAATTCACCGAGAAGATGGATTAGTGGTTGAATATTCAAGCGGTACCAAGGTGTGGTATTTGTATATTCAAAATCATCGAATTGATGGACCTGCTGCGATATTTCCGGATGGATCACACCAATGGTATTTAGAAGGCACTCCGATGGAGTTTCAAGAATGGAAAAGAGAAGTCCGAAGTACTATGACACCGAAGCGGATTATCTTCTGATGCTACTCAAACTGTAGTTGACAACAACCAAAAACCCATGTACAATTCATCCTATCGCAACAGACAATGGATGAAAATTATGTGGAATCTTGAAGGAAAAATCATTACTGCCAAGTATTTGGGTGCTTACCCGGTCACGGGTAAGGTAGTTAATAGCCGTGTTGCATATGGCGGGTCAGTCAAGCATACGATTCAGCTGAACCATACGATCAATTTTTACGGCACTGATCGTGATCGATTGATTATTGATCACGAAACCATCACCAACTTGTCGGATAACCAATCAACTGAAGGACTCGCATGACAGTTTCGTTGAAGATGCAGATTGAAACCGCTGAAAAGAATTATGCTCAAATGGAGCAACGGTTGAACGAACAAAAAGAAATGATCAATGAACTCAAATCTTGGAGGTTCGAGTGTGATCATGACTTTCTTCCTGCACTTAAGGGTTATGAGCATGAGGGTGGTCATTGCAAAAACTGCGGAATCAATGAAGTGTTTTGGGCACACAATAAAAAGAATTGACAATAAACCCGTTTAGTGATATAATACTTGTATTGAATGATTAAACGGAGTTACGAAATGTTCAAAAATTACATCATCGCCCAAGTAGTTATTGCTATCGTGATTGTTGGTGTTATGGTTATGGAAACTCTTGTAAAAGTCTAATTGGAGTTGAAAAATGCGACTGATTGTTGAATACACTTGCACTGATGGTTACACTTACTGGTCTACTGTTGCTGTGCCAGTAGTGCATGAATCTCCCGAAGCATTCATTGTTGAATTTGAGGAAAAACATGCTAAGGCATGGTTAGAAGGCAATGAACATTTCACAGTTGGTGCTCAAGAGTTTGATGTAGAGTCTTTTATTGAACGAGGTGACGATGGGTCATTCACTTATGTCTCTCTGCGAATCATGACCGTTGACGAATTTTTTGAAACTGTGGAGAAATAAATGAACGTATCAATTAAAGAACTGGTCGGACAAGTACCAAATTGGACTTGCAATGGTGTGTTTGTTGGCCCATACGAAAAATCACTTGAAAAATTTGCTGAATTGTCGCACAAAAATGTGCTGAGGCAATTCGCGAAGACTTGAAAAGATTCCCTGAGGAAGATTTGACTTGGCGTTGTGCTATGGAAGAATCTGCTCGTGTCGTTGAACAAAACTTTGGATTGAAATAAAATGACAAATTATGCAATGACTGGCAGTAATCCTCACCTTTCCATCTGGCAATTTCAAAATAATGGTGTCGGTGATTTTACTACATCTAATCTTATACGGGGTATTCTGTCTATGGGTTCTTGTCTTGATGCTCCTAGCTGTCTCCCTGCAGGTTCATGTTCATCAGAATGGACTGTTCAAGACTATGTAGAAAGAGATTGACAGTAATTCACTTTGGGTATATAATCTATACATAAATTGTAATAACGGAATTAAAGAATGAATAAAGAATCTTTGAAAACATTTGTAGAAGAAAATCCAAAACTTGTCACCAATCGACCGTCTACATCCTACCCTGAACTTTCCGTTCTAAAATACTCCAAGCAGGTTTTTTATAAAAATTTGTGGAATGATTATCTGGAATATTGCCGCGGAACCGTGATCGACAAGGATTACAATTTGATTTCAGCCCCTCCTTTGAAAATTTACAATTACGGAGTGGAAGAGCGTTCTCCCAAAATTGATCCTGAAACCAAAGTTACCGCATATCGAAAAGTCAATGGCTTTTTGGTATGCTTGACTTGGTACAACAAAGACATCTTGGTATCCACCACCGGATCACTGGATTCTGACTTTGTTGGTTATGCAAAAGAAATGATGCTGACTCATATGAAGTGGGAAGACTGGCAAATCGCATTGAATACCAACTCGGACTACACTTTCTTTTTTGAATGTGTGCATCCAGAAGACCCTCACGTGATTCCTGAAAAAAATGGAATGTATCTTCTTGGGTTCCGTGAAAAGTCATGGGACTCTGAAATCAAATTGTATGGCACTGAAATGGCTGACATGCTCAAAGATTTTGCAAAAGATACCTTCAATTGCTTTTATGCCGAATCATATCATATGACTATGGTTGAATTGCAATCAACCGTGAAGTCGGTTAAACATGAGGGATACGTAGTGTATGCGGAAGATGGAAAATGCGCTAAAATCAAGTCACCTTGGTACTTGGTGAATAAGTGGGTTGCCCGTAATCCAAATACTGACAAATTGGTGGATTTGAAAAACGACATCAAGAAAAACGTTGACGAAGAATACTACGGACTGATTGACACAATTCGACTAAACATCGAAGAATACACTGCACTGTCAGAACAGGATCGTTTGCAGTGGGTGCGCCGATACTTTGAAAAGGAAATTAAAAAATGAAAAAATTATTTTTATGACAATGGCATCAGCCATGCTGACTACATTGGTCGGGTGCAAACCAAGCTCTGAGGAAAGAAGCTTCCCCATTCTTCCCGTTGAATTGCAGGATTGCAAATTCTTTCGCATAGGTGATGACACCGGCAGCACAATTACGGTTGCACGCTGTCCCAACAGCACCACCACTGTGAAAAACAGTGACAAGGCTGGCACTACCTCAGTGATCGTTGATGGTAAGGAGTATGTGAAAAAATGAAATCATATTTGACACCTGCCGAATTTGTTGATGTGTTTTGGTCAACTTATGATCGTAAGATGGAAACAACCATCAATCCTGATCTTGGTGATAAAATCACATGGCGAATGTTCCAAGAATACGAAAAAGATGTTAAAGATACATTAGAAGGTTGCCTTTGGGGTATTGACAAATGGCCATCCGCTGCATCGGCAATTGATATCATCGGTCCCAGTTTTCATAAATGTTTCCGTCAAATTGACGTTATTCCAGCAAAGCACATTGATGGTATTGTATGGTCTTGTCTGCAGGATGCTCCAATCTTTTGGGAGTGCATGAAGAAAGCTTGTAAAATTCTGACCAGTGAAGATGCCGCTAATATTTAGAAACATGACGATGACGATTTTTGAAGGAATAGCATGAACGAACGAATTAAAGAACTTGTTAAACGGGCTAGAATATACCCGTATATGGAGCTAGATGACTTCCGACGGTATAATGTAGTCGATTGTGATTTTGAAAAGTTCGCCGAACTGATTGTCAAGGAATGTGCTGAGGTTGCTGATAATGCCGACGCTACACGACAAAAGTGGGAAGGCATTGGCAAATATGTCAGAGAACATTTCGGAATTGAAAAATAATGGAATACCTATATGTGCCGATGATGCCTTATGGCAAAGAGCGAAGAAAATTCATCAAGGACTGGTTCAATGAAAACCCCGATGGTGAATATGCAGTCAATTGCAAATATCGCCCACAAGTCAAAGAAGATCCTGATCTGAAAAAATTGATCCGAATTGGGTTCTTGAAGCAAAAACGAGTACTATTCGGTAGCTTGCACAAAAATGGTGGTTGGAAAAAATACGGAAGTCATCGAACTTGCTTAGTTAAAGCTTAAATATAGTTCTTGACACATTTCCCAAAAGTCTGTATAATTCACCCTATCGCAACCACTTATGGGAATTTCAAATTGAACCAAAAAATTGAAGAACTTGCTATGCAAGCTAACAATCAAACTCATAATGAGTTTGATTTGAATTATAGTAAATTGACGGATTTCTTGGAAAAGTTTTCCGAGTTGATCGTGAAAGAATATGAAACCCTTTTGCCTGAAACTTGCCAATGGTCAGATGCCGATAAAGAAGGCCCCATGAAGGGATGGCATGTACAGTTTGTAGCACGTAAACATTTCGGAATTGAAAAATAATTCTTGACAAATCAGTTTAACTGATGTACAATTCACCCTATCGCAACATAAGGGGCAAAAATGGAAATCGGAAACAACATCACTGTTCACCAAAATGGCATGACATACACAAAATACGTGGCTGGTGTTATTGATATGCTCAGTGATCGTGCTGTCAAGATTAAAGTTTTTGGCACCAATGGTTTTATTTGGCTCCCGAAGGCGGCACTTAAGCAAGATGCAAATCTTCCCGAATTGTACAAAATAATGCATTGGTTCAAATTTGATGACAGGACTCAACTGTTCTTTGATCGTTATGCCACTATTTACACAAAGTAAGGAAATACCATGATTGGTCTCGTTGGCGCATTTGCTCTGTTTGCTGTAGTTTCACTTTTTGCATTGGTATATTTGCTCTCATTTCCCATTACGTGGGCTATTTTGGCAGTTGCCGGTATGGTATGGATGATCTATGTTGGCATCATCGGGTGGTTCACCGCTGCTTTGGTTCTCGGCATCTTTGGGTGCTTAATGAAGGCGACGATTGAACATGATAAGTCAGTAAAATGAAATTAACCAAAAGTAATTGACTTTTGAAAAATCCGTGATACAATAATAAAAAACAGTGAAAAAGACACTTAAAAACTGAAATTTTAAAAAGAAAGATAAATAGTATTATGAACTCTATTGCTCAAATCACCGTTAAACATAACACCAAGCCGACACCGGCAAGCTTTGCTATGCCCAAACAGTGGCAGCATACTTTCCGTACTAGTACTAGGGTCAATGAAGGATCAGGTTACGCAGAGAAAATTCCTCGCATATAATCAAAATCCAAAGAATTTTGAACCCTAGTCAACGAAAGTTACTAGGGTTTTTTGTTTTGGGGTTAGAAAATTGAAAGAAAAAATGAAAAAAATTGAAAAGGAATGGACAGCAGCGTATACAATAAGTCCGGAAGTGTTGAAAAAAATGATTCAGGACAAATTGCAACGTGCGAAAGAATCCAAAGAAAAGGATAAAATGAAATAAAATATTCCCGACAAATCGACAAGGGCAGATACGTGACTTTGAATCACGGTGGCATGGGGCAGTACCATGGTCGGGTACCAAAATTTAAAAATTAGTGTGTATTGTCAGGGTGTAGCCCCGTAATTTGGTAGCGGCCCTGTTTTGGAAACAGGTTTTATCTTGCAGGTTCAAGTCCTGTCGCCCTGACAATACACATTATTTAGACTTATTAGGGGTGGCATTAGTGTAGTGGCCTGCACCCTGCTCTGTGAAAGCGGTAGTACCGGATCGATACCGGTATGCTACCCCTAATAAGTTTTTGCAACCTGAGCTAGTATGGTTATTTCAGCGACTGCCTGAAGAGCAGTAGAAGTAGGTTCGATTCCTACAGGTTGCACCAAAAAATTAACAGGGTTGAAGCTTTAAGGTGAAGCAATGGTCTTTTAAACCATAGAAATGGGATCGTCTGGCCCATCGGCCCTACCATAGTATATTTCGGTAAGATAACAGCAGTCGGCCGGTCTCCAAAATCGTGCAGTGTTGGTGCAACTCCAACCCGGAATGCCATATTTAATATGGGGTCAGGATTTTCAATAATTCTTGTATCTTGGTGCCTTTTGATATTCATCGTGTGATATTCTGAAAATACGAATATTTAAATGAGTAGTAATGTAGTCATCACGCACTTGATCGGCTTCTTTGTGTTTTGGTTTTTCGTGTTGTTTGCCATCGAGTTCGACTATTAGATTTAATTCTGGAAAGCAAAAATCCACGAAATACCATTTTTTTGTAATGTGATTCTTTATGGTAAATTCGGATTCATATTTAATATTAATATTATTTTAGTCCATCTTAGGTTAATGGTAAACCGCCTGCTTGGTATGTAGGAATTGCAAATTCGATTTTTGCAGATGGAACCAAATTTGCGTCAGTATGCCGCTTGTCTTCGAAACAAGAGAAAGCTAATGGATCATGTGGGTTCAAGTCCTACCTGACGCACCAAATTCTCGCAATAGTTCAACGGAGAGAACATAGCTTTGCGAAAGCTAAAATAATGGTTCAATTCCATTTTGCGGGTCCACATTGACATATACATTTGTAAATGCTATACTAGCAGCATCATGGAACGTTTTTAAATACCCCGCACCTTTCACCTCCATTCAGCAAAACTTTGTCTTCTGACGACAAGTTCCTGAAGGATTTTGCATTGCTTGAGGATAATGAAGTAGTTGCTACCATCAAAATGGATGGTGAAAACACCACGGGATATCCAGATGGATACTCACACGCTCGGTCGATTGATTCTAAGGGGCATCCTAGTAGGGATTGGTTCAAAGAATTTTGGGCTACTAAAGCATACAATTTGCCTGAAAATTTAGAATTTGTGGCGAAAACCTTTTTGCAAAACACAGTATTCATTACCAAAATTTGAAATCGTATTTCTATGGATTTTCAGTTTGGGAAAATGATCAATGTTTGAGTTGGGACGATACTCTTGAATGGTTTGAATTATTGGGAATTGAGCCTGTCAAGGAACTGTATCGTGGTAAGTTCGATATGGGCACGTTGGAATCATTGGTAGATCAACTTGATCCTAATGTGGATGAAGGATTTGTGGTGCGACTGGTGTCGAACATCAGCTATCAGGATTTTTCCAAATCGTTCTGTAAATATGTTCGGTCAAATCATGTGACTACTGATCAACATTGGATGCACAAACAGGTAGAGAAAAATGGAATCATCGCCAACCACCATGAAAATTAAGATGGGTGAGCTAGTAGCGTGGCAAACCAACACGAAAGAAGTTCATCGAATTGATGGACCTGCGGTGATATTTCCGGATGGATCATACGCATGGTGGTTGGGCGGCAACCCGATGGAGTTTCAAGCTTGGAAACAAGAAGTCGAAAGTACTATGAAACAGATGAAGATTATTTGTTGATGCTACTCAAATTGGATTGATCAAAATGTACAAAGAAACTACCACTAATGGAGGCATCTTCTACTACAAAGATGAAGAAATGACCATTTTCCATCGAGCCGATGGTCCAGCATATCAAGGATAGACGGACACCAATCATGGTTTTTGAATGGACTACGACATCGAATTGATGGACCTGCGGTGATATTTCCGGATGGATCATACGCATGGTGGTTGGGCGGCAACCCGATGGAGTTTCAAGCTTGGAAACAAGAAGTCCGAAAGTACTATGACACCGAAGAGGATTATCTTCTGATGCTACTCAAGTTGTAGTTGACAAGACCGCCAAAAGATTGTACAATTCGTTGAATCGCCATACACAAAGGAAAAAACATGTATACACTTATTATGATCGTGGTAATTATGAATGGGAGCGCTACATATGGTGGACCTGTCTCAGTTGATAATTTCAAGACTGAAAAAGAATGCCTGGCATTTGCGGATGACTATATCAAAAAAATTCCGAAAAGTTTCGACCGTGGAATGGGACTGATAACTACTAGGAACAGTGTCGAGCACGTTGCTTGCATCAAAAAATAAGGAGAAATAAAAATGAAAACAGGTGCAGTAATTATTGTGGGTCTTATCGTGATTGGATTCGCAATCTCCCTAATTGTCGATGCTTGGTCGACAAATAAAAAGCGACAAGCAGAAAAAGAAATTCACATCGAGGCAATCAAGGCTGGTCTTGTTCAAGCACCAGTTGTTAAAATTGTGCTGGATGCTTACGAACAAGAGAAACAAATCACTGAACTTGCATGGGTTAAAAAAGATTGACATTCGAATTTAATCATGATATAATTCGCATTAACACGGAGACGATCATGTTTAAAACAATCAACACCATCAATGACATCCTTCCTCAAATCAAGGACAAACCAGAAATCAACGTAAGCAGCGCATGTGGCAATAACACAACCGTTGTTTGCTACATGTTTTCTGGTTCTGACACCTTTGATAATGATGCCGCAATTGAATGCCGGGGCATCACTTTTGCCACTGATACTGGTAATATCACGTCTCGCCCACTGCACAAGTTTTTCAATGTTGGCGAAAAGGAATCCACTCAAATCCAGAACCTTAAGTGGGAAGAAGTAACTCGTGTCATGATCAAGCGAGACGGCAGCGTCATTGCTGGCACCAATGTGGGTGGCAAGATGGCCATGAAATCAAAGAAAGCATTTGACAATAAACAGGCACAGGATGCCATGGAATATGTTAACTTGTTCCCAATCTATCAATCTTTCCATGAATGGTGTCTGAGTGCAAACGTGACTCCAATTTACGAATGGACTGCGCCCGACAATCGGGTGGTAGTGATGTACGATACTGCATCATTGGTTCTTTTGCATGTGCGCGACAACGTTACGGTAAATATTTTTCATCTGATGAAATTAAACAGGTTGCTATGGGTATCCCAATGGTCGAAGAAGTCAACGATTTTGAAATTCAAACATACCTGCAGCTTGCTAAAACAATTGAAGGCATTGAGGGATGGGTAATCCAGTTCTCGACCGGTGACATGGTTAAACTCAAAACACAATGGTACATGGATCGCCATCGTATCATGACCAATGTTCGAACTCGTGATATTGCCCAAGCTGTTATTGATGAAACCGTTGATGACCTGAAAGCTAAGTTGTACAGTGAAAATCTGGATGCATCTCCGATTATTGAAATTGAGCAAGATGTGGTGCAAAAGTTGAATTTGATCAAGGATGAACTGTCACAAATTACTGACACGTTGGGTGACATGGAGCGAAAAAGAAATTGCACTGAAGTTCAACAAGCACGAAATGTTTGGTCTGATCATGGCAGTTGTTTCCGGCAAGCAGCCTGATGTTAAAAAGTATTTTGAGAAAAAATTCATTGATTCCTATGACCTTACATTTTTGAATTTTAAGGATTTAAATGCCTGCAATATTTAATATTCCAGAAGAGTGTATGACTAGCGTGTCCACTAGGACAATGGTGTATGATCTGGAGGATGAAGAAAACCCAACAGAGAATGATTTGTTGAAAATCATGCAAGGGACTCACATCAAATATACTTTTATTAGTAGTGATGATCACCCTGAATTTACCAAGTTCAGAAATGCCATGGAGGAAGACGGATTTATTAAAACCGAGCGAGGATGGTGGAATGGGGACAGGGTTCTTATTCCATTTTATTTGAATGGGAAATATTTTCAAGTTGATGATCAGTTTCCGTCTGCCCCAGCCATGTCGGGGGCATTTACGGTTCATGAAATAATTCTTGACACCTTCACCAAAAGTCTGTACAATTCATCCCATCGCAACCAGAAAAGGAACTTCAAAATGAAAATCAACTCAAAGTATAGTATGATCGTATTCATCATTGCAACGCTTACCTTTTTGGGGGTGTCGCTCTATGGACTCATTCAGTTGTTTGGGGCATGGGCATGGTTGGTTGTACTTCTGTCAATCGAATTCAAAGTGAATGGTAAGACTAGATTTTTCTGTGTTATCTCCGGCAATCAACCGTCTGTATACCAGAGTGGCGGTATGGGTTGGCTTTGTTATGCTCTGTGGACAATGATCCAATAATTAAAATTTAATACAATCAAAAGGCGTCTTCGGACGCCTTTTTGCGTTTAACCATTTTCTATTGAAATTCTAAGTTAGTGAGTGTATACTTACATCTTTATTAAGGAGTTTCACCATGAGTGGAAAAAATGTTAACTGGCGATGCCAAAATTAAGCTAAAGCAGCTATTCGATGAAGGATTGAAAGTCCTCCATGAAATCGACACATTACAGGGTGGGCTGAATGATACCATCAAGGCAATAGCAGAAGAATGCGCCCTCAAGCCAGCGGTACTCAAGAAAGCCATCACCGTGGCACACAAGGCATCACTAACGGACGAGAATGCCAAGCATGATGAGTTAAATGAATTTTGGACGTTGTGGGCACAAGCTCTAATGTACGTAGATGCATTCAATGACAGGAGTGGATCAGTAATTAAGGTGGTTGAACGGGATACCGATGGGAATCGCAAAATCAGCGAGTATCCGATCAATTATACTTTTATTACACTGACCCAAAGGGAAAGCATAGAAGCATATATGGCGATCCTCTCTCCAGATTCAGCACCAGAAAAAAAGGCTGAATTTGAGAAAGAGAAAAGAATTCATTCAAACAAGAAGTTGTTTGAGAGTGACATTAAGCCAGAATTCAGATGCTTGTCTGATAACTACATGGGGCAGGATAGTCCCAAGCTTCATACATGCTTTTTGACATTGAGGTTGATTGGGACAAAAAACGTGGATTCGCACCACCATCTGACCCATTCAACCAAATAACTTCGATAACCTTTTACAATGATTGGTCAGATCAATTGATCACGTTGGCAATCCCACCACAAACGTTATCATACCAAGAAGCGGAAGAAATTGCAAGTCAGTTTGACAACACCTTTGTTTTTGAAACTGAAATTGAAATGCTGGAAGCAATGTTTTCCATATTCGAAGACGCTGATGTAATGACTGGTTGGAATAGTGAAGGATTCGATATACCATACTTAGTTAATCGGGTTATACGGGTATTAAGCAAGGATGACACCAGAAAATTTTGCCTGTTTGATCAATTTCCAAAGCCTAGAAAATATAATAATTTTGGCAAAGAAGAGACTACCTATGATTTGATTGGGCGAGTGCATATGGACTATTTGCAACTATACAAGAAGTTCAACTATGAAAACCGACAGTCCTATAAATTGGATAATATAGGGGAATTAGAAGTTGGTGAGCGCAAGACTGAGTATGAAGGTACATTGGACCAATTGTACAACAAAGAGTTTAAAAAGTTTATCGAATACAACAGGCAGGACGTTATGCTGCTGTACAAGATACATGCTAAGTTGAAATACTTGGACCTAGCAAGCCAAATGGCTCATGAAAATACCGTGACCCTACCTACTGTTATGGGGTCAGTGGCAATCATTGAGCATGCAATTTACAATGAATCACATGAGCGTGGATTGATTGTGCCAGATAGGCAAAAAACTTTGATTATGAGGTGGATAATGATGAAGAAGATATTGAAGACAAAGCGGCAGGTGCCTATGTTGCTCATCCGAAAAAAGGAATCCATAAGTACGTTGGAGCGGTTGACCTATCATCGCTCTATCCTCGACTATTCGCTCCCTCAACATGGCACCCGAAACAATCATCGGACAAGTCCGATTGGATATAACGGATGCGTACATAGAAAGCGAAATGAAGAAAAATGGCGAAAAATTGCACTAGCTTGGGAAGAATTTTTTGCACGTTCGAGTATCAGTCAATCATGAATAGGGAAATAGGTACATTGTTGACAATTGATTTCAATGATGGAAGAGTTGAACAGTACAGTGCAGCTGAAATTCATGACATGATTTTTGACAGCAATCGACCTGGGCAATCAGTGCGAATGCTACCATTTTCACATACGAAAAAGAAGGTGTGATCCCCGGATTGTTGACTAGATGGTATAGTGAACGAAAGGTATTGCAGAAGAAGGCAAAGTCCGTTTTTGAATTAGAAAAGGGAATCGAAAGTTCCTGCAAATATCTTAGAAGAACTTCAAAGCTGATGGGGGGAAATACATGATAGACATACATGAGCTTAAGGTTGCAATTGATAGTGGAGATGTTGCAAAAATTGCGCATTGATGAAACAATACGACCTTAAATTGGTTGATGGAAAGATCACCGCCAGCAAACCAACCATCACCCTGTATTATGAATACTGGGATCGTAGACAGCTTGTGAAAAAGATTTCACTCAATTCGGCATATGGAGCGTTGTTAAATTCATTCTCACGATATTATAGTAAAAGTATTGGACAGTCTGTTACCCTGTCTGGAAGAACCATTGAAAAGCATCAGGCGGCATATATCAACGAAATAATCACTGGAAAATATCAACATGATGGTGATGCGGTAAAATATTGCGACACTGACAGCGTATATTTCAGTGCATATGATGAGTTAAAGCCGCTGATAGATTCAGGGGAAATGGAATGGAATAAGGATATTGCAGTTCAATTGTATGATTCAATCGGTGATCAAGTGAATGCAAGCTTTCCATCCTTCATGAATAAAGCATTTCATGTGACCAAAAAAAGTGGAGAAATCATCAAGGCCGGCCGAGAACTGTGGGGGATACTGCACTTTTTATTAAGAAAAAACGATACGCAATCAACATCTATGACAAAGAAGGAAAGCGTAAAGATTTGGACGGAAGCATGGGAGAAATAAAGGCAATGGGATTGGACTTAAAGCGAAGTGATACCCCGAAATATGTTCAAGATTTTTTGATGAATGTTTTAAAAATGGTTCTCTATGAAAAAACAAGAAGATATCATAGAAGAGGTGAAAACATTCAAACGGCAGATGCAAACACAGCCTGCGTGGACGAAGGGGTCTCCAAAATCTGTTAGTAACTTAACCACGTATACAAACAAGGAATTGAACTCAAAAACTGGCAAGGCAAATTTACCAGGTCATGTGCGGGGATCAATGAATTGGAATACCATGAGGCGACTCAACGGGGACAAGTACAGTATGGAAATCACTGATGGTATGCGAATAATCGTGTGCAAGCTAAAGTCCAATCCAATGGGGTACACATCCATCTCATATCCAGCGGATGAATCACGGCTGCCTGAGTGGTTAAAGCACTTCCATTTGATGAAGCCGACATGGAGAATATATTGACTAACGAAAAGCTCGATAACCTACTGGGGGTTCTAGGATGGGACTTGGCCAACGACACAAATATTAATTCAACTTTTGATGAATTATTCAGTTTCGATTGATCGAAAAACTTGCAAAAGTAATACTTTTGTATTACAATAAACTATAAATTCACATAAAGGATTAAAATGAAATCATACTTAAACGACATTATTGCTCACACCAGCGGACTTGGTTTTTTTGACTTGGTAAAGGTTACGGGCACAGAAGAAGAAACTTCCATCAACGCAATTGCACAAGACAAAAGTGTAATCTTGTCTGGAAAATTCAAAGTCCCGAATAGTCAATTCTCGGGGGTGTTCGGTATGCCAAATCTGGCAAAACTAAACACTATAGTTGGCTTCAGTGAATACGATGAAGATGCAAAAATCACCGTGACGTATCGAGGCGCTGACAAAGTGGCAGATACTATTCACTTTGAAACAAAGAACGGGGATTTCGTCAATGACTATCGTTTGATGTCAAAGGAATTGGCAGAAGAACGAGTCAAGTCGGTGACTTACAAGGGTACTGGATGGGATGTGGAATTTGAGCCACATCAAACCAATATCCAACGCTTAAAGAAACAGGCCCAAGCAAACAATGAAGAAACCACCTTTACCACAAAGTAGAAAATGGTGATCTGAAAGTATTCTTCGGTGACCCATCCACCCACAGCGGCAATTTTGTCCTTCAATCGGGCATTACCGGATCATTGACTAAAACATGGGCATGGCCAGTGAAGCAGGTCTTGAGTATTTTGGCACTACCGGGAGACAAGACTTATCGCATAAATGATAAGGGTGCAACCGAAATTTAGTTGATAGTGGCATGGCAACATATAGCTACTTGCTTCCAGCTTCGGTAAAGTGATATGTACAGCGCAAGCCAGTGGTTAACTGTTTCCGCGCCATACACCCAGCCATCGTATTCGAATGTAATGGCTGGTAATATTAGATATTCTGGATCTACTCAAATATTGGAAGTATTTGATGGAAATTCATGGCATGTGGTAAATAGCCCCAGTAGCGGAATTTTCACACATCCAGACCTAGACCTTCTTGTTCAGCTGTATTCCTCGAACAAGGCTGCATTTTCTGAAATGGTCAAGTATTTTTCAATTATTGCAAAAGCAGAATCAGTTAAGACAGAAATCCCATCGGCGGGGCGCAATTCTTGACAGCATTAACTCTGGCATCAGGGAACTGGAAGTAGTTTTGAAGCTCGGAAAGAATGACCAAAAGTCATTGACCAAGCTTCAACATTCTGTCACAATTCAGTCTACAGTCAATCGATTGTATTTTTTAACAACCTGCCACTAGGAGAATATTATGGCAAAACCAACTTTCAAATCAAACCCAATCGTCACAAAAATCTTCGATGACCTTGACAAGTATCGTGAATTTTGTGTAGACTACGGTTATCCCTTTAATGAGGCAGCCCTCGGTGACATGACTAATTATGTCTTCCGACAGCATGCAAAACAATTATCGGGTCGTGAGCAAAGTACAATTGGTCCTATTCAAAGTAAATCAATGCTACCGAAAACGGGGACAATTTGTCCCCTTTTCTTTTTTTAAAAATCATGAACATTTTTTATCTATCCTCCGATTTAACCGAAGCCGCACATCATCATGTTGATACTCATGCAGTAAAAATGCCATTAGAATATCAACAATCATGTCCACTATTCATCACACTCTTGATGATAATATGGATGATCAGAAGCGCAAAATGCTATACAAGCCCACTCATCAAAATCATCCTTCTACTAAGTGGGCAATGGAATGCAAGGAAAATTATGAAATGCTTCATTCTTTGTGCGTGGAGGTTTTGAGGGAATACACCAAGCGATATGGAAAGATTCACAAGTCGCAACGTGAGGGTCTAACTGACCTCCTACAGACTCCACCTGCGGCACTTAAAAGTGGCACATGGACTGAACCAACACCGGTTATGCCATCTGAACTTATCGTTGTCGGTGATTCAGTTGCATCCTATCGTAACCTATACTTATCCAAGAATCATCTTTGGAAATGGAAACATAATGATGTGCCAGATTTTGTTTTGGCACATATGTCATCCGCCTAAATATCAAAAGGAACACATATGTTTGAAAAATTAAAGAAACTTTTCGGTAAGGAACCTATTAACGAAGTGGTTCAGCCTACTCCAACTCAGACTACTCCAAAAAAGAAAAGAAAGCCAAAAGAAAAAATACAGGAAATTCAGAAGACTGCGAAAGATTTGGCAACAGAGGCCGGTGAGCCATACATTGAAGTGATAAATTTTCATATGGACGGAGCCGATGTGCACACGGGCAATTTTACGCTTGATTTCAATGATATATTTGTTGCCAAATTGATTCGAGCTGGGTATCAACTCAAGAAAGATGATACTGATTATGAAATTGTTGATCGATGGTTCACTCAAATCTGTAGATCAATAGTACTCGAACAATATGAGCAAGATCAGGCGGACCCCACCAATCGTGACCTGACCATGACACCATTCGTTAAAGACCTAGGAAATGGAAGAAAAGAAGTGAGTTAGTACTGACCAACTTAACCGAAAACCCTACCAAATCCTCTATGATTCAAGTACAATACAAGAATCATAGAGGATTTTTAATGGCAAAATATGCGTTGATAGATACCGCAAACATGTACTGGAGAATGAGACATGTTGCAAACAAAAGTGGGGATTCATGGGAAAAAATTGGATACAGCATTCATTTGACTTTGGCAAGTGCAAATCAGGTAGTTAGGAAATTTGGAATTGACCATGTAGTCTTCTGCACAGAGGGAAGAAGCTGGCGTAGAGATGTGTATGCCCCGTACAAAGCAAACCGGGTAGTGGACACTGCGGCACTAACCGATAAAGAAATAGAAGAGTCTGAAATGTTCAATGAAGCCTATGGCAAGCTGATTGAATTCTTATCCGAAAAGACCAACGCATCGTAATTCGCGCACCAAAGGGTGAAGCCGATGATGTTATTGCAAGGTTCATACATCTCCACCCGGAAGATGAACACGTCATAGTTTCGAGTGATTCTGACTATTTCCAATTGATATCAGAAAACGTTACCCAATATAATGGCATTGCTGATGAATATATAAAGTTGGACGGCTACTTTGATGCAAAGGGAAAGCAAATCATCGACAAAAAACTAAGGAGCCAAAGACCTTGGGTGATCCAAAATTCGTTTTGTTTGAGAAAACGATCAGGGGCGACACCTCAGACAACATTTTTAGTGCCTATCCCGGTGTCAGGACTAAGGGTACAAAAAACAAGGTTGGTCTGATAGAAGCATATGCTGACAAAGATAGAAAAGGTTTCCAATGGAATAATTTGATGCTGCAAAAATGGTGGATCATAACAATGTTCAGCATCGGGTAATGGACGACTATGAAAGAAACACCCTTCTAATAGATTTAACGGCTCAACCAGACGATATTAAGCAGCACGTGGATGGGTGCATAGTAGAACAGCTAAAAACGGACCTAGTGCCCCAAATGGGAATTCATTTCCTCAGATTCTGTAGCAAATACGAATTGAAGAAAATAAGTGATCAAGCAACCGAATACACAAGTTGGTAAGTGCGCCTTATAAAGGAAAATTAGTTGGAGAGAAACTATGAATAAAATAGAATTCGGCGATAACCGAGAAACAATGAAAAAGTGGGCAGCGGAAGTGTCAAGGTGCAATCAGTAGTGACCAGTCCTCCGTATTTTGGACTAAGATCATACCTAGATGATGCGATCCAAACAAAGAACATGAAATAGGACTGGAAGAACAGTTCACGGACTATCTGGACAATATGATTGAAGTCTTTGATTGGTGTGTGGGACATACTAGCGGATGATGGATGCGTGTGGGTTAACTTGGAGATTCATACTTTAACTATCGTCCCGGCAGTGGACAGCGAGTAGTCAACCAGACAATTCAGACTGGAAACAAATCATCCGAATTGACAATGTTGCAAAACGTGCAATTAGGCAAACCGGATTTAAAGAAAAAGAGTTGATGGGCATTCCATGGCGTTTTGCATTCAGAATGCAAGAGGCAGGATGGTATCTTCGTCAGGACATCATATGGGCAAAAAATGGTATGCCAGAATCAGTCAAGGACCGGTGCACTCGTGCACATGAATATGTATTCATGTTCACCAAAAAACCGCAGTATTACTATGACAATCAGGCTATCAAGGAACCGCTCAAGAGTGGAAAGCCAGAAGTTAGAAATAAAAAAGGTGAAGGATATCAAGCCGATTATGCACATGGTGATCGGTTTAGTGAGGGAGAAAGAGTGTACGGGGCAGATGGAATGGCAAACAAACGTTCGGTATGGAAAGTAAATACAGTCCCATACAAAGGTGCACATAGTGCGGTATTCCCACCTAAATTAATAGAGCCGATGATTCTTGCCACGAGTAGAAAAAATGACATAGTGTTTGATCCATTCATGGGAAGTGGAACTACTGCATATGTCGCATTACAGCATGGTAGGCAGTATTTGGGCTGTGAGTTAAATAAAGAATATGAACCACTGCAACAACAGAGAATTGCAGAAGCAACTATAGGCAAACCGGATGCCGAAGTGATAGATAACTTATTTGAAGGATTTTAATGAACAAAATAGAGCTCGGTGATTGCAGAGAAACAATGCGCAAATGGGCAACAGAGGGCATTAAAGTTCAGACTTGTGTAACAAGTCCCCCGTACTATGGGCTAAGAAACTATGGACATGAAGGTCAACTTGGATTGGAACAAACACCAGAAGAATACATCAATAATATGGTAGAAGTTTTTAGTTGTGTCAAAGATATATTAGCAGATGATGGAACATTGTGGGTGAACATTGGGGATAGTTATGCTCGACAGGGTGGGCCGGTGGATGGAAAGCCACGACATTGGGATGGCAGAAAAAAAGACCCACTCTCATTTCCCACCACACACGTATCTACGATTGGTGAAGCTTACAAACCCAAAGACTGATCGGCATCCGTGGATGCTGGCCTTCGCCCTTCGCTCCGATGGCTGGTATCTGCGCCAAGACATTATCTGGCACAAGCCAAACCCCATGCCGAGAGCGTGCGCGACCGCTGCACCAAGGCGCATGAGTACATCTTCCTATTGAGCAAGTCGGAGAAGTATTTCTTTGACAGTGAGGCGATGAAGGAGCCAAGCGCGGGACGCACGGACATGGGGAAGATGAACCGTATTGACCGCGTGAATGAAGGTGGCGAGTGGAAATCACCAGAGCCGGATGAAAAAACGACCCGCAACCGCCGCAGCGTCTGGACAGTCGCCACGCGCCCATATAAAGGCGCTCACTTCGCCACGTTCCCGCCTGCGCTGATCGAGCCGTGCATTTTGGCTGGTTCGCGCCCCGGTGACATCGTGCTTGACCCATTTATGGGCAGCGGGACAACCGCACAAGTCGCATTGCAGCACGGCAGACGCTACATGGGATGTGAGTTAAATAAAGAGTATGAACCACTGCAACAACAAAGAATTGCAGAGGCAACTATAGGCAAACCGGATGCCGAAGTGATAGATAACTTATTTGAAGGATTATAAATATGACGATGGAAGAATTTCACAAGCTGTACACTTTTATGCAATTATCGCGGGATGAGGTCATAGATTTTTTCGATGGGGCATCAGATGATGAAGTGAGAATTGTAATGGGGCTTATGAGACAGTATGAAGATTATTGCGCCAGCATAGGGCAACCAGCTGCACTAATGAAAAGTGGATTGAGTGCTAAGGTAATCGAGCCTGAATTGTGTGAACGACATTATCAATGATGTGGTTGATGATTTTTTACGAGGGATGACTAGGTAATGTCAATACTTAAAGCAAAACCGATTGTTGATCAGCAATATTGGGTGGTGGTAGAGGATGATGTTAAGGTGGGGAATGTCACATTCGACGGCACAAAATATGATGTGACGTTGAATGATAATAAGATCACGTATTTGAATAAAGATTTGATAGAATCCGAAGTGCATATCATTTTGAAAATAAAAAAACTCAAACCATCCCGCCACTGTATGGTATATATCCAACTGATGTCAAGCCAATAAACAGTGTGTTCGAGGTTACTCGAAAAATTCACCTCTATACAAAGACGGAAAAAAGTAGATGTACTATGCAGCAGGATACTACTTGAATGAGAATAGTAAAGTCACATTCTGTCCAAAATACATATTCGTTGAAAGATACAATTATGATGTCCATATAAAACAAAAGAGGAAGCTATAAATGCACTACGTAGAAAAATTAATTGATAGAATTAGAGCAGCCGAGCAATCAAATAGAAGGGATGTAATTGTTCCAATTGATGAGGCAAAAGCGGCACGTGATGAATTGACTAAATTGTTGCTGTCCAATGTTAATTTGGGCAAAGCAAAGGAAGATGTTCCAGATACTGAGGTGACCGTTAAATTGGTTGGAAAGAAATGGTAATGAATATAGATTAAAAAATGGAAACTGTTTGGATGTATTGAAAACGATGGAGGACAATTCGGTTGATAGTATAGTCACTGACCCTCCATATGGGTTAAGCTTTATGGGCAAAAAATGGGACTATGACGTTCCAAGCGTTGAAATTTGGGCTGAGTGTCTGCGAGTGCTAAAACCCGGTGGACATTTGCTTGCATTTGCTGGCACACGGACGCAACATCGCATGGCGGTACGAATCGAGGATGCTGGCTTTGAAATCAGGGACATGATTGCTTGGGTGTATGGATGCTATTCAGATGACACACAGTGCCTGACGAAAACTGGATGGAAAGACTACACGCAGTTAAGCAAAGATGACTTTGTTTTGCAGTGGATTCGGTTGCTGATTCTTTTTCTTGGTGTAATCCAGAAGAAATTTACATTTACGATGCGCCCAAAAACATGGTCAGATTTCAAAATCGCCACACAGATCAGCTATTGACGGAAAATCATAGAGTTTATTTGAAGCATAAAACAAATAGCCGTTATGAATATGGTGATTATTCGGTTTTTAATGCATCCGATGTGAAAAAAACTTGGTTAAAGATTTTCCCGTTAGCAGCTAAGCTGTTAGGTGGTAAACGGGTAAACGATGCTTACCTTGTTGGCTGGTGGATGACCGATGCATGGGTCCATGTAGATGGCAAAGCTTGTATGTTTTCTCAGTCAAAACCTAAGACGCTTGCAAAGTTAAAATTGGCACTAGAAAAAGCAGATTGTAACTATTCTGAATATATCAAAACACCAAAAAAAGAAAACCATAACGTAGAACACGCGTTTTACGTAACTGGAAACCTTGCTGATTATATTCTTTCTGAGTTTAATGATCGAAGGGTAACTTATGATGTGTTGAGTTGGGATTATGATTCTCGATTTAGCCTTCTCGAAGGCTTGTTAGATGGTGATGGTAGTCGAAATGAAGCCCAACACAGTGAAACATTTGGTCTAAAAACTATGAAAGGCTTGATGTGGTATCTTCTCTTTGCACATCACTTGGTATCAGAAATCATATAGATTATCAAAAAGGGTGTGTCTATTTGAATAGAACCAACAAACTACTGAATTTCAAAGAAAACATACTGTTGAAAATGTTGAATACAAAGCAATAAAGTTTGGTGTCTAAAAACCCAAACTGGTGCTTTTGTCGTGCGACGTAACGGTAGACCTTTTATTTCCGGTAATAGTGGTTTTCCCAAGTCGCTGGATGTGAGTAAGGCAATTGATAAGGCTGCTGGAGTGGAGCGCTCGTTTACACCGGTCGGAAAACCGGTCAAGCGCATGATTCCCGGAGCAGATCAGGAAGAAACTGGTTCGTGGATCAAGGACAACGGACGCGAATACCAGCCGGGGGTGAGCAATCCAGCTACCGAGTCCGCAAGCAATGGGAAGGATGGGGAACAGCGTTAAAACCCGCGCTTGAGCCAATCACCGTGGCGCGTAAACCCCTTATCGGCACAGTTGCAGAAAACGTGCTGGCGCATGGTACAGGGCGCCTGAACATTGATGGGTGCAGGGTTTCGACCAGCGATAGTCTAGGTGGAGGGAACACCAGTGCGACAGTAGACCGCACTGGTAAGAACGAAGGGTGGAAGCGTCCGTGGATGAATGATGTCGAGGCAGCAAGGGCTGCTGCTGAACGCAGTGCTGCAAGTGTTGAACGATCTGAAGCATTGGGTCGCTGGCCTGCAAACCTAATCCATGATGGGAGTGATGAAGTGCTGGCGGGGTTTCCTGACGCAAAAGGTCAACAGGGTGATCTGAAAGAAACGGGTCGATCAAGACCATCGTCTGGCAGGTTCGGTGATATGGCAGCGCCTCATGCACACAAAGCACGAATTGAAACTGATACGAGCGCCGCCCGTTTCTTCTATTGCGCCAAGCGAGTCCTCTGAGCGCATATTGGAATGGGAGAAGTTGGTCCACAATTTGAACATGGATCGACTCTGCGGAAAATGAAGATACCGCCACCACGGGAAACATTCACCCAACCGTTAAGCCAGTTAGCCTCATGAGATATTTGTGCAAATTGGTAACTCCGCCAAACGGGACAGTATTGGACCCATTTATGGGCAGTGGTACTACCGGAATGGCAGCAAAATTGGAAGATTTTAATTTTGTTGGAATAGAACTTAGCGAAGAATACTACCAGATTGCGGGAAAAAGAATTTCAGCGGTGACAAGAGAAATGTTCGATAACGATGGTAAAATTCAGCCACCAAAAAAAGCAAAACAAAGCAAAGGAAAATCTGATAACTCAACAGATTTGTTTGATGGATTATGAGTAGAACCAAAGCCAAAGTGTTAATGGAGATTGTTGATTCAATCACCTATCACTCTATACAAGTAGTGGAGTCAACTGGTGTGTGGTCGGTCTATTACGATGGTCAGCCAATCAATCTGAAAATGCAAATCACTTGGATGAAACTACACCCACAAAATACAAAAAAACAAGCTTTGGGAATTCTGGACCTGCGAGAAATTATGTAAAAGATTGAATGAATCTTTCAAGACTGATAAAATTTTCGGTAGTATTTCTACAGCATGGAACTTTGGTATATCCAGTAGATGAACAAGACTGAAATTAAAACTTCGATAACAGTGGGGATATGTGATTTTCTAGAAAATCCACCGCCCCATTATCGGTAACTAATAGCAGGGGCATATTGGTCACCTTAACTATTTCAGACATAGGATATGAAGCGATGTATTCGGGCGTATGGATGAATCCAACCAGCTATGGGGGAGTAAGACTGACTGAGTTCGGTGACATGATGCTACGAGCCATGAATGCTACCCATCACGATTTTGTCCTACCATTTCCTGCCGGACAATTCATACACCTTATCGCAAGAACTTCTAAGTTGGTTACGCTGCCGTATTATCTTTCAACAAAATCAAATGCCATGATTTTTAGAATTTATGATGATGAGATTGCAACCATGATCGGATTGTATGGCACATTGAATGAATACTTGGATAGCTTAGAAAATAACAATTGAAAAAAATGAATAAAATTGAATTTGGAAACAACATAGATATATTGAAGAAGTGGTCAGAAGATGGAACACGGGCACAAATCTGTATAACTAGTCCACCGTATTTGGGACTAAGATCATATTTAAATGATGATGATCCAGAAAAGGTAAATGAGATTGGACTAGAGCAAACCCCTGAAGAATACATTCAAAGTCTAGTTGAGGTATTCAGAGACAGTATGGGATGTATTGGCTGATGATGGTACATTGTGGATCAACATAGCAGACTCATATTCTGGAAGCGGAGGGCAAGGAACAAAACCAAACATTATGAGTAAAGAAGCCGCAGAAAAGCGCGGTGGAAGACCCATTCGGGTTCCGGGTTTGAAAAACAAAGATTTGATTGGAATACCATGGATGCTAGCTATGGCATTGAGAAACGATGGGTGGTATCTAAGATCGGATATAATTTGGAGCAAAAATTCCTGTATGCCAGAAAGTGTAAAGGATAGATGCACACGCTCACATGAATATGTATTCATGTTAAGCAAACAGCCACAATACTACTATGATGCAAAAGCAATCAGGGAACCGAATGCTGATCCATTGCGAACCAACTATGTATCTGGTTCCAGAAGTAACGGAATCAATAAAGATCGAAATGACAATGACATGGCGGATAGAATGAAAGAGTATGTTCCGGATGGTAGAAATAAACGATCAGTGTGGACTGTCAACCCAAAGCCATACAAGGGATCACATTTTGCAGTATGGCCGGTGGAATTGATCGAGCCGATGATTCTGGCTGGTAGCAAAGTCGGAGACACGGTACTTGACCCATTTATGGGAAGTGGAACCTCTGCGTATGCGGCACTCATTCACGGAGGAAGTATTTGGGATGTGAATTGAACAAAGAGTATGAACCACTGCAGCAGCAGCGGATATCAGAAGCCATCATTGGGAAACCAAAACACTGATGTACTTGATGATCTGTTTGAAGGACTTTGACCAAAAGATATGGATATTAGTTAGCAATCAGTTTACAATAGCTAAATACTCGTGGGTGAGAGTCCCACAAAAAACACACACACAAAGGAAAAATTATGTTTTTAAATATTTACGCCAATTTGGCAATCGACACTTTCAAGACGTTAAGAAACAAATCGTTGATCAGTTCGTCACTCATGACAAAACAAACAAGACACTCAAAGATTTTGTTGACGCTCAGACCAAGTACACAAAAGAAACTGTTGCAAACTTCAACACCGTGAGCACAAGTCTCATGTCACTCGGAATGGATAAATCGTTCTATGCTGATATTATCGAGAAGTTCAAGTTTCCTAATCAGAAATGATACGGGTATCCAAAGTTGACTACAATGATTTACATGATTATAGTCAACATCTAAAATCACTGTCTGTTGAAAGCAAGTATAGTCGATTTGGATATACAGCATCTGACTTCGCGATAGACCAGTTCATTTTGAGACTGGTCTATGAGCCCACTTCTCACCTACTGTGGGTGGCGAAAGATGGAGAAGACATTGTTGGATTTGGTCAACTGTCAAAATTTTCAGAATCAACTTCTGAACTGGCTGTATCCGTAAATGAAAGCCACCGCGAAAAGGGATCGGCAACAAAATAGTATCTGAGATGCTGACTATGCAAAATTTAATAGAATCGAAAACGTTTTCATGCACTGTATTTCTGAAAATAGAGCAATCCAAAAGCTTGCATCTAAAAACAATCTGACGGTCCGAGAAAGAGGTCACGGAGAAATCACCAGTGCACTAGAAGTCCAAAACCTAACTTCATGAGACCACGGACCACATCTTGAAAGAACAGACAGAGATTCTTAAACAAATTCGAGAACTCAACACAAAATTAACCACACTGTGGTTGACACAATAACGCACAAGGAAAAACAAAATGAACGATATACCAAAACCAGAAATCAAAAAAACCAAATCTGGCTACGAAATTCGAACAGAGTTGGTAACCCTTGCGAAAGACATTGCAATGCAAGAATACAACTACAAATTCGCCAATTGGAAAATGACTCAAGAAAAGATGTCTAATGGAAATTATTGCATCACTACCGAGATTCCTAATTTCCGGGTCTGGATGTTATAATGGAAATGTCTGAAAAAATGTACAAATTTGTCGAAACTGGCAAATTTGAAAAGTAAAAAAGGGAACTTCGGTTCCCTTTTTTACTTTGTAGTTGACAACTTCACCAAAAGCTTGTACAATTCAATCTGGCATCAATTATGAAGTTGATCAGTCATTAACAATTGAGATTAAGAATGATATCTGCCAAAATCGGTGAACGTAATTATGAGTTTGAAGATGTGAAAACACTCAACAAAGCTATCGAAATCTATAATGAAAATATAGGTGACCAATATGGTTTTGAAACTAAAATGGAAGACCAAAACATAGATTTTTGGATTGAATTGTTCACTGGAGATTTTTAATGACCAAATACGTACACATAGTCCAAGTCCACCCCGTAGAAAACGGCGAGCCTAATCTCCACAAGGTTGAGTGGGAGCGTGAGTTCGATACAAAGGAAGATGCCGAATACTACATTCAATGGTGTGATGACAACATTGACACCATCGGTAATGATCTCATTGACCCCCTCAAAGCGGTCTACCTTGGTCGGGTCAACGATGCTACAGGAGAATTGGAATGAACGAACGAATTGAAAAACTTGCCCACAAGGCTGGATACAATGACCTAATCTATGAAATTAGCAAAGAAGGTCTTGAAAAGTTCGCCGAGTTGATTGTGAAAGAATGTCTGTTTATTGTTGATGATGAGCGTAAACCAGAAATGGTAAGTCGTGTTGAATTGTGGAAACAGATTGTAGAACATTTCGGAGTTGAAGAATGAACAAGCGAATTAAAGAACTTGAAAAACAAGCCGATCAATATGAACGAAAACTAGGCAAGGGTATTGGAATATCCCGTGACGAAAAGTTCGCCGAGTTGATTATTCGGGAATGTTTAGAAGTAATTGAGAAACAATTCGGTGGCGGGAATGGTGACGGTGTTGAGTGGGATCGTGCTGTTGAATTTACTTATAACGATGTGAAACAACATTTCGGAGTTGAAGAATGAACGAACGAATTAAAGAATTTCGGTTTAAGGCAGCTGAGTATGCCAACGACAGAAGCATTTGGTCTTATGAAGTGGAATGAAATTCGTGACGCAAAGTTTGCCGAGTTGATTGTCAAGGAATGTATGCAATTGAATCGTGATATTCTGTGCGAAGATGATCCTGACTATTTGGATCAGGTGTATAAAGAACATTTCGGAGTTTAAGAATGAAAGATTTTCTTGGTCGTGAGTTGGAAATCGGTGATAGCGTGATTGTTATCGCCCCCAACTACCGACATTTTGTTTTAGCAAGAGTGATTCAATTCACACCTAAACAGGTCCGTGTGTCGTTTATGAACACATGGAACTTCGGCGGCGACGGTTACTACACTGAACTATTACAATCCCCGAAACAACTTACCAAAGTTGATGGCCCTGACTTAACCACGTATTTGTTGAAAAATGAAAATTAGCCCAAACATTAAACTGAATATTGTCTTTTGGATCATTACTGCACCGGTAGTTCCATTTGTACTACTTTTAGCACTGGTTGCATTTATACTAGCACCTATTCCTAAGATTGGGGAGTATATGATGAACACAGTAGAAAAAGTAGTTACAAAGTTCGCAATTTGGCGGAACAACCTCCCTGTAGTCAAAAATGCCTACGATAAGGCCCACTTGTTTGACTACATTAAAGGTTGACTTTAATTCGTTTTGGGTATATAATACATGCATGAAACAAATCAAATGGACTGACTCATTGAAAGAACGCACTGATCCTGCATATGAGGACTCCGATTGGTGTGGTAAGTACAAAGGTAAGTATGTTGACTTAACTTTGCGATATGATGGGACTTGGTCATATTGGTATGATGGTAAAATCATTCAATCTGGGTTCTCTTCCCGTGACGTTGCCCTGCAAAAATTGACTGAGTTTTTGGTGGACAAATAATCGTTTTGGGCATATAATACATGTATTGATTGAGAGAAAGCCTGAAATGAGTTATATTCGTTTTGTTTGGTACCGGGTTCGCAAAGAAGATGGCACAGAAACCACACATCGTTGGGCACTGAATGTCAGCAACCCTTCGATGACTCTGGAACAATACCAGGCACAAGAAGGTTTCACTAAAATCGCTGGCCCGTTCAAAACTCGCAAGGAAGCTCAAATGTACGTTGAAATGACAACTTTTGCTATCCCCACTTTTCTGATTACTGCATTCAAGTTTTTGTTTGCATTCATTCTTTTGTGATTGTGATTGTCGTAATCGGTGCTTGGATCTATGACCGTAGCCTGACAAAAGGTATTCAGCGTAACAATGAAAAGTGTGCCAAGCGTATGCGTGGTGAAAAGATTCTGTAATGACTACCTATCTTGTTCTTTACAAATCGTATCAAAAGCCAGGCTTAGAACATTTTGAGGTTCTTGCTGAAACAAACATGATGCCAAGATGAAGTTCTTGGAAGCAAATATCAAACACGACTACATTATCAAGGTGATTATATGACAAAATTCGTAGTTTATCAAGTTGAGTGGGGCGGTGATGTAGATGGCACTGGTCCTGAGCGTTGGTTGGGCCGTGCGTTGGGCAGTTTCGATACTGAGGATGAAGCCTTGGCGTTTGTAGACACCCATTGGACAGAGTGCGAAGTGGTTGAGGAATAACCCATTTGGTTGACAGGTTTCTCAAAAGGTCGTATAATACACACATAGCAACAAAGGAGCACACAAGATGGCAACTGTAGCACAAATGATTGAGTGGATGAAGACACTCCCGCAAGACGCTGTGGTAGAGTGCGGTGTTGAAGTCACAAAGGGTTACGAAACCTATATGAAGATGTCGCATGTTGACATTGAAGCCTGCGATGTCATCGACTTCACCAGCCCAGAAGACTGTGAGAAGTATCCTAAGATGGCTGGCAAGACAATCGTTATGATCCGCGGAGAATGACTATGACAACATACGTACACATCGTTCAAGTCCACCCCGTAGAAAACGGCGAGCCCAATCTCTACAAGGTCAAGATGGAGCGTGAGTTTGAGGACGAGCAAGAAGCAAAATTGTGGATTCTGGCTTATAATCACGAATCACATAAAGTAAACGGTATGTACTTGAAGGCGGTCTACCTTGGTCGGGTCAACGATGAAACAGGAGAATTGGAATGAGAATTTTTGTTATCAAATATAGTGATGGTTGGAGGCGTAATCAAAAAGTGCAAACTGATGCATTGAATGAAGATATGGCACGAGCAAGACTAATGTTAGCTCTGCCAACGGCTGTGGTTCATTCTGTGGAACCTATGGGAGAACAGGAATGATTTGGGCTATTTTGATTCAGTGTCTATGGTTACTGTGGCTTATGTAAT
This sequence comes from Daphnia sinensis, assembly GCA_013167095.2. NCBI lineage: Eukaryota > Metazoa > Arthropoda > Branchiopoda > Diplostraca > Daphniidae > Daphnia > Daphnia sinensis. The sequence goes on along the minus strand of WJBH02000296.1, from coordinate 202,034 downwards.
CTTAGAAGTCATGCACTATCGCAAAGGACATGATGTGTACGAGTGGACAAAGAAACTTGTCGAATGGATGGACAAAAAATGAACAAACGAATTAAAGAACTTGCTGAACAGGCTCATGTCTATGCTGATGGTCACTCCTTACTTTGCCACGAGGGCGATATCAAAAAGTTCGCGCCGAGTTGATTGTTCGGGAATGTGCCGATGTGGGTAGCCGAGCAATGTATCCAGATTCAGATCCGGATTATGTTGGTCGCAAGATTAAACAACATTTTGGAGTTGAAGAATGAAAAACATGTTGAACCACAATGTCAATTTTATCAAAGTTGATGCTCCGCCAAAACGTCACCACAAGGCACTGTTTGATGACAATTTGCCATTTAAACATCGAGTGGAACGTTCAAAGAAATCCGAATACAATCGGAAACAAAAACATCGCGAATTTTTCGCTTAAACATTTAAAAAGGAAATATATATGACTGAATTTTTTGCTGGACTTATCGCTGGATACGTACTAACGTGGTACGGCACATTGCATTCATTTTACTTGGTATTTGGTCTGAACATAACGAATCACCAAGGTCTTCTATCTTTTTCTTGATAGTGACAATGGCTATTTTGTATGCAATCTTTCCGGTTACATGGTTGACTATTGGAACACTAGCGCTAGGTACTGTGGTATATCTGATCATTGGAACGGCATGGTCATTCTGGCGTTATCAAAAATTTGTGCTGACAGCCACTTCGAATTTGATGGCAAATTGGTCGGCCGAAGATTTGTCCCGTGAGGGCAGTTATGCAAATAGAAAATTGAAGGAGTTGCATCCATCATATCACACTAGTCGAGTTGTCTCTTGGATTGTAGCTTGGCCATTCAGCTTTGTTGAAAGTGTGGTTGGGGATATTTTTGATATGATCCGCTCATTGGTAAATGGACTTTTTAAAGGGGTTTACGCCAAAATCTACAATTCAGCGGTTGATGGACTGCCGACCCACATTGATTGATAATTTTTGAAATTAAGGGACCAATTGGTCCCTTTTTCTTTTCTGGCTAAATACTAGTATCATGAAAATATTTGAACTTTTTGAACCAGAATTTAAAGACTCCAGAAAAACGGTTGATTACAATAAGGACAATATGTCCAAAAAAGCATCCGGTAAGCCATCTGGAATGTACTCCTATGTTTCTGACACTCCTCGTGACTCCGGAACGATCACCAAAACCACTTATAATTCAGAAAAGCCGGGAGGATCATCCCCTGCCATAGAAGGTTATTATCTTTGGATTAAAGCGTGCTCAAAGTACATGAAGTCAAATCCTGTATTGCCGAGAGTGTATGCAGTGGATGACAGAACAGATGCGTCTGGAGATAAGTATCCACGATATAAAATGGAAAGATTGTATTCGGCATGGGATGACCAAATTGACGTGCCAATGTTGGCGGGAATATTGCATAAATGTGGTGGAGATGATGCAGTAAAAAGCTTCATCACCCAATATGGGCAAATGTATCATGGGTCAAGATATCTCAGGGCAACACTCGAAGGTGAAAAACTGGATTATATAATGCATCTGAACTTCATCAAATTAAAGAGAGTTTGTTCCAATTCATAACAAGTTGTGCCGAACCAAATACAAAAATGGTAAATTGCTTGATAAAAACATCACCAATGCAGTCAGGCTGGCAAGGGGCATAGTTGATAGATTTGGTGGAGATTGGTATGGATCATGGGGTGACAATCTTAGGGTAGATATGCACACGGGAAACTGGATGATCAGGTTGACCAGCGTCGGCCCACAATTAGTGATGACTGACCCAATTGCCGGATCAATACCGATTAAACTGGTCAGTAAAATATCATCAGACAAGAAAAACAAAGCGAATGAACTGATCAAAGGTGCTCCGGAAAGAGCAAAAGAGTCTGATGATTTACTCAAACAATTATTCGATGAACATGGGGATGACCCATTATTAAAAGAACAAATTGAACCAAAATTCAAGGATACCCAAAAGACTGTCAATTATGCCAATAGGCAACCGAGAAAAGGTATTGCAGTAGACCGATTGGGAGTTGGCATGTTTTCCGATGTACAGGTAGACCCACGTGATCCTCATATGGCAGTCAAAACAGACAGTGCTTACGATGAGGACTACTTTTATGAAAATGCATATTATGCATGGGTACAAGCAATTGCTCCATACATGAAAAGTAATCCGTACCTACCAAGAGTGTACGTGGTGGATGACAGAACTGACCCGATGGGAACTACTAAACCGAGATACAAAATGGAAAAACTTCATCCATTTGAAGATTTATCAATTGATGCTCTGATGGGAATGTACGAGAATATGACTAGTGGAAATTCTGAAATTACATTAAAGAAGTGGCACAATGATATTGCTCGTGCTGAAGCTTCTAGTAGTATGGTTCAAAGAGAAGACAGAGACAACATATAAAATACGATATATGGAGAAGAATCGTCACCGTTGAAAATTTAAAAGATGCGGCCAAAAAAGATAATTCATTGGCGCAAGTCCTCAAGATCATCAAAGATTTGACCAAGGACGGTTACGGATATGATATGCATGCTGGTAACTTCATGGTCAGACTTACTCCACACGGCCCACAATTGGTATTTACCGATCCAATATCAAACAAGGACTAAACAATATGAGATTATTTGAACTATTTGAACCAGAATTTAGAGATACTAAAAAAACTGTTAACTATGATCGCCGCACCCTAGCCAAAAAGGCTGGCTATGACTATCCGCCTCCGACAATGAATTGGGAAGTGGTTTTATTCTGTGGTCAAACATGATCCAACGGATAATCACATGGTGGTTAAATCAGAAAAGGGAGCATATAGTTCAGAATTTATGGACCGCAATGCCTACTATGCATGGGTTAAAACAATTGCACCATATATGAAAAGCAATCCATATCTGCCTAGGGTATATGTTGTCGATGATCGTACCGATGCTAGAGGCTCCAAGAACCCACGTTACAAAATGGAAAAACTGTATTCACCAAGTGAACTATCGATGGATGCATTACTTGGAATGGCGGAGAAAATACAAGGCGATGGTGCGGTTGATGAAGATGTAGCGCTCAGTGTATATAATACTTACTATCATGGAGAATTTGAGACAGAAGAGATTGCATTCGAAAAATTTAAATTGTGGTTTTGGAAAGAACATGTTGTAAATTTGGATTTTTTACACAAAGCTGCTCACCATGACGATAACTTAAAACAGGCGTTTGACTTAGTAAATCATTGGTGATCACTAGTGATCATTTGCGACCGACATGCATTCTGGTAATTTCATGGTTAGGTTAACCCCATATGGACCACAACTAGTCTTTACTGATCCAATCGCCTAAAAAACACTTGACAATATCAAAAGCAAGCTGTACAATTCAGTCCTTAAATAAGGAAAAATTAAAATGACTGACATTGATTTGAAACAAGCTACTGTTCTTGCACCAACGTGGATCGATATCCAAAAAGCAATTGATTTGCTGAAGGATGACCGCATCAAACTTAATACGGATTTCAGTATCATGCTGAAATATCACGAAATCACAGTGACAACGCGAGTCATCTATCGCAAAAAGATTGAAGACGCTTTTGACTACTATGGAATGAAAATCACAAACATTTTCACCTTCTGAACAGGGGGCGGCAAGGTGAGATGGCATCGGTGAGCCACCACTGCATTATCGATATGGCTAGGCGTAACATATCGGCAGCATCCTAATTCTGGTTCGAATCCAGACCGCCCTACCAAATTTAACTTGCAATCATTTTCAAACATGATATAATTCATTTTTTAAGGAAATCGAAATGTCTAAAATGTCTGAACTGGAATATGAAATTATTGAAATGCTGGAAAAAGAAGTTCATCCGGTGACCATTTCCCTCATCATGGGGGTGCCAGTCGATTGGGTGTACGAAGTATCTGAGAATCTTCCAAATGACGATAAACTCGAACAAGCTAAATTTTTAGATAGTCGCGGAATATTGTGTATCTGAGGAGTGATTTTATTACGCATAAGCGAATTACTTTTGATGGAACACTTGACTACCTCTCATGGCATGAAGGTGACTTACATCGGGTAGATGGTCCTGCAGTCGTATGGAATGATGGAACTACATGGTGGGCACTCGATGGAAGTACGATGTCTTTCCAAGATTGGAAGTTTATAGTCAGAAGATATCACGAAACCGAGGAAGATTATTTGCTCATGTTACTCAAATTGTAGTTGACAATTAGATTGACTAGGTATATAATTGAACCCATAACACTTTGGAATAAAATAATGCTTGATTGCTTGATTATCGGAGATAGTATTGCTGTTGGAACTAAAATGTTTCGACCAGATTGTGTTGCCTATGCACAAAGTGGAATCACAAGTCATGGATGGAACAAGAAGTTTGGTAACAACAATCTTGCTGCAGAAAGTGTAATTATCAGCCTAAGTACCAATGATTGGGAAAAAGCAGATACCTACGGAATGCTTATGAATATTCGGACTAAAATTAAAGGTAAGCGGGTATTTTGGGTTGAACCAAACCGTGAGAGTAAATTTGAAGCAGTGCAACATGTGCGAAAAGTTGCGGAACAATTTGGTGACACGGTTATCGTGACCACAAGATGGCAAAAAGATAAAATTCACCCCAGTCATGCTGGTTATAAAAATATTGCAGAACAATCAAAATGAATAACCGAAGACACAAATTGTAATTTTTTGGTGGCAAAATGGTATTCTGAGACCACTTTGCGATTGGAAAATGCCACCATCGAAGAAGCGACTGAGAGAGCAGTTGAAATGGGATGGGAAAAGCCAAAATGGTATAAGCTGGCTTTATTTTCGTGACTATAATGTAAAAGCATATGATTAAGGAATAATTATGACAGATCGACAATCATCGTATCGGGCACTTGGTGCAGAGATTGACTCAGCGCTTTCGAGGTTGACTCCAGAGAATCAGACGCAGATGCGCAACTGGATCTCTGATGGCACATTTACTCAGAGAGCCATTGACACTATGTTTGAGCAAGGTCATGAAATTTTGCGCCTTGAAAAACTGACACAGGCTGCTCATCAATCACAGCAGGAGCCGGTGGCTTGGGCGCTGTCGCATTCAAGAGGTATTGAGTTCAACAGTAAATATCCGATGCAATCTTCAAGAGATGAAGCAGATCGTATGGCACGGCAACATTTGGGGGCAGTGACCGTTACACCCCTCTACACATCCCCACCAGCACAGCCAGCGCGTGAGCCGCTGACGGAGTACCAGAAATGGCGCATGTACGAGGCTGGACCAGACATGCCTTATAGCGGCTGGCGTGTACATGCGGGCAGTAGACGACACCGAAGCCGCCACGGCATTGAGGGGGATGCATGAGCAAAGAAGCAAAGAAGCAATGAAGCTGGCGCTGGAGGCGTTGGAAAAAGCCGACAGTCGAGATGGTTACTTGACTTACATAACTGAGATTGAAGCCCTGCGAGAAGCACTGGCAGATCAGCCAGCACAGCAGGAGCCGCCGACTGTTGCCGAGTTGGTTTGCGTATGTGGCGCTGAATGGGAATGGCGTAACCGAGAATGGGAGCTTGTCGCTACACCAGCACAATCAAGTAAGCAGTTTGATACGCACGCAGCGCAGGGCCAGTCTTTTGACACTCACAGCAGAACCCCACAGCAGGAGCCTAAGAAAGACCTGATGTATTCCACGGTTGCGACGCAAGAGCGTCATGCCGCATTTGTGGATAGGGCCGTGGCGACACTGGAGCAAGCCAAGCGCGAAGCATTGGCAGAGCAGCCTGTGCAGATCGAGTCTCTTGCAGATATTGGGCGGCATACGAAGGCATTTATGCCGAACAAAAGGCGGAACTTACAAAAGCACTGGCAGAGCAGCCAGCACAGGAGCAGTGCGAATACTGCAAGCGAGGTCTGAAAGCTGGGGTTTGCTACTGCAAGCCAGCACAGCAAGGGGTAACGATAGATTCAATTTACAAAGCAACTAAAGAGGCGGCGATGGCGGCGGATAGACACCAAAATGGTTGCGTCATTCGCTTGATAATACTTTTACGGGATTACTGCCCATAGTGAGGAGCCGCATCCAGCACAGCAGGAGCCTGTGGCTGAAGTCATTGGACGTTCAAAATTAGAAAATGAAAGCGTGTCCTTGACTCCAAGAATCGTGGCGATAGATCAAAGTCTCCAAATCGGTACGATGCTCTACAAATCCCCACTAGCACGGCAAGAGCTAGAACCAGTGGATGGCGATTTACTTCCACCTGTTGGGTCAAAGGTGCTAATTCACCTCACCAGCCTTGACAAGTGGGTCAGTCACACGGTTGTCGGCTACTACGTATGGGGTGACCTGAGTGGTGACGCTCGAAGGAGCCGAGTCTTTGTTAGGGTTGAAGATGCTGACGGTATTTTGAATGCGAGAATGCTCTGCGATGTTCGACCAATCTAGTCCGAACACATGAATCTCCATTTTATGAAATCGGTAATATTGTAAAGGAAAATAAAAAATGACATTAATTGAAGAAATCAAACAAAACAAATTACAGCCAGAAAAGCAGGTTGCATTCAGGCTAATCTATTGACAACATTGCTCGGCGAAGCAACTGCGGTTGGAAAAAACGCAGGTAACCGGGAAACTACGGACCAAGAAGTGGTAGCAGTAGTTAAAAAATTCATCAAGAATTTGGATGAAACCATCAAAGCACTGGCTGATCGTGGACAAAATACATCTTCATTTTTTGCTGAACGCTCTGTATTGGAACAATTTCTGCCACAGCAACTCAATGAGGCTGTATTGGAACAAATTGCGAAAACCAAGGCAAATATGCCAGAATTCATGAAATACTTGAAGGAACATCATGCCGGTCAGTATGACGGCAAAATAGCATCCACTGTTGCAAGGTCCGTGTTTGGCTGATTATGGATTTCCCGAAGATATTATCACCAACCGATATCATTTTAGATTATCGGTTGGTCAAGACAAAGAATCGACTCACCTTTGATATTTTGCGGCAACACCAAGAGACCATTTTTCAAGGCGAAGATGATGACGATTATTATAAGTTCGTAGCAAGTAACGGTTACGAAATCATTTCCCGCTCACGTATGGATATTCAAACTGAGCGATTGTGGTTGATTGGTGGAAAACCAAACGAAAGATCGGGCACAATGGTGTTTTCATCGGATGAGAAGCGTGATAGAGCGTATGACGAGTTTGAACTTGCAATCAGAGAATGGATATGGTACTTAATCAATTAGCATTGACATAATTTCATTTAAATGTAAAATAATATTTTGGATAAAATAATGAAAAAACTATTGATCTTACCACTGGTTGCCATGTTAGTTGCATGCGGCCCACACAAAACAGAAATTCAAAAATATAAAGAATATAAAGCATATTGTGAAGAACATAAAGGTATTTTTGCTGCGCAAACTTTGAGGACAGCACGTGGATATGAATACCATCAATACTCGTGCACGATAGACAACGTTGAATTTAAAATGTAAGTAAACTGAGTGCAAAATTTTGCACGGTATGAGAGATGCCCGAATCCCAAACTGGTAAAAGACATCCCATGCCAAAATGAGTTGGACCACAGAAGGCTGTACATGGAGCTAAAGCCCATATGCATTGAAATGTACAGTTGCCGCAAGGATTTGGGAAGAGGAAGTCGCTCCGCGGACTCGAACACTCAAAAAAGGTTGGAAATCCTTCAGTTCACTTGACAGCTTTGTGAAAACCATATACAATTCATCCTATCGAAACTTTAAATAACGGAATTGACATGATAAAAGAACAGTTTAATCTGAGTGATGTATTGGTTGCTTCCACTGTTGCAATCAAAACAAATGTCAAGTTCGGAAAATTTGGAGAGGGGTCACTCCTTCCTACAAAAACAACGTGGATGAAGAGATTCATTTCTTCACCGAAATTTCCAGAATCATGCACTGAGGAATATTGCAAAAAAATTGCAAATGAGGCATCCGAATTTTATTCAAATATGACTCTAACCATTCTTGATGGTTCAGCGGATGGTATGGAAAAGAAATGGATCGAGCTATTTTCTAAGCCGACAGTTGAATTGATGGAAATGTGGCAAGTATACAGTGCGCTGGATTACTTTTTTAAGTATTCAGATCATCGACTTTCGTATGATCTACTGCCTTCAGAAGTCGATCAAAAAATGATTTCGAAGGTAAAATTTTAGAAATTCGCAGAGTAATGCCTTCTAGGGTTGACAAATACGGATTCCCATTTACCTATTGTATTCTTGAAAATGATCTTGGTAATCTTGTCAGAATTCAGATAACTGATGGGACTAGACTGTCGGTAACAATGGAAAACCAAAAATGGAAGATAGGGGATAAGTTGACTGTGCAGGGTAAAGTTAAATCTCTTGGTGAAAATGCCAAAGGGATCATGTCCAAAACAGTGCGCCTCACTCATACAAAAATCATTGCCTTTAACTCATGCATGATTGACAGTATAGAATTTTGACGGTACAATGCAACTTTTAACAAAGGAAACTAAAAAAATGAAATCTTACACACTTGATCAAAATAGCTGGCACTACAAACTCGCCAATTTATTCGGTGATATGACATATCGCCACTATGATGGAATCGATGTTTGTGCCTACATCCGAAAATTGGTGATTAACGCAATCAGTTGCGTAATACTTGCAATTTTGGCGGCGCGCTCGTATATATGGTGGGAGATACCTTGTACTGGATTGGTAAAATGCTTTACGCTTCGGAAGCCATCAACGCCGCTTTCCATCATGTTCTTACAGTAACACTAACCCTCATCATTGGAACCGGAGTATTGATTGTGAAATGGATGGAGTCGCGAAAAAATGCAAATACAACGCAGCACGTGATGGCACGGTAGTTGAACCCGGTTTTATCAAATTGGCATATCACAAATTCAAATCAAGGACATGTTTCAAACTTAATTTCAAATAATTAAAAAAAGTGGCATTATTTGCCACTTCTGAAAACAAAAGATAAATAAAAGTATGATTAATTCAATTTGCTCGGCCATCAATTCACTCAGTTCCCTAACCATAGGTACGGGGATTGCAGGTACGGGGATTGCTGCATCAGCGAATTATGAGAGAGATTCGGGGGCAGTGGAGTAAAGTTGGATTAAACATCATCACTTTAACTACACAGCCCACTCTAACCAAGTGGGTTTTTTAATTGGTGACTACTAAAAAGTAGCTGACATGTGGAAAAAAGTGATGTACAATTCAAGTATTGAATATTTTTATTTGATGTGCAGCATCTAACGATGCAACAAAATGAGATGGGTGGCGATAGACCGATAGGTGAAGCGCATGCTCCGTTCGACTCGGAGACATTTTGGTCTTGCAAGGGCACATCAAATAAAAATGTTTAAAAAAGTAGTTGACAAACGAAAAATTAAGCGTACAATTCAGGTTATCGATTGATCGTGATCGAAACCAAAAGCTCTTTAAAAAGTAGTAGAATATTTTGTTCATTGGTGGCAGAATGGATATGCAGCCACTTCAGTGGTGATCAGATGTTGGTTCGATTCCAACCCCGATAAGGAGTAGCATAATATGGAAATGCAACTACCAATGGTAGTGATCAAACGTTGGTTCGATTCCAACTCAATGAACAAAATATTCTAAAAAGTGGTTGACAAGTAACATTGAATGATGTACAATTCGTTCTGTGTTGAGAAATTAACCAACGCTCTTTAAAAATTTAAACTGTCTATGCTAAAGGTGATAGGTAACTAAGTCACTACCGGAAACGGTGAATTCAAGTACTCAGTAGAGCTTGATAGTCTGAAAGTTAGATAGTTTAAATTTTGTTCTTTAAAAAGTTATAGAGTTTCTAAACTTGCAAGTAGCGAATTCTTTGTGAATCGCACCAATTGAAATGCAAGGTACTGTCGAAGTTGGTCAGACAGATTTTTTCAAATGTCTCTAGTACATGGTCGGACAATTCCGATATGACTTCTAGTAACACTATGAACTGAGTGGAAGCATGTTGTTCAGTAGAGACATTCGAAAAAATTCCAAAGAACCAAGATAGCGACGAGTATGGTACGTAACAGAAACATCGCTGTAAGTACAGGACTGGTGGGTCCGAAACCTGGCTAATAATACTACCCCAAATTTAGGCTTTAGAGTGATTGGAAATCCTATCTCTTCAACAAAGAGATGTTGCGTGGTTTGAGTCCGCGATAGCCCACCAAGTTCGAGAGTTCGTCTAGAAACCGGTAAATTGTAGTTTAGTCTACAAGCTCTTGATTGTTATCTCGAAAGAGTTTTTGCACAAAGAAAAGTGTGTGGAGTAAAAGCAGTAAAATCTAGCCATTGTCTGCTCTATCAAAACAAGGGTCCTAATTTAGAACTCAAAGTGTTCATGGACGCACGTAGCACTGACAGTGCTAAAGAAGGGGATCGTTACCCTTGGGCCGCCAAGTTAATGGACTTCAAGTATTAGATGGGAAGTACACAGTGGGATATAATCCTTCGGAGGCGTTGGTTCAATTCCAACGAAGTCCACCAAATATAGGTCAGCAGGTGAGACGGCATTGGTGCACTGAAACCCAACAAAGATACGCCTAGGCGTCACGTATCTGGGTATCCTTCTGAGAGTTCGAATCTCTCCTGATCTACCAAATTATTACAAAGTGTACCCGGTGACTGTGTGCTGAGGAGATACGCTCCGAGGACTCAGGATCGAGTATGCTTTGTAATAATTTGACACTATTCTAAAACACTCTGTAGAAGAAACTCTATATCACCCATGGAAGGATATAGTTTGAGAGCACAGACTAGGAGGTGTAGAAATACATCGGCGATGCTAGACAGTGTGTTTCATAATGGTAAGAATGTAACCAGTTTTTGTAACGCTAGAGGTCACTGGGCCCTTCATGATGATGCATTACAGACGACAGCGTGGGAGTGGAAGAGGGTCTTGTTGTGTCTCCTGAAACTGCGAAAGTTTAACGACTGAGCCTAAGCGACAACAAGTAATATCAGTATAACCTATGGGCGATGGCAAGCCTCTGATAGCCACTATTATTCTAAAACACATTAGCACAACATTTTGACTTCAGGTCTTTTTGATGTTGTGGTCGTTCTAGTGTGTTTTAGAATAGTTTTTTGTTTGGTGTGTCTTTAGCGAGAGAGCCTAGTGTACTGCGGATTGTTCTTCGGTGGTATACGATATGGTCACGCTGCCCAAGAGTAAGAGAACATGAGGGGCAGCCCACCAAGCAAGAGAATTTTATGCAGGTAGTTTAAAGAAGGTCCACAAATAATTCCTTCGATGATAAAACTCCCCGGCCAGGGGAAGATGCAGGTTTGAGCCCTGAACTGCATGCCAAATATGGGGGTAAATCCTAGGTTCTGAGAAAGTCTCAGCGAGTCTTGTGCATAACGTACAAAAGACATGACTCGGTTAGGTGATGCAAGTTCACTTACCGCCCACCAATAAGTTTTGCGTTTAGTGTAATGGTAGCACGGTCCCCATGTGGGTGTTGACGAACGGTTCGATTCCGTCATGCTTGGTGCAGTCATTGATTACAAGACGAGGTTCGATTCCTCGACGCAAATTAAGTTTGAAATCAGCAGCAAGTTATACGGCACGTGACGTAGAAACTTGCGAGAGGTAACATCCAATGGCAAGGGTTACCAATAAAATCTCGACAACGACTGGATATGGTCTTGCTGAATTAAATAACGTTGGCGCAAAGGCTATGGCAGACATTCCCTAGTTTGTTATCCTAAAATAAGCGGGTGGGTAAATTATTCTCACCAAAAATGTACTGAAAAGGTCAAGCGATTTCAGTATCCCATAATGTCAAGTGAGCAGGATTGTCGTCCTGGTGAAACGAACAACATGAGACTAAATCTTATGCGGGAACAAAGACTATATGAGACCCAATTTAGGGATTGGCAATCATATAAGGTAACATTCATCATTGGTTGGGAGCCTGTAGCGGATGGCATCCGGGACTACTCAACGAACTAGCACTAGCCAGCAGGATGAAAAGGATTCTAAGTTTCCGAGAGTGTTATCTTATATGATTGCCCAAAACAATAGACAATAAAATCTGGTTCTAGTATAATACTAGCATAGATCGAGACTATTTTAAAACACACTGAATCCGTAATTAACCATTACTCAAGGTGGTGAGTACAGTGTTTTCTAAAATAGATTCAATGGGCAGTGACTGTGTAAATGGCTAACAGCAAGTAGAAACCCTACTTGGTCAGCAGTTCGACTCTGCTACTGTCCACCAAAGGTAAATGTGTTGAAGATCAGGACCGGGAAGTCCGTGGCATTTGGCAAATTAAGTCCACGTGCCTAGTTTAAGACCTCAAAACAGCAACACATTTTTATGTAAAGAATATGCCATAGTGTAATGAGAATGCACGGGGGCGCCACATAAGTCTATAGGTCCATTCAGTAAGATTGGCAAGCGGTGGAACAAGCTTCAGGTACGGTAGGAACCCGTAACGGCAAACAAGATTAGGGTAGGTACAGCAACCATAATAATACTATGGATCGCCTGGTAAGTTGGGATAGGTTGGAGTTCAGAGGTTTTCCCGAGAACGTTGAAGATCGATTCTTGAAAGCGAACCAGAGTCGAACGTGGATTTTATTGTATTTTAACAACATAGGAGACATCATGGCATATCGAACAATCGAAGTAAACAACAAAACGTATGAATACGTTATTGGAAAAACACACACCAAAATCAAAGGTGTTGGTCATTTCCTGAACGAAACAATCGGTGGTATGCACCAATATGATGTGTACTGTGATTGCTGTGGCGAATCCGAAAGTACGTTATATAACGTACCGATGCGTTCGAAGTTAGCAGTTAAACCATCTGACATCAAAGAAATGATTTTGAAGTTGGTATGAATCTCCTAATCGGATCACGAGCATTGAATTATTGGGACAAAACAGTTCCAATAAAAGAAACAACCGATTGGGATATCATCAGTGATACACCAATTAACGGTGCCGAGTTTCATGACAAAAAATTTCTAAACAATAAACAATTTGAAAATTACGCAACCAATGAAACAGTAGATTTCAATGGAACAAAAGTTCATGTTGTCAATATGACTGGACTTGCGATTATCAAACGATCACATTTGTGGCGTGATTTGTCATTTAACAAGCACATTACACATTATCACAAGCACCTAGCTAAACAACGGTCATCTTTCACAGACAAAGATATTGAAATTTTAGATAACAGAATTCAATTGACAAAGAAAGAATTTCCTCAAGGCAATCCCAATCTCAAACAATCAGTGAAAGGATTTTTCGATGATTACGTGACTAAAAAATATGATCATGATTATTTGCACGAATTAGTTGCTTTTTATGATAAACCCCTGTATACTAGACTGCAATATGATTCGTCATCTGCATGGTGTGAAAAATCTTTATGGGATAAATTGTCTCATGAAGAAAAACTAAAATGCATCAGTGAAGAAACATATGTAATTTCAATTGAACGATTCATGGTACCAAATAACTGGAATCATCCTGAGAAATTAGCATACATGAAATCTTTGGCTAAAGTGTCCACTACCTTGTGTTCAGGCTGGTTCAGAGATTATGCGATTGATTATTATCCAGAAGTCTTGGATTTATTCAATAAAGAAAAATTCGAAAACGTTAAACAAACTTTAAAGGAAAATTAAAATGACATTGAAACAACAAGTAGCTGAATTGCTAAATGATAACGCAAACTCAGAAATCGTATCCGACGCTTTATTTCAATCTGAATGGAGCGAAACACCAAGTGAGTGGGATGAATGGGACAATGATGAACAATTCCGAGCCAAGCTTCAAGAATTGAAAATCACTACTAAATTGTTAGACAACTTCGGTGGTGAAGGTGAAGGTGAAGATTACTGGTCAGTGTATTCCTTCTCGACTCCAACTGAAACTGTGATGGTTAAATTCCAAGGTTGGTACCAATCATACAATGGATCAGAATTTACTGAATGGTTCTTTGTTGAACCCAAGCAAGTAATGGTGACCCAGTACGAAAAAACTTGAAAATAAGTGTTGACAAAAGCACGAAGTTAATGTACAATTCATGTATTGATTGATCGTAGTCAATACAAAGATTCTTTAAAAATTTGATTGTGATTTTTAAGTGCCTCTTAATTGAGGCACTATTTTAAACTTACTTGCTGATATTTTGCTATTCATAAAAAATTGTTGATGAGGGAAGTCATCAACTCACATCAGCAGGTGAGTTTAAAATAGTTTACATCCCTATAGATTACGTTAGCTAAATCTCTGGCCTTTCACGTCAGCGAATCCGGGGCAGCACCGGATAGGGATACCAACAAAACATGTTTTTATATGATATGTCACATCTGAAAGGAAAACATCCCTTCGAAAAGGATTGTAGCAGTAAGACAAGATAAGCAGCGATACTAGATGGAGAAGGGTTCGGGTCCAACGGCATCATTGGGTTGATTAGTAAGGCGCACGAAAATCAATCTGGCTTGACATACCATATAAAAACACGCCGATTGAGGTAATGTGCCCCGACGTTAGGTTTCGGGTAAGTCTATGGACCCTCCCATAGAGTGTTTCTATATGGTAAATAAAAATGTCATTACTCACCTATTGTGGGTGAGTCAGCGAAGGGTCCAATAAGTACTAGACGAAGTGGAACAAGTAGGCGACAAGTAGTTTGATTCAGAATAAAAGGAAGTTGCCCACTGCGGCGGACTGTAAATCCGTTCCTGAAGGCAGTGAAGTCAAGGCACGTGGAGCGTTACCATCAACTTCCACCAAAATATGCCGGGTGATCAACATGTGAATCCATGTTCCGGCTCCAAATAAGTATTGACAAAACATTTTTTTGTTGGTATAATAAAGAACAAGCGGCTGTAGCTCAGATTAGAAGAGCGAACGACTCATAATCGTTAGGTCGAGATTGCAAAATTCTCCAGCCGTACCATTTAAATAAGCGGGTAAGCTCAAGGTGAGTCGCCAGCCTTCCAAGCTGTGCAGAGTGGGATTCGACTTCCCCTACCCGCTCCAAGTTAGTAAATAGGAGATGTAATATGCCAGATAATGTGGAGCTTAAATTATCTGTACAAGATGGGACAGGGTTATATATTTTGAATCCAAAGAAGAGATGGAATCTTTTCTGCAGTGCAAGACTGGAATGATTGAACTTTGTAAAAGAATAATCAATCATACAAAATAAAAGTTTTTGACCTTAAGGCTCTTTTCAGCAAAATTAATATTAATCTTAGTCTAAAAGAAGAGGGTGGGTTCGAATCCCACTGATGGATTGGTCACCATCATAGTGTAGCGGATAGCACTAAAAAAGAGAGCCTGTAAAAATAATGTACGTGTGACCCGAAAAGTTAGGGACCGGATTGCAAATCCGGATTATGAGATTGCAAAATTCTCCACGTACTCCAAATAAATGATTGACACCCAACCAAAAGTCTTGTACAATTCATCCTATCGCAACAACTTAAAGGAATATGAAAAATGACTCAACCATTGACAAAAATTTTTGTAGAATATCAATCTACTACCGATAATTATGAACATGATGGTGAAGAATGGGGTAGCTGGAGTGAATCTAAAACGTTTATAATTGAACGAGTTAGTTGTCGAAGCCAACTAGATATGCAACGGTAGAAGAATACGGACTTCCGATGTAAAAGCTGGTGAGTTTGTTCATGTTCTGTGGATGATCTATAGTTCTGGTGACAGCTTCGGCAATAGTGACGGAAACGGTGAAATTTTGTGGGTATTCAAAGATTATGAATTGGCTAAAAAAGCAGCCATTGCAATAGAACAAGAATGTCAAAAGCGTGATCAACAATTTTCCATCAAGATCGAAACCGATACTGGTGAATTTCTGCAAATGAGTAATCCTGCTGCAGGATATTTTGAAAATATGTCTAATATTGAACTTCAAACTTTTTTGGTTTACCCATAAATAATCATTGACTTGATTGCGATAGTGATGTACAATTCATTCTATCGCAACACCTTAAAGGAATATCATGATTGGAACTATTAAACACGTTATTGTCACTGCGGTGGATAACCGTGAGGTACTTTCTAAGAATAAGTTTTCTGACGTTCACAAAGTTGATGAATTCCGTGGTAACAAAGTGGTCGATGTGTATCGAATTCATGAATCCGTGTTGCTTCCAAAGTTCATCCAATTTGGAATCGATAGTAGAGAATTGAATAAAATGATCGAAAATGTGGTGAACAACACTACATTTGATGATTGTATCCTTGAATGGGATGCAGTGTCACTTTGGCTTACAATTAAGCCTCGTGAAAATAAAGCTTGACAATAAATCTGTGATGTGATACAATACATCATAAGTTAAAAAAATCTGTTTCGAAAACAGTGTGACGGAGGTTGATGCTATGCCTAACTTAGTTAGCGTAGACTGATACAGAGTAACAGGCTAGTGGAAATCACACATTAAACTAGCTAAACAGATTGACAATAAATCTGTGATGTGATACAATACATCATACGTTGAAAAAGTGATCGAACTTATCAACATGATCTTTAAAAATTTATAGAATGATTTTCTCGCTGAGACAACACCAAAGTACTCTGAATGTCAGAAGAAAGTGTGATAACAGTCCGCAATCTTGTGAAAGAACGTGTAGCGAGAAATCATATTGAATCATATTAAGCGAAAATATAACCGTTACTCCTGTTGGACACGGCGTAGTACGTAGATAGTGTGATTCAATATGATTTAAATCACAATCGATCAGCAGCCGTTGCAGAATATGGGACGTAACTGTTTTAGTGATTGTGATTTGTCATAAATTATAGCGCGGAGTACGCTTTGTATGCTGAACGCGAGTTCTCACCTGATGTAGGATACATCACAATAACAAAATTCATGCTCCGTTCGTCTATCGGTTTTAGGACACTAGCCTTTCACGTTAGTAAGATGGGTTCGATTCCCATACGGAGTACCAAAATAAAACGGCAAACAAAGCTGTAGAAACTCGCATCGTCAACTGCGTATAATGAGATAAATGGTTGATAGTCAGTTCCGAGATGACTTAAAGAATGTCGGCTTTTCAATCGCCAACGGAGAGAATGTAAGCTAACAGTTGGACAAATTTACGGGGGATTGATGTAATGGTAGCCTGGAACCTTTGCAAGGTTTTCGCAACAGTTCGATTCTGTTATCCTCCACCAATAAGGGATGCGTTCAGCAAATTTTATACATTCAACTTTTAATTGAAACCGTAAAAAAGCATCCCGTTAAAACATAACACGAAAGTGTTGACAACAATAAAATGTAGCAGGCGGCCGGCTGGTAGTCGGGACAGGTCTCATAAGCCCGTAGAAAGCAGAATTCGATTTTCTGGCGCTGCAACCATAGAAATAAAAGTTTACGGGGGTCAAGGTTAATCACCGACAATTGATAATTGTAACGACCTCCACCATTAAGTGGTAAGTCTGGACGACAAATACTGTGCCCATATTTGGGTAAGACCTAATTAGTCTTTGCTTGTATATGGCGATGGGATGTAACGTTACCCATTGTAAAATCCAATATCAGGCGGGTTCGATCCCCGTTTACTACACAAAGAACGTTCTGTCTATCAGCAGATATTGTGACCCGCAAGATGAGAAGTGACGTGATACTCACGGGTGGTTATTATTTTCAACCTTAAAATAAAAGAATAAAATTAAGGATTCATTCAGCAAAACACTGCAATGGAAAGTCGGTTTCTGTAGGTTCAAGTCCTACCCGGCTAACATATATTGATATTGTCTGTATATGTTAGCCGGTGGCGAAATGGTAGACGCGCCGATACGCAAAAAAGTGAATCCTGTTATAATGCACCGTTAGCTCAATCGGGAGAGCGCAACACTGTCACTGTTGAGGTAAGGAGATCGAAACTCCTACGGTGCGCCAAATTCGCTGCGAAGGCAGTGATACACATCAACAAGAGGGTGGTCATCGGGACGTGCATACCGATGTTATATCAAGCACGCCAAATTTATTCCACAGAACCCGAGCGTGGTGCATGGGCCGGACTGTTAATCCGTGGTTAGCTGGGATCGTCACCCAGATGTGGAGCCAAGTTAAGTAGTGACTGTAGTTTAAGCGAACAAGTTTAAAAGTACTAGGTACAGGTAACAAATCCTGTCAGTTGCGAACAATGGGGACAGCAGAGGACTGCGGTTCTGCCTTGCAAGTAGAATGTCTATAGGGGTTCGATACCCCAGGTCTCCACCAAGAATATGCATCGTTAGCTCAGAGGTAGCAGCGGCGTCTTTACACGGCGTAGGTCGTAGGTTCGATCCCTACACGATGTACCAAATTTAGGATTCATTCAGCAAATTTAAATTTCAATGGTAATGAAAAAAAGCGAATCCTGTTAAATAACGCCCTTTTAGCACAGTGGCTAGTGCATCCGCCTTGTAAGCGGGAGGTCGCAAGTTCAAATCTTGCAAAGGGCACCACTAAATAAAAAATCAACGCTTGGGTAACCGAATGGTTAGGCACTGTCTGATTAGTATAAATAAGTATATGAATAAATGTAAATATTGTAACAGAGAGTTTACCGGAAGAAGTGCACTCGGGAATCATGAGTCTCGGTGCCCAATGAATCCAGATAGGGACATGAGTAAAATAACACGCAAGGGTCAGACAGGAAGACCGTTGACCGATGATCAAAAGAGTCATTTATCTGACATTGCCAAGAGCCGGGGGTTGGGTGGATATAGACCAAATGCAGGCAGAAGCAAAAATTCAAGGTGGTTGATTCGTTTGGTAAAGAAACCACACTACAAAGCTCATATGAGTTAAAACGCAGTCAAATTCTGGATGAGTTAAAAATCAATTGGGTAGAGACCAAAAGCATTAAAATATGACAATAAAAACTATTTTGCCGACTTTTATCTCACTGATCTTGATATATATCTAGACCCCAAAAAACAATTATAAAGCAAAGCTGGACCAATCTAAGATTGAGAAAGTAATAGTTCAGAATAATGTCAAAGTTTTCAATAGTTCAGAATAATGTCAAAGTTTTCATATTGATTGAGGAACAATTAACTCAACAATACATAGCCTCTATAACTCAGTTGGTTTAGAGTATCATCTTGATAAGGTGGGAGTCCCTGGTTCGAGTCCAGGTGGAGGCACCAATAAAATATATTTATAAAATAATTGGGGATTAACTCAGAGGCAGAGTGCCATGCTTAACAATAGTACTGATAAATAGTAGTAGGAGCACACAATGCACTATTACATATATGAAATTACCAACTTAGTCAACAATAAAATTTATATTGGAGTTCACCGAACCAAAAATTTAGATGATGGTTACATGGGATCGGGATCAATTATTAAATCAGCCATTGCAAAATATGGTATTGAAAATTTTAAAAAAAGAATAATCAAATACTTCGAAAATCCAGAAGATATGTATCTCGCAGAGGCTGAAATGGTGACCGAAGAATTTCTGGCAAGAGACGATGTTTATAATTTACGAAAAGGTGGGGCTCGGGGGCTTTGACCATATTATAAAATCAGGGAAACATAGATCGATGTATTACAAAGGAAAATCTATCCCAAAAGAACAGGTTGACAAATCCGTAAAAACCAAAAAACAGAGATTCGAAAATGGTGACTACGATAACGCTAGGAAAATATGGTCCGAAAATGCAAAAAATAATAACCCAATGTCTACTCCAGAGGCAAGAAAAAAATCTAGTGATTCCCATAAAGAAAAACCAAAATCCGAGGAACACAAAGCAAAAATTTCAAAAACTTTAAAGGAACAGTCAGTAATGTATCCTGCAAAAAAATTTCCAAATAGGAAAAAGCGTGATCCAGTTGAAGTTCGAATAGTAACATGTCCTCATTGTGGTATTACGGTGGGATTAATGGCATGACACGATGGCACTTTGACAACTGCAAAAACAAATAAATGCCTCGTTCGTCTAATGGTAGGGCCCTGCTTTTACACGGCAGAGACGGCAGTTCGATCCTGTCACGAGGTACCAATTTCAAAAACGGTTGACAATCAGATCAACCTCATGTACAATTCATCCTATCGTAACAACTTAAGGGAAATGAAAAATGGAATTAAAGTAACACTTCATACATCAGAAGGCGATGTCGTGTCATCTTATCCATCTAACCAAATGGATGGTGCAATTGAACTGATCAATCAGTACACAAAAGACGGAAAATCATTTTCTGTCGAAACGTTGAAATAGTATAATTGGTGTGTACGCCGTCCTCATAAGACGGAATGGTGTTGGTTCGATTCCAACTTTCACCACCAAACAAAAATGCGAGTGTGGTGGAATGGTATACACTGCAGACTTTTACGGAATACCTGCTTAATTGCGGTGTTCAAAAAATCTGCCGCCCGTAAGGGATTGAGGGTTCAAGTCCCTCTACTCGCACCAAAATTAAGGATTCATTCAGCAAAATCAAAAATTTCAAGGTTATGAAAAAAAGCGAATCCTGTTTAATAACTACAGCAAAGAACGTTCTGTCTAATCAGCAGATATTGTGACCCGCAAGATGAGAAGTGGCGTGATAGTCAGGGTGGTATTCTTTAAACCGAAAGGACGTTAGCAGCACGAGAGCGGCACTGGTCGGAAGCGGGTGGAGGTCGTAGCAATACGATATAATTACCGCCGCAGTGCGTCAGAGCATTTTTCAAATTATTACAAAGTGTATCGGGTAGCGATATGCTGAGGTAGCTCACGGCAATGTCTCGGGATAAGCTCCGAGGACTTAGGATCGGGTATGCTTTGTAATAATTTGATACTATTTCAAAACACATTAGATGGTGGTTCGACCCCACTCCAATGACCATATCGTGAGTGCTGGTAGGTAGTTTAATGGTAGAATATATTGTGTTTTGAAATAGTATGTTTGCGGATATACTATACGGTGCGTCCAGCATCGTTTGAGCGACAGTTAGATACTTATTGCGAAGCGAAGGTAAGTGTTTGTTATGGTTCGCGCTACAGAATATCGGGTACTTCCCGACGCACATAACAAAATCACTTGCAACAGCAAAGTAACGATTGGATGGGAATTGATCACCTTGAGAGTCGTAAGCATCAAGTTGAAACGCCGACAACTGGACACCATTCTAAAACACATTAGCCTGACTGAAACGGGCATCGAGGCGCAGGGTTACAAAGAGTGGTCGAATCCACCAGTCTCAATTTCAGTAGTGTGTTTTTAAAATAGCTAATCTGCCCCTCTGGTGGAATTGGTAGACACTCCAGATTTAGGTTCTGGTGCGAATTAAGTAGTGTGCGAGTTCGAGTCTCGCGGGGGGCACCATTTTAAAGGATCGGTTCAGCAATTTTTAATTCAATCATAATGAAGAAAAAACGATCCTGATAATATTGACTTTTAGTCTAACGTAGAGTATAATTGAGGTAAGAAAGTAGTTAGTGCAACCATAGCTCAGTTGGATAGAGCAACAGCCTTCTAAGCTGTGGGTCACTGGTTCGAATCCAGTTGGTTGCACTAACTACTTTCTATTATCAATATTAAGGAATATTGGCTGAGTGGTCTAAGGCAGCAGCTTGCTAAGTTGTCGGTCGCTAAAGCGACCCGAAGGTTCGAATCCTTCATATTCCGCCAAAAATAAAGATAGTGCGTAAGTGAAGGAATTTTGGCATACCTCACTGAATGAGAGTCAGTGGCTTGACGGTTCGAGTCCGTTCTTACGCACCAACAGAATAAAGGAACAGTGGCAGAGTGGTCGATTGCGCCGGTCTTGAAACGGAGACTCGCAAGGGTCCGTGGGTTCAAATCCTACCTGTTCCGCCAAAATCAAAGGATGCTCTTCAGCAAAACTCAAGGTTTTAAACGTTCGATCCGTTAAAGCATCCTGCTAAATCACAATCAAATTATTCACCAAATATAGTAGCATTTAATTAAAGGGAATACTACAATACAATCATGACTAAACAACTAAATGAACTTGACTTAAAACCGCCGGCCGAAAAGCAGGTAGAAAATAATTTCATTCAGGGAATGAATATTCTATTAACGTATATGCATTCTTTGCCAGAAAACGAAGAGAAAAAGAAACTAAAGAATTATTAGAAAAAAATGGCTTCCATAAACTTCGACTTAATGAAATAACTAAACACGAGTCAAGGGAAATGTCAGAAATAGAAGAGTTGTATATTGGATATGTTATTTCATCTAGTATCACCGTAAAAACTCAACTAATTGACATCATATTAGATTCTATTACTCGAATGTACCCAACCAGTTCAAGTGGTATTAATACTCGGTTGAAGGAAATAGAAAATCAGCTACATTTTGACTTAATGGAGATACTTAAACGATGACCAAAACAATAGAAAATAAAAAGCAAGACATGACTACACCATCATAAAAGAATATGATGCCGGTATGAAGTTGGAATCGTGGGAAGTGAAGGCAATTGTCAATAACTCTTGCTCAATCGTAGGCTCCCACTGCAAAGTCATCAATGACGAAATCTATCTTGTTGGTAGTAGCATTGGGACAGCAGACAATGACCAACACCGGTTTAGGAAATTGCTCCTACAAAGAAAAGAAATTGACCAAATAATTGGACAGATGTCCGAAAATGGGGTAACATTGGTTCCACTGAATATTCATTCTAAGAATGGAAAATACAAACTTTCAATCGGGGTTTGTAAGGGCAAGAAAAAGCATGACAAACGGGAATCAGACAAAAAGAGGACGATTGAAAATGAAAATCGTAGAATTGTAAAAAGTCAAAGGATTGTAGAATGATTGAACTGAGTATTGAGTTCGGAGGAACAGTATGGGTTAATCCCAATCATATTGTTAAACTTCACTTAAATCACCATATTGTTAGTTATAATAGAAAATTGAAGTTTTTTTGTCCAATGGGGATGTGCTTATTGTCACAGAAACGCTGGACGAAATTCTAGAATTGATCAAAACAGCTAAATAAATATATCCATCTTATGATGGAATGAAACAGCGTAAACTGATATAAAGAAAGTTGGCAACAAGGGGGTGCAAATCCGCCGTCCTCCACCAAAAGGATTCTGAGTGTATCGTATCCGGTATCAAGCCGTGCGATGAAGGTGTTAAGCAGTAACAAGTGAACCTGTAGCATTAGGGCGACACCTGCTCTTTAATAGAATTCTTCTGATGGGGGACATCCAGAATAGACTGACAATGTAGTACTTAAATCAGCGCTCGGCAATGTAGAAGCCGCAGGATTGGGGGCAAAATGTAGTCGTTATGCTCATAGCATAGAAAGACGCTCTATCCGGTCGAAGAAGCAAAAAACCAATAAATGCAACAGCATCTATTTTTGAGTATTTCGATAAAGTCGCTGCCAACAGCGGACAGTTCGAAATGGTTGCCTGAAAAGGATAACAACTCCGGGGATCGATCATCCTTGTAATCCAATTGATTAAAAAGGGAGCTTAGGCTCCCTTTTTTTATTTGACATTTTGATTTTGATGATGTATAATTCTTTCATTGAATAATTTGGAGTAAGCAATGGCAATTGTAAATGTTTTTGACTCAACTGGTTGTGTACTAAATTACTTGGTGGCGAAGTGTGAAGGTCGATCTTTGGGGGTTATGACTGCCAAAGAACAAGCGGAAAGGTTTATGAAGAATATCCCGCGCGACCCCTCACCCGAAGCTACCAAGGGCTACGCATCAATTGTCGCCGGATTTAAGGCTGTACTCTGTTCAATCGATCCCGAAAATGGTTACAAGGCACCCTTGCACCCTGTAAATCGCGCCGATTATTCTACAGATTGGGCACAAGGTGGTCCGATCATTGATCGTGAAAAAATTGAAACCGTTTGGGTCATCTTGGATGCAAATGGGAGGGCTACTGGAAATCTCAAAACTTTTTACTGATACTTACGGGTACATGGAAAAACACCACTGGTCGCAGCCATGCGATGCTATTTTGCATCTAAGTTGGGCGGCAAAGTTGAAGTTCCTGACGAATTGATCAGTTGACAATATACCCAAAGTGTAGTACAATAGTAACATTGAATCAAACAACAGGATTGAAATGAAGGCAAAATACATCGTAGTTGAAGTTGGTGGGTTTGAACAACCATTCGTGTTTAGTGAATTGAGTCAACATTCTGACGTAGCATTTGCTATTTGCGGTGATGTTCGTAAAGTCATTGGTGCCGGTTCTGTTACATTAGAGAAGATCGTTATGTTTGCTATGGCGAAAGCATTAGTTGTAACGTGAAGAGTCGTGAAGATGTTGACTCAAAAATCTTGAACCGTTTATTGGGAGTTGATTATGATTAATGCAAAAGACGCAAAAGTTCTGTATGAAAAAAGTGGTCAAGAGGTTACTGACTTTCTGAAACAGAATGTTGAGAAAAAAGTGAAAGAAGCTGCCGAAGGCGGCAATCGGCACGTTTTTATCGATATGGGTAGCGTGAAGCAATTTCATTACCTTGCTGACGCTATTACTCCGCTACAAAAGCAGTAGCAGATAAGCTCAGAGAATTGGGTTACCGTGTTGAAATTAAGTTGGACGGTGCATCTTACGTCCCTCATGGTCTTGCCGATGCCGATGGCAACGGCCAACTATCACAAATTACGGCATTCACATTAACTGGTAAGTTTTTAAAAGGAAAAATCATGAAAATTCTTAATTTTGTACTCCACGCACTTTTGGTGGCTGTCTGTCTGCGGTTTGTTTTCCGAATAACATATTACTGTTCTTTGTAATTATGTTCTTGGTATTCGCTATTGAGGTTATTAGTAGACTTGAGGGGTAATAATGAATAAATTTGAACGATGGTTTCTCAACCGAGTGTTTCAGAAACAAGTCAAATGAGACAGGGCTACTAACACCAAAAGAACATCACAGAATTGTATACTATGATTCGTGATGCGGCAGAAAAAGAATTTAGTGAAGACAATGTGCCGACATTGAATAATCTCTTGACTGAACGTTTTAACTTGAGCTTGAAAAAATAATATGAACGAACGAATTCGAGAACTTATCAAAACAAAATCTACCATTCTGTTTACAGGAACTGACGCCGTTGATGGTGAAATTACAGACATCGAAAAGTTTGCTGAGTTGATTGTGAAAGAATGTATGGATGTCGCTAATACACATCAAAACAGAGGCGGTAACTGCTATGTGGATGATATGATTGCGAAACATTTCGGAGTTGAATAATGAAATCTTGTCCTTTCTGCGGTCATGAAGTTGACCTCGAAGATGGCGACACACTGTATCCAAATGGCACAGGGTGGGAAGACCATCCACATCATGAAATCAGGGGATATGTGCATTTTCGTACAGTACCCAAAGAACAGTGGTGCTACAGTATGCATTGCCCTACCAGTGCCGGTGGATGTGGTGCTGAAGTGTCGGGTGATTCTAAGCAAGAAGCAATTGATAAATGGAATAAAAGAGTATGAACGAGCTAATTAAACATCTTGCTGAACAGGCCACAAAACAAGTAACAAAACCAGACGGACACTATGTTGTCCAAGAATGGCAGAAAGTGTTCGCCGAGTTGATTATTCGGGAATGTGCCGGTGTTACTTTGGATTACAAGAAT
Source organism: Daphnia sinensis (assembly GCA_013167095.2). Taxonomy (NCBI): domain Eukaryota; kingdom Metazoa; phylum Arthropoda; class Branchiopoda; order Diplostraca; family Daphniidae; genus Daphnia; species Daphnia sinensis. Next base: position 176,358 of record WJBH02000296.1, on the reverse strand, counting down.
GATGACTATTACACTGGTTGGTGTGATCACGCTGGGGAAATTTTGAAACATTTTGGAGTAGAAGAAATGAAATTACTCACAGAATACAATCAAAAACTACAAGAATTGTATGCCTATTTTGGTTATGTTGAAAATTGGAGAGTATTTCCAATTGATGATGCGACTGAATATTTTTGGAAAATTGACGGTGATGAAACAAATGGTGATGTACTATTTGCCGAATCAATCGATATCATAGACACACGCGAGGGTGAATATTATTCAAATGAAATCTATACCCAACGACATTTGCACAAGTGGGTCTATCGTGGCGAAGAATATACCATGATTGTAGTAGATACACACACGGACGGAAACAAATTCTTACAAATTTTTGATAATAAAAAAGAGATAAAACAATGAAACAATCTATGAATTTTGATGATCTCGGTGATCGCATGAAGATGTACGAACATCAGGAAGCGGCGCGACATTTTATCCCCAAAATTCCAATCATTGCACGATTGGATGGCAGGGCATTTCATACCTTCACCAAAGGACTTGATCGACCATATGACAAGCCATTTTCAGATTGCATGGTTAACACCACCAAAGAGCTTGTGCGCCAAACCAATGCAACTATTGGCTACACCCAATCGGATGAAATTACACTGATTTGGGATGGTCAACACTCAATTGATGGATTCTGGTTTGGTGGCCGGGTTCAAAAAATGACGAGCATGTGGCATCTATTGGAACACTTGAATTCAATTTTGAGGTGGCCACAAATCTGCCACTAGAATACACAAAGAAGAAGCCATTGTTTGATTGTCGAGTTTGGCAAGTCCCAACACGAGAAGAAGCGGTGAATTCTTTGGTATGGCGAGAAGGTGATGCAGTCAAGAATTCAATCATGGCTATGGCATTGTCCTGTGTTGGACACAAAAAAGTTTTCGGAAAGCATCAAAAAGAACAACTTGACTTGATTCATGAATGCGGTCAAAACTGGAATGATCAGCCATCATGGGCAAAAACGTGGAACGTATGTTGCACGTAGAAGTATTACTCGAAAGTTCACAGTGGATGAGTTGTCTAAGTTGCCTCCGAAGCATTTTGCAAGGTCTAACCCGGACTTAACCGTTGAACGATCTGAAGTTACAATACTTGATCTTCCGAGAATCAACACCATCTCAAATCGTACTGCAGTAATTTTTGAACAAGAAAGTCCAATACTGCATGTCTGAAATTCTACCATGTCCGATGTGTGGATCACCCGCACTTACCACAACCTACACTTTAACTTATAATCGAACATGAACCGAGTATTACTTCAAAAGTTTAACACCGTGGAGACCAGAACGATCAGTCAGGCATGTATGCTTTCCGATGATATTGAGGTCAAACGTGCAGACTAAATGAACTTGAAACCAGAACAGACATTGAAAATTGTATGCCAGTTGGTAGCGTAGAGTTTATCAGAAAGTACATGCAGGTTTTGAAATCAATGAGCCTGAAAACATCAGTTACCCATCATCCATAAAACCCCTGTATCAACGCAAGATTGAGAAAACCACAGCCAAAGAAGCTAAGTTAATTGACGGATCATATTTCGTGAAGCCGGTTACTACAAAATTGTTTACTGGATTCTTAATGTGTGACCGAGAGTTCGAAGACCAATTTGATATTGAACAATTTGCAAAATACGCAACCCTTCCGGAAAACACTGAGGTATGGACCAGTGAAATTGTCAATTTCGTTTCCGAATATCGATATTACGTTCAAGATAAAAAGATAATTGGAATGGCGCGGTATGATCAATCAGAAAAAGAGACTGTGCCGGTGCCGGATTCATTCTTTGTCAGAGCAGCAATTGATTCTCTGAACTTTAATCACCCATATACCGTTGATATTGGTGTGTTGGACACGGGAGAATCAGCGGTGGTGAATGCAACGATGCATGGGCAATCGGACTCTACAATGGGGCACTTGAGCCAAAAGAATATTTGTCGTTTTTAAGCAACAGATGGAAAATGATACTTGACAATTAACTGTCAATTATGATAATATAAAACTACCGAACTATCGGATTTTTAACAACTAGGAGTAAATTAAATGAGTAAAACCAATCTTAAAACATGTGCTGGCATTAATAACAAAAATGGAGGAAAGGTATGCTTTGGTACTGATTTCGTCCGTAGAAGTAAACAAATGGCCTATCGTGGCATCAATGAAGTCAATATGGTTGAACTTCCTAAACCAATGGGGAAAATGATGCATTGAATTTTCTCTTGAAACATGAAAATTTTCAAGGTCGGCTTGAACAAATGATCATCAAGGATGCAATCGAAGATAGAGCTAAAAAATATAAACGCATGGAAATGAAGATTGTCCGAGAGGCTAAAAAGAAGGAAAATGCTGCAACCGAATCTGTAGAAAAAGAATCACAAACTGGTTGACAACTCGATTCTAAGCTGATACAATTCATCCTATCGCAATGAACTTAGGAATCTAAATGAAATTCAACGTCACCGTTTACTTTATCAACGAAGATGGTAAAACAATTAAAATGATCGAGAATTCAAGAATCGAGTTAAAGCTTTGCACTATTCTGAAAATGAATTGTCATACGAAGCCAGCGCTTGAGTTGTGTGCAAAGAATTGGATATTGATCGAGAAGGTGACTTTGAATTTACCCGTAACTAATATAAGCTAATCACTTTTTCAAACAGGAATAAAATAATGGTAACAGTAGTTAAACACGAGCCACATCCTAGTGTGGTCAAAGAAGTCATCTGCAGGAATTGTGGTGCAACATTGAATTATGTGCCTGCTGATGTTCAGAAACGCACAGAAACCGACTATGGTGGGGGAAAGGAGACTATCCATTTCATCAAGTGTCCACCATGCGGAAACAGTGTGACGTGAAATGATTAAAAAATTTTGGGTCTTGGCATGGTATGATTATTACCCAAGCAGTGGTTTGGGGAACGTACATTCAACGGGGAAACCATGGAAGAAGCTGAACTGGAAGTTCAGCGCTTGAAGGACAATTCGACATTGGACAATCATTACGATAACGTCCGTGCGGTTGATGTTTCTGATTTACTTGGAGTTGATGATTATGACGAATCGATTTGATCTTGAGCAGCAAATTATGGGGTGCTGGAGTGTCGTAGAAGACATTAAAACCCTTAACACTCAATTCATGGATGTTGGTAATATGACAGATGATCAAATTTCCAATTACCTACTTGGGTTGGAAACAATCTATCAGGTTAAGTTCGAGCAATTGTTCAACACGTTTGAAAACCTAATCAAACAAAAAGGAATTTAATTTTCTTCGAGTTCTATACAAGCCTCAATTTTAAAGATCATCACTTCACGATTTGTTGCGATGCGAATTTCCAAGTGACTTGGTGATCTTTAAAATTGAAAGAAGAAAAATGTTTAAAATATACTATACCGACCCGGTGTCGGATAAAGCCTTTTCGTGGGATGAGGCAACTTTGAATGGTGCACTAAGTGTCACTGAAAATTTTAGAAAACACGGCATGAAATTCGTCACAATGGTGTCAGAAAATAAAGACTCTATAGGAAAACCGGGAGTAGATGCTGTACTGGATGGGAAGCTTCCGAACGGAGAAGACTACACATGGAAAAAACGCAGAAAAAATTGATTGTTTCTAAAACCATTCAACCGCATATGAAAACTTAGTTGAACACTATTACGACCGGTGCGTGGATAGTCCATACAGATCAACTGAAGAATATGGTTCTGATTGGGACGCATATCGCCAAGTGGTACGTGATGAATTGCAAAAATTCAATGCCGTGCTGTGTCCAGATATTAGTTCACAGGTGACTGATGCCTTATTCTCTTCTGAGGAAGATTACGTTCATTTTTGCTTGGCATGGAGTTAATCAATGAGAGACATCAAAGATTTCAAACATTCCGTTAAAATTAAAAACGACAGTAACATTCGAGTTGGTGAACTTGGTGCATGGTTAAGAGAAAATGGTATGGGCAGTTGCAAGAATGCGGCATTCACTAACGGAGTTGAAGACTCAGAAAGATGTATTTTCATATCTAAGCATCCATATATCTATTTCAAATTCTTGACAAAAGAAGATGCTGCATTATTTAAGTTGAGGTGGACATGATTGAAGTTGAATTGGGCGAATGCATTGGAGCATGGGATAATTTTTCTAGCCAAATATATCAGAAATATACCAATATGGTATCAGTTGACAATTATTTGGCCGACCTGCAAGCGGGACTGACAGAATTTAACGGACAGCTCATGACACAACAGCGCATGGATGGTAACATGATCATCGGTATTAACTTTAATACGGAAGAAGACTATTTATTCTTCCGTATTAAATGGGGTTAAAAATATGGAACAATACGAACAATTTGTACAAAGAATGGAAACCACTTATCCAAAACTGCTTAGTGGTAGGTATGGCGGATTTGCTATTGGTGCAGGATGGTATCCTATAGTTGAATCATTATGCAACAACATCCAATCATATATTGACCAAAATCATAAACCACAGGTGATTGTGACCCAAATCAAAGAAAAGTTTGGGACTTTGAGATTCTATTGTGACAATGGTGATGATGTGATTTATGACATGATTCAAAATGCAGAAAAGCAGACTGCAAAGACATGCGAGAAGTGTGGGAATGCTGGCACTCGAAGAACCGGTGGATGGCTTAGAACATTGTGTGATCACCATGAATCAGAAAGACAGTTGACACGTTAACTAAAATACGGTATAATTCTCCCATGGTCAAAATCACTACATGGGCAGATAACAACACCACTCCGGATTTTAAATCTGGTCGGTGGGTCCAAATTGGTTCAGCAAATTGGTTTAATTATTTTCTGACTGGATTGCCCGGTGGAAAATTTTATCCAGCACCTTCTTTTCCTTATATTCGATTCGAAAAAAACAAGTCAAGCTTTTCAAATCACAAAACTAAAATGATTGATGCATCTGAATTGGAGTTTCAAAAGGTTTTGGGCTTGATGGATTTATTAAAGGGCTGTTGGGACAAAGGAAAATTAAATAATGCCATTCATTCAAAATGTACCACTGCGAAGCATTCCACTCGGACACCATATTGAACCGGGGGAAAATGCCATGCTCATTCAGATTGTTGACCCATGCCATGAGTTTCCATCCCCAAAATACAAATTCAAAGAAGTCCATCAATTCGAATTCCTTGACGTGGAAGATGAAAAAGATGATGGGTGGGAGTTCAGAATTACCCAAGAACAGGCAAATCGTCTGGTGGAATTACTTCAGCATGCATTGAACAATCGCATGACGGTGCTGGTTCACTGCCACGCTGGATTGTGCCGTTCTGGTGCGGTTGCAGAGGTTGGTATCATGATGGGGTTCGATGATACCGAGACAACTCGCATCCCCAATGTACTGGTGAAAACTTCCATGATGCGTAAACTCGGGTGGACATATGATTAAGGGATTTGCTGAAATAAATGCATATGGTACTTATTACTATAAAGATGCAGAACTGACTATTCGGCATAGAGAGGACGGACCTGCAATTGAATACACAAACGGGGACAAAACATGGTTCTTTAATGGACAACTGCACCGAGAAGATGGACCTGCAATTATGGGCCGAGCTGGATGCGGCAGCTGGTGGTTGGATGATCATCTTATGAGCTTCGATGAATGGAGACAAGAAGTCCGAAAGTACTATGAAACAGAGGAAGATTATCTTCTGATGTTACTCAAGTTGTAGTTGACAACTTCACCAAAGCCTGTACAATTCATCCCATCGCAACAAACTCAAAGGGATGAATCATGAAAGTTAAATCATACGTGCAAACTAGCTTTTCCGGTCAACAGTCTGTTCAGCGCAATGATTGTGCTACGCGGGCAGCGGTGAATGCAACTGGTATCGATTATTCACAATGTGATGCAATCTTGAGTAAACACGGAAAAAAACAAAACAAGGGTACTGCATCGGAACCATTGATCAAATCATATGCAGAATTGGGACTGAATCTCATTTCTGTTCATGGCACCACACTTCGATCTAGCATTTATCGCCGGGTTTCCCGTTCATTGGAGCTAGACAAACACTGCAGTAATGGCATTGAAAAGGGCATCAGTTTTGGTAAATTGATTGAGTCTGGAAAATTGAAAAATGGACGTTACGTGGTAGTTGTAACTGGTCACGCAGTGACAGTGATTGATGGCACACCCATTGATACTTTCCGTACTGCCGGTGGAACAAGTGTTGTCGCCATTTTCAAAGTTGGTGAAAATTGAACATGTACACTTGCCTAGACAAGGTCGGTATTAGTTACTACAAAGATGCAGAAATGATTATTCTTCACCGAGAAGATGGTCCTGCGGTTGAATACGCAAGCGGTCACGAAGTTCTTCATTGCTTCGGTGCTAAACACGAATGACAATATTGTCAAATTTATTCTATCTCAACTATTAAAAGGAAATAATATGTGGACTTTGATTTTTTATGTAAGTGTTGGTTGGGGCAATGCCTCCACTGGCGGGCCCGCAGTGATCGACAATTTTCCTTCATTGGAAAAATGTGAAATGGCGGGGTTGGCCGTGAAGCATGAAGTTAAACAAACTGATTGGTTCAAGTGCGTCAAAACAAAATGACTTGACAATAACTCACAATTCAGTTATAATCTAGTTTGGTTGGTTAAATTTTTAAAGGAAAAATCATGAAAAAAGTTCTCGCATCTTTGGCTCTGTTGTTCGCAACCAGTGCATTCAGTACAACCAGCACGGTTGATGTCCGCAACTTGACTCCAGAGCAGGTAGCTCAGGTTCAAAAGCAAGTGTCGGAGTTAAGCTCTACTCCAGTGAATGTTTCCGCTTCAGTTCGAAAAGAAGCAGAAGCCTGGGGTGAACTCGGTGCAAACATGGGCAAAGCAATGGTCGGCGCTGCAAAGGAAGTCGGTGTAGCATCAAATGAGTTTGCACAGACGGGTCTCGGTAAGGTGGTAGTTGGCATCGTTGCTTACAAAGTCATCGGTCGTGATATTTTGAAGGTGTTCTTTGGATCACTGGTCTTGCTTGTTGGCTACAGTCTTGCAATTTGGATTCTTCTGACCAAGCGCTGGAGCAAAGTTGAATACAAATACGAACCAATTCTTTGGGGTGCATTTAATAAAAAATATGTGACTTCTATTTACACAGACAGCGATATCGTAACCAATAAAACTATCGTAGCTGTTTTGCTATTGGTACTGACATCAGTTACCGGCCTGAATGTAATCTTGTAAATTTAATCACCAAACGGGGATCTTCAAATGACACTCACTATCTCAATGTTTTTTGTTGGAAAAGTTGTACTTTTTGCAATCATTTCATTGTTTTTGGCAGCTTTTATTATGCATCTGTTCTACACTGATGATGAACGGTATGGGGAACTTGCTGCCGTGATTTGGATGTTGCTTGAAGGTCTGCTGTTTGTTGAAATGTTTACTGATTTTTCATTGAAATTTGTAGCATAAGTGTTGACAGCTTCATCAAAAGCCTGTACAATTCATCCTATCGCAACAAACCAAGGAATCTGATCATGGCATACTTCTCACAAGAGCACAAAAAAGAACTGGCACCGCAAGTTAAGGCAATTTGCAAAAAGTACGGTATTACTGCCAGTCTCGCAGTGAGTAATCACAGCACTTTTGTCCTTAATATCAAAGGTGGCGATATCGATTTCATCGGCAACTACAACCGCGTGGTTGGTAAGCGTACTCATGAAGAATTTCGCCCACGTGAAAACAATATTGACATCAATGTATATTGGTATCAAGAACAATTTGATGGCAAGGCTCTGGAATTTCTGAATGAAATTATCCCTGCCATGAAGGGTCCAAAATACTTCAACAATGATGATGTTCAAACTGATTACTTCAGCCGGTCGCACTACATTGATATCAATGTAGGTTCATGGATAAGGCATATGCTTACACCTCCTGAGTTGATTGAATCAACCATGTACTTTGATTTTGGGGAGAAATATTATCATTCTCCGGAACCTCGAATTAAATCAAGGTACATGCACATGACCATCAATAACACACCACTTTCTTCGCAATTTGTGGACCAGCTAAGGCTTAAATTTTCATCACATTCAATGATCAATGCTTTAAAGTATGCTGATGGTTCGGTGAAATACACTTGGGCAAAAAACAGATTTAAACCCATGCCACTTGGTGAATTGACGGAAGAGGACATGGAGGCATTCACACTGCAGGCACTCCAATCGGAAAAAATAACATGATTGTTAAAAAATTAAAAGATGGAATTACTCGGGTAGTGGTATATCCCGAATCTCGTCCATTATTTGCAAGCTTGGACCGAGCAGAAGAAATGCGCCAATGGTGCACTGAAACTTTCGGAAAAGGCGGCTCCAACTATAAAAAATACAAGTGGCGTTATGGTTGGATACACGATGACGTTCGGTTCTATTTCAAAAAATCAGAAGATGCTACACTATTTGTGTTGAGGTGGTCATGAAAATTGAATCAATTGTTGCCGGATCGACCAATACAGAAATTGGATTGTTTGATTACGCTATTACTTTTAAGCCGTATGATGAAAAATCGAATTCGGACAATGAAGATTATTTAAATCAAATATGTGAATGGGTAGCGAACTCGTTTACGGATAATTTGTTATAATTGAACACGTGGATGCAATTATTGCGGGGGCATCCGTGAACAATAAAGAACGTTGGGAAAGTAATAATTCAAAAGTTGATAGGAGTAATCACTCATTACTAGCTTCATATGAACTGAGGTGTCATTCAGTAGATGCATCACACTTTTTATTGAGATGGAAAAATTAGTCATGACTAATTATTACCAGAAGATTGCACATTATTTAAATTGAGGCGGGGATGATTGAAATTAAAATTGACAAAAATCTCCGCAATGTATACAATGATCATGGGGTTGGAGTGGTGTGGTTGTGGTGCATAGAAAACTTTGGACGACCAGAACCATATGGAAATAAGTGGTCGTGGGATACTGGATTAATCTTCTGGTTTCACAATGAAGAAGATGCGGCACTATTCAAGCTGAGGTGGGTATGAAGACTATTTTATCTAATGTTTTTCCATACACCATAAAAGTATCCCGTACAACGGATTGGTACGAAAGTGGTGGCACATGGTATCAATATGCCACTTGGTTAGATGAGGTGGTCGGGCGAGACCAGTGGGAATACAGCATTGGGCAATTTTATTTCAAGAAAGAAGAAGATGTGACCATGTTCATCCTAAGATGGAAATAATTTTCAACCAAAACGCTTGACTAAATAATTTTGATGGGTTACACTATCAACAAGTCCTGAAAAAAGATTTTAGGCATGTCAAAACATTTAAAGGAGCTTTAAAATGACAAAAACTTTCACACAACATCATCCTCAATACTGACAGCTACAAAGTCAGCATGGCAACGCAGTACCCCGCAGGTACTACTGGTGTCTATAGCTACATCGCATCACGCGGTGGCAAATTCGACTTCACACAATTCTTCGGTCTGCAAATGTTCATCAAGGAATATTTGCTGCGTCCAGTCACAAAGGCTGACATAAATATCGCCGAAGAAATTCTGACCGCACACGGTGTACCATTTGATCGTAGTCGTTGGGATTACATACTGGAAACTCACGGTGGTTGGCTCCCCGTCAAAATCAAAGCGGTGGCAGAAGGTACTACGGTGCCCGTTGGCAACGCTCTGGTCACTATTGAAAACACTGACCCAGAATGCTTCTGGTTGACTACTTGGTTGGAAACTGCGGTGCTTCGCGCAATCTGGTACCCAACTACTGTCTCTACACAAAGCAAATACATCAAAAACATTTTAATGAACTACTTGGAGAAATCTGGTGATCCATCTACTATCTATTTTAAACTTCACGATTTTGGTGCTCGCGGCGTTTCTAGTATGGAGAGTGCGGGCATCGGAGGTGCGGCTCATTTGGTTAACTTCATGGGCACTGACACTCTTACTGGTGTTTTGTTTGCTCGTGAGTATTACAATGCTGGAATCGCTGGTTTCTCAATCCCTGCCGCAGAACACTCAACTATCACTAGTTGGGGTCGTGCAGGTGAGTTGAATGCTTACAGTAACATGGTCACACAGTTCGGCAAGCCCGGTGGTATTGTTGCAGTGGTCTCTGACAGCTACAACATTTACGAAGCCTGCAAAATGTGGGGCACTGGTGACCTGAAACAACAAGTGATTGATTCTGGTGCTACTGTGGTGATTCGTCCTGACTCAGGTGATCCAGTCGAAGTGTTGCCAAAGATGATTCAGATTTTGTCTGAAGGTTTCGGCTACACCACAAACAGCAAAGGCTACAAAGTCCTGAACAACGTTCGATTGATTTGGGGTGATGGTATTAACTCACTGTCTATCCAATCAATTCTTCGAATGATGGTCGATCAGTTGGGCTGGAGTCTCGATAACTTTGCTTTCGGTATGGGTGGTGCTCTGTTGCAACAAGTGGATCGCGATACTCAGAAATGGGCTATGAAGTGTTCTGCTGCAAAAGTCAATGGTGAATGGGTTGATGTGTTCAAAGATCCAATCACTGACTCAGGCAAGGCTTCTTTGAAGGGTCGTGTTACTCTTTGGGAGTCTGGTGGCGAATTCGAAACTTCAGTGTCCAAGCCAACTCGTTGGACTGACAAAGGTACTGAATGGACTGAAGTGTTGAATACTGTTTATTGGAACGGCAATCTTCACAAAGAATTCACATTTGAGGAAGTTCGCGCTAACAGCATGAAATAAAATGTGACAGACTAAAAAAGGGGGCATATGCCCCCTTTTTATTGACACTCAATAAAAAATAAAGTATAATCTTGAAATGGGATACAAAGTTAAAATCAAAGACTACGAAACTGCATTCCTGAGGGCAGACAACTTTGTACAAAGCCACACGTTTCCGGATGGTTTCGCTGAGAGTTATGTGATTTTTGAGTGGAATAAAATATTCCCAAATATTATTTTGCATTATAGTGGAAATGGTTCCATACCTAGGTATGCTGTAACTGGATTCCATGATGCAGAATTTGAGACACCAGAAGATTTCACGTTATTTATGCTGAGGTGGTCATGATAGTTGAAATTGTAGATTACGTTGATGCATTCCAGAATGCAGATAATTTTGCATTTTCCAGTTGCGGGGGAGCGGGTTCTGGTAGTGGGAAAATAATCGGGGATTGAAAGAATGTTTCCCCTCCATAACCTTGATAAAGTCAGAAAGAGATTCGCATATAAATGTCGAGGTGATTCGAGATTTTAAATATGCAGAATTTGAGACAGAAGAAGAATTTACATTATTTATTTTGAGGTGGTCATGATAGTTGAAATCCAATACCCATTTGATGACGCCGGATATTACATTGTCACAGTAAAAGAGCCAATAAATAATGATCCATGGCATCGTGAAGCATACCATGAAGTGGACATGTGGTGTGGGCAAACATTTGGGGAGTCCGATATATGGGGGGAAGAACCCGTGACCGGATGGAAGCGTATGAGAAATAGTTATTTTTTCTCATATGAAAGCCATGTAACATTGTTTAAGTTGAGGTGGGGATGACTTTTAAATACGAACTCTATTACCGTGTACCTCACGCTGATCCATTCAGTCTATGGGTATACTCCTCCGCATATGAAAATTTTTCAGAATCAACAGGTGAATCGTGGTACAGTGGGTTTGACGATATGAAGAAGTGGATAGAAAAAACACATGGGTGCAGGTTTTTTAGAACAGAAACTGCCAATGATTATCTAATTTTTGACTCATATGAGGATTATCTAATGCTGAGATTGAAATACTGAAAAGCACTTGACATTTTCAAAAAACTAAGGTACAATACGAAATACTAAACAAAAGGAAAAAAGATATGACAACTACATTTGCAACTGCGATTCAACAAAACCAATGACCACCACTACCAATGGCATGGCTGCACACAAAAATAGTGGAACAGCATTGACTGACTTGTTCTTCAAGGCTGGTGCAATGCGTGGCAAAGATATCACCCCGCTGTTCATTGCAGCATACGTTGAAAATCGTGAACTGGCTTTACGATTGCATTGTATTTGCGTGATGTCCGTGCGGCATTGGTGAGCGTGAGCATTTTCGCACCATTTTGGTATATCTGGAAAAGCATCAGCCACAAGATGCAGAATTGCTCATGGGCAAAATTCCAGAAATTGGTCGATTCGATGATCTGTTTTCATTCACCGGCCAATTGAAGAATAAAGCATTTACTTTGTACGGTGACTATCTCCGTGCCGGTAATGGACTTGCGGCAAAATGGTGCCCACGTGAAAAATCATCCAAGAAAGCATTGGCAAAAGAGTTTCGTGAGTTCTTCGGTCTTACTCCAAAAGAATATCGAAAATTGTTGACTACTGCTACCACAGTGGTGGAAACTCCAATGTGCTCGAAAGATTTTGACTCGATCAATTTCTCCCATGTTCCATCTGTTGCTCATGCTCGATACAAAAAAGCATTCAACCGAAACACTACCAAGTATGCAGAATATGTTCTGCATTGACTAAGGGTGACCCTTCTGTGAAGATCAATGCAAGTGCAATCTTCCCACACACCGTGTTGCAAGGTCGTATTTCCTGCCAGGTTACGGTTCTAGTTTGCCATGGAATGCAACCGAATTGGCGGCAATCGAGGCACAGTGGGCTGCATTGCCTAACTACGTGGGTGATGCTAAAGTGTTGCCATTGGTTGATGTTAGCGGCTCAATGGAATCGGCAACTGCTGGTGAAAAATCATCCGTGACTTGTTTGCATGTTGCAGTGTCTCTTGGCTTGTACTTGGCAGATAAAAATGAGGGCAAATTCAAGGATTGTTTCCTTACTTTTGACACCAATCCACAATTGTTGCAAGTGAAGGGTAACATCAACCAAAAGATTGATCAAATGGTTCGATCTAAGTGGGGCGGAAGCACCAATTTGGAAAAAGCATTCGGTCAAGTGTTGCAAACTGCAATCAATGGAAATGTTCCACAATCTGAAATGCCAGAATTTGTTGTGGTGCTCTCGGATATGCAATTTAACTCAAGTACTGGTGGATTCTCTGATACTGCCATGCAGATGATCAAGCGACAGTACGAGAATGCCGGTTACACTTTGCCAAAATTGGTGTGGTGGAACTTGGATTCACATGACAGTTCCCCTGTCAAGTTCGATCAGCGTGGGTCGGCATTGGTTTCTGGATTCAGTCCAGCAATTATGAAGGCAGTTCTGAGTGCAAACTTCGAGAACTTCACCCCATATTCCATCATGATGGAAGCGATTATGGCTGATCGTTACGCAATCTAAGTAATACGTTTGTCTATGTTAAGTAGGCAAACTATTACTTAAATACTTAAGATACTTTAACTTGACAAAAGTGCTAAGTTAAAGTATAATATACACAGTCCCAACCAAATATTGGGACTTAATTTTTTAAGGATATATCAAAATGGATAAATTTTTCAGTTTTAAGGGTTTCGGGTCGGTTGGTTTTGTAAATTCGACTAAAACTTTCTTCAAAGAACGTTGGGCTGCAACTGGTCCACGATTCTTCCTCGCTGGTATTGGCGGTGGATTGGCAGTGTTCGCACTCTATTTGGCGGCAGCTATTGCTACTGGTAATGCTCATGCACAAACTGTTGCCAACAGCAACACCATCAAAGCAGTCAATGGTCCCTTGCTTTTGCAGGGTACTAACGCATCAGGTGTATCAACACAGTCTGTTTCAATCTCCAACGTTGGCCACATCAGTGGTCGCAGTGCAGACTTCAACGGTGCTGATGGCGTGTCCGCTGTCAAATTGACTATGTCCAACGGTGGAACCATTAGCGGCTCTGCTCAAGTCGTAACCATCGACGCGGTTGGCAACGGTAACATCAAGCTTATGGACAGCACGCAGGTGCAGGGAAACATCACAGCAACTGGCACCATCAGTACAAGTCAAGCGATTCAAACCACAGGCACAGGTAGCATCAATTCTGCCTTCAACTTGACTGCCGCAGGCAACAAGTTCAACGTGGCAGGCGACACTGGTAACGTCAGAACCACCGGCAGCGTAACCGCGGCAACAGGTAACTTCGGGGGCGCTGGTGTAGGTGCAGGTTTGGTTGGCGTGGGTGCGGGTAATAAGATTGTCCTTAACGGTAACAATGGCAATGCCACAGTGAGCGGTGTTGCCCTGTTGTTAGGGGGCGCTTACGTTGCACCTCGTGCTGACGACGCAAGTTTGCCTGCTTTGACCGTCAACGGTCAAGGTGCCTTCAAAGGTATCAACAACGCTGGCCAGAAGATTACCGGCGTGGGTGCCGGAAATGTTGATGCCACCTCTGACCAAGCAGTGAATGGTTCACAGTTGAACACAACCAATAGTAACTTGGCATCTGAGGTAACTACACGTACCAACGAAGTAGCTCGTGTTGATGGTCGTATCGACACCGAAACACAGGCTCGTATCGATGGTGATGCAAACACATTGACTCAGGCTAACACCTACACTGATAATCACATCCAAGCTCAGTCTGGCGCTGATCGTGCTTACACTAATCAACAGGTTGGTGCTGAACGTGAACGTGCTATGGCAGCAGAGGCTGCTATCAGCAAGGAAGTCAAGCAGGTTGGTGCTATGGCTATGCAGCGGCAGCAGTGGCTGGTGCTACACCAACAGGTGATAAGAAGACCGCTGTCTCGGCAGCAGTTGGCGGCTACAGTGGTCAGACCGCAGTGGCAGTTGGTGTAACTCACATGGTCACCCCAATGTTCAAGGCATTCGGTAGCTTGTCTAAAGTGTCCGGTGGCAAGACTGGTGTGGCAGTTGGCGGCTCTTTCAGCTTCTAATAGCAATCAAAGAAATAAAAAGGGGCATATGCCCTTTTTTGTTGACAAAATTTAAAATGAATGATATATATTGTTTAAAATAACTAAGTATCGCAACGAATGGGCACTACGATGACAAAACTTGAACTAGCAGAACACCAAGTTGTTCTTACCGAGCTTCTTATTGCCAGTATCAAACATACTGCATCTGAAGAACAAAAGATGACTCATAGTAAACACATCGACAAATACTACCAACAAGCATTGGATTCACTGGATGTTAAGCTCACTGGTGATCGAGCATATTTGACCAGAATTAAAATTATAGGAAGATAAGGGAAAAACATGGCTAAAAGAAAAATTGTAAGCGAAGAAGTCACCCGTCTGTCTGTTTACAGCACGCTTGATAAGAAAACCCCCCAAGAAGTAATCGAGGTGATGGAAAGGTATATCGAATCTTATGAAGGACGGGATGTGTATTTTGATGTTGATAGTTACGGATATGATGGGGGAGTAGAACTCACTCTTTATGAACGACGAGAAGAAAACGACAAAGAATTTTCTGATCGAACGGCAAAAGAGAAAAAGAGAAGGAAAACATGAAAAAGCTTGCAGAGCGGAAGGAAGCAAAAGAATTGGCAGAGTTTAAGCGCCTGAGCAAAAAATTTGCAAATAAAGTTTGACAACTTCACCAAAAGTTTGTACAATTCATCCTATCGAAACTTTTAAAGGAATTTCAAAATGAAAAAGGTTTTTCAAAAATCAAAGCAATTGATGAAGTGATTCAATCCATGAAAGATAATCCATGTGATTGGTATAAGGACGAATTCGTAGTTTTTTAATAAAAAAACACAATCTTATGTGTGGTATTGCAATTCATACTATGGTGTTCATTTTATTCATGATGGTGTGGAATACTACGGCAAGGATGTAACTTTGTTCAGTGCTTTGTTTGGCTGGATGGTACCATGGCGCAGGAAACTGGTGAATGCGTGTGCGTATTGCCTCCCATTTGACCTGCACACAACCAATGGCATGTGGAAATCCGCAATTCTAATAGAATTGCGGATATCCGCAATTCTATCGTTAAATCCGCCACCAAACAATAAACTAGGAACAAAAAATGAAAATCAAAAAGGTAATTTCACAGTTGGCGCTCTGTTTGCTCTGTTATTAATTGTGTCTGTGGCAATGTCATTGGTGCAATTCAATACACAAGAAACTGTGAAGGTTTCTGTCACCGACAAAGAGCGTGTCACAACATCAGATCAAGATGGTAAGGTAGACAGTAAATATCTGATCTTTACCGAATCCGAAATTTTGAAAACACCGATAGCATTTTTGCTGCAAAATTCAACAGCAGTGATTTTTATGTAAAATTCAAAAGGGCGATTCTTGTACCTTTGTGGTTACTGGATGGCGAGTTCCTTACTTGAGCATGTACCGTAACATCATTAGCATGGATTGCACTCGGTGATTACGCAATTCTTTGATTGGTTGTTTAATCGATCACAATCAGAAAAAACAAACCTCATGTTATTCGATGGTGATCAGTTAAAAAAATCAGAATTCAAAAAGTTTTTAAATGGGGACAAATCATTTCACTATGAATTTGTCTCCAAAACAAAATCATACATCAATGTAATTAAGGGCATGGGCACCGATGCCAGCATAACATTGGCTCCATCTTGCGGCAAAGAACATCAGACAAGGTTATTGCAATGAAGATTGTTCAATATCTAATGTTGAACAATTCCATCAAATCCGTCTATGTAGTATCGTCAGATGCTGATTTCGTAGACGTGATGGAAGTTGCATCAGGTATGTTTCCAGACGTAAACTTCATTCAGATGGTTGATGCTAAGAAAAATAGATCAAGTGCATTGTTGAAAAATATCAGACGATTGCAAAATGAGGGGAAAAAATGCTCAACGATTCTATACAAAATGAAATAGTCCGCTTGGACGTAGATGCGCTGGATGCCAGCAGATTGGTCCATTGGAATGGGGAAATTGACAACCTTGGAATCCGAAGATGGACAGATGGAAGACACTATCATCGAATCGATGGACCAGCTATAATTTCTACTAGATTTATCAGCATCGGTAGTTGGTACTTGAGAGGTGTTCAGTATACTTTTAAAGATTGGAAAGTCGAAGTTAGAAAGTACTTTGACACAGAAGAAGACTATTTGCTGATGTTATTGAAAATGTAGTTGACAACTACACAAAAGTCTGTATAATTATCACATCGTTACTTAAATGGAATTTTAAAATGACAGCACTTTATTTGCTATTTTTGTTGTTCACCAAGCACTTGATTGTGGATTTCCCTCTGCAAACAAAATATCAATGGAGCAACAAAGGAACATATTTACACTTCGGTGGCATCCTACACTCGGGATTGCATGGAATTGGAACATATTTGGTGTTTCTATTCGTTGCACCAATTGCAGCACCATTTTTGGCACTGATCGACGCTGCAATTCATTACATGTAGATTGGGCAAAAATGAATCTGAACAAGAGCCTTGGTGGGGTCCAACAACTCATGAACAATTCTGGTGGTTGTTGGGGCTTGATCAATACGCTCACGCACTGACCTATATTGGGTTGGTATATCTCGTAACACCCTAAAGGAAAAAAATGAAAGTGTTTATTAAATGGATCAGATATGAAATTGGTCAGCTTGGCCTACCTCATCTGTTAGTTTTAAATATACTCATGTTGTGTTTTACTGCGATTGTCGGCACTGCACTGCATGACGCCCATCAGCCTCGCGCAGTAAGCGCATTCGCACACGTGTATTTCATGGTTTTACTTGGTCAAATCTTTATTTTTGGATGCATTGGTGTGTTCAAATTGTGCAAAGCCATTTGTCTCAGGTACAAACTATTCGAAGAATCGTATTACCAAAATATTATTAATCATCTAACAAAATGAAAAAATTAATCAGAAATTCAACATTCGAAACTAATTCGAGTTCTTGCCATAGCATCAGTGTTTCCAGTAATGCAGGTGTCTATGACTCAATTTACCCAAATGATGATGGAACCATCGTTGTTCCATGAATGAATTTGGGTGGGAACAAGCAACGCACCGTGATCCATTAACAAAGCTGTCGTACCTTATGATCTATATTCGGGATTGGGTAACCTCACCGGACAAAGAAAACTTCATGGACATGCTAATCAATGTGGTCAAGGAGCACACAGGTGCTTCTGCGGTGGAATTTGAGGTGAACACCACCGGAAAATCATGGGATGATGGATACATCGATCATCAATCAGTTGAAGACAGAGATTACGATTATCTCTTTGATGAAATGATTCTTAAAGAATTTTTGTTTGGTAATGGTGTACTAGAAACCGACAATGACAATCACTGAATACAAAAATGGGAATGCCGTTGTTGCAATCCACAATGACGGTACCAGAATCATCTCATACGAGAATGATCTACAATTGGACTACCCGCTGAACATTGACATTCGAGTGTCCACTAAATGTTCTTTTGGATTTAATCCATCCACCGGTACTGCAGTCTGTGATTTTTGTCATGAATCTGCCACTATGAATGGCACAGACTGCAATTACGATACACTATTTGAAAAGTTGAATGGTCTTCCTGTTGGCATCGAGTTGGCAATTGGATCAAATGAATTGACGGACAATTTGGTGATTTTTCTCGAAAGATGCAAGAATCAGGGATGGATTTGTAATGTAACAGTCAATCAAGGTCACCTGAAGCGAGACAAAGATAAAATCATTGAATGCATCAACGCTGGTTTGATCAAGGGGCTTGGCATTTCATATCGAAGTGGATTTTCTGCTATTCCACCCGAATTGTTGAACTACGAGAATACCGTGGTCCATGTTATCAACGGTATCGACTCAATCGAAGAAGTATTGGCTTGAAAGAATGTGGTGCCAAAAAGGTACTTGTATTGGGAGAGAAGAATTTTGGGTTCAATTTGAACAAAGTAAATTTGTGGTCAAAGAGTCACCGTAAATGGTACATGTGGATTCCAAAATTGTTCAAAGAGTTCGATGTGGTATCATTTGATAATTGGGCACTTGAACAATTGAAAATCAAGAGATTCATTCGGGACGAAAAATGGAGCGAAATGTACCAAGGTGAACATTCGTTTTACATCAATGCAGTAAGTGAAACATTTTCGCCCTCAAGTCGGTCACCTGAGACGAGTAGTTGGAATTCATATACAATCAAAGAGTATTTTAAAAATTTCGAAAAAGTAGTTGACTGATTTAAAAAATACTAGTACAATTCATCCATCGAAACAATTTAAACTGGAGATTCATCATGAACGATAAAGGTTATTTTTCTCAATACGACATTCAAATTCTCAGCAAAGTGACAGCAATGACCAATGCTGAACTTCGAGAATATGTACAGAACTTGTCCCATACCCAGCAGGACTATGTTGCCAGTTTGGTCGCTGCGGCCGCACTGTCAACCCTGCTCGGGGACACTGATTGGTGCACTGAAGAAATGCACCAAAACGCATTGGATGCGGAAGAACGGAATCGCAAGGAAGTTGCAATTGAAAGTGCACTCAACCGAAGCATTGATGCAAACATCCAATGCACGTTTGAAGCCGACCAACTGTTGAAGCAATTCAAACTGTGATCATGCAGGAAATCAAAACAGTAAAGATCAGAACGCATGTCCTGACAGGCGAGGCCCTTGATTGGGCGGTGGCGAAGTGTGAAGGGGTGAACTTTGAATATTACTTCCCATGCGGTTTCGTGGAGCATGGATTTCAAACGATTTCCGGTACTCAACCGAATGGTCGCAAGGCGGGCCGATCATTGAGCGTGAGAAGATCAGCATCAACAGCGACTACAACGGTGCTTACCTGCACCCGTGGGTTGCAGAAACCTACTCCGGTGGCTTGCAATACGCTGGTCCGACTCCACTCATAGCTGCAATGCGCTGCTACGTGCAAGCAAGATGGGCGATGAAGTCGATGTTCCAGTGGAGTTGACATGAAACAATTCAAACTTGAAGTAAAAGTCAGTGGGTGGATTACTCGTGTTGTGGAGGCCGAATCAGTAGAAGAGGCACACAACAAGGCAACAGATCTTGACTGGAACATGCCATTGGGGCATTTGCAGTGGAAGGAAGCAACCGTTGAACCTTCAAGTGATGATTAAAAATAATCATTGACAGGTTCACCAAAAGTCTGTACAATTCATCCTATCGCAACATACATAGGAAATTCAACATGACCGCAATCAAAACCATCATGAACTCTCTGGAAACTTTCTTTGCTGAGCAAGATGCCAAAGTGGCAGACGGTGAAGTCAAGTGGGCATTCGAGCGTGCCGCAGCAATGAAGGAATTCAAGTCCAATCCTGAAAATCGCAAGATGAATCAATATTCATATTATGAAAAATTGTTTGCGGTTGCTGGCGGCAAAACATGGTACAACATTTTTGATGGTCGTAATGCCACCATGATCGAAGAACTGGTTCGCAAAAATTCAAAGTCAAAAAATGACAAACGCAATGCACGTATTGCCGCTAAGCTTCTGAAAAGCGGAGTCACCGAGGTTACCGATGCAAAAGTTGCCTACTGCCAAGATGGATTCCGTGGTCACTTTGTGGTAAATGGTGACAAAATCGTGACAGTTGAATCAATTCTGGTCGGTGGCTATAATATTCAATGTTTGCACCAGCGTGTTCTGGTTAACGTGAAATAATTAAGGAGAATATAATGTCTGAACGAAAAATGATACCTAGAGGGGTTGGAACTTTCTATCCAGAAGATGGCACACTCAAACAAATCAAGCGTGATATCGAAGATTTTATCGAAAAGTACGGAGAAAATGCTATGGTCACTGACGAAAGTTATCCATACAGCAATGACGGTATCTAGCAGTGACCATGATGGTTCCCGAATCCGATGAACAATACCAAGAGCGTATTTATCAAGAAGAACGCTGGAAAGAGGAGCGAGAAGCACAAGAACGGGCAGAATTTGAGCGCCTGAGTGCAAAGTTTAGGGAACAAAAATGAACGAAAAAATTAAAGAACAAATTAAATCAATGCCATGGAGTGTCAAAGTGTCTGTGGTATTTTTGATAGCAATCTATGTGGCAATGTGCTTTATGGTTCCTATGCTAGGAGTGGGAATGGGCGTTGGTATCGGTACAGTTTTGGCAATCATCAGAGTTGTTCATTATTTGGAAGTTGGAGAATAACAATGAACGAACGAATTCGAGAACTTGCTGAACAGGCTGGATTTAGTTTCAAATACAAGACTGCCCTGATGAATTGAATCCAGGACATAAATTACAAGATTTGAAAAGTTCGCCGAGTTGATTGTGCGAGAATGTATCGGTTGTTGTGAGCAAGTGATTAGCGATCCTGTTCCCGAATCAGTTGATACTTGGTTAAATGGTGGCGAGCAATGTATTGACGAGATTAAACAACATTTCGGAGTTGAAGAATGAGAAAATTTACAGACGTATTAGACGAATATCTAGCAGAACGTGATCGCCAGAACGGTGATTACTATGATGGTCGTTACTTTGGTGATCGAACGGAGGGCGTCGGTGGCGTATGGAAGACCTCGCAAAAGAATTGAACGAAATAGTGCAAGGAGTTTCTGAATGACCAACTATCGTTAGTACCAAGTAATTTTTAATTTAACGAGGAAAAACAATGTCAATTTTGTCCAATACCAAACGCCGCACCTTGATGCCAATAACAAGCAAGATGTGCAAGAATTCATTCTATTTTCGCAAGAATAATAAATGGAAAAATGGATGCCCATTTCAACTGGAATATCCATTTCTTGACGTAGTTGCAATGATCACTAGCAAACTGTTGGATAAATTTTTGCATAAAATTCCAGAACAGGTTTGACCAAAATAGTTGATTGTGTTGTTGTAAATTTGCTACAATATAGTATGCAAAATACCACACAATCAACTATTATGAAGTGGTCACTCATGAGGACAGTAATGGTGACCTGATACTTCCACTTCCCCCAGAAGTCCTAAAATCATTAGGATGGAAGGAAGGGGACAACATAGAGTTTACCTTAGACTCCGACAAAAACATCATATTAAGACGTGGATAATATGGCAATGTATTATCCCCAAAACAACACCGGAAACATATCAACTAATGGACATGGGCCAAGTTTCACTACCACAGTTGGTACCAGTACCTACCTCGGTACTATGATGTCTACATCTCAATCCAATGGAATAACTGTTAGTGGAAATAGTTCTTTCACAACAATATCTGCCGATGATATAAAAATAAATGAGATTTCGTAAGTGAAACTATCATCAAACTGCAAGAATCTATTGACAAAATAGAAAAACGTGTTAGAATCCTTCACATAAAATCAGATTTAGAATCTCGATGGGACGAACTCAAGGAATTGGGAGAAAAATATCGTGAAATGGAGAAAGAATTCCTACATCTGGAAAAAGTATATGAGGCACTAAAAACATGAGTATTTATTATATTAAAGAAATCAACAAAACTGACTCGCGACTTGACAAGGAACAGGCAATTCGAGAGGTATATGCAAGTGCTGTATTCGGACTCCAACTGGCTCATAATTTTCTCACACTTGTTAAGTATGCATATGATCCATATATCACATTTGGTGTTAAAAAAGTACCTAGCACAAGTGGATACACTGACATGGAAAATCCATGGGAAGATTTTATCGAACTTTTGGAAAAACTCAGTGAGCGCCAATTGACGGGACATCGTGCTCGTGATGAAATCAACTATATGAGTCAACGATTTGACAGTGACGAGTGGGAGTTCTGCGCCAGTGTTATCAAGAAAGATTTGCGCTGTGGTGCCAGTGAAAAGACATTCAACAAATCTGCAAAGACTCAAAATATGAAATTCCGGAGTTTGGGTGTCAGCTTGCATTAAACTCGGATGACTATCCAGACGCAATGCGTGGCAAAAAATATGTGAGCGAAAGTTGGATGGCACTAGGATGTTACTGGTTGTTGAGCCAGTTTGATCCAGTTTCGGGACATAGGGACTATTCGTTTACTGCATATTCCAGAAATGGCAAAACATATGAAAACTTCGATCACATCGGCAAGGCATTATGTGATCAACTGGCTGGAATCACTCCGAGTGACCCATTATGGAAAAATGTAAGGTCTGGCTTCGTGCTGGACGGTGAAGTCATGTCTAGCGACTTTCAATCCCTAATGAAACAGGCTCGTAGAAAGACTGATGTTGACACAACTGGAATCGTGTTTAACGTGTTCGACTATGTCCCATTGATCGATTTTCAGCGTGGTTTTTGGAATGCCAATCAGACAAGACGAAAAGAGAAGTTGACAGAATTTGCAGAAGTATTTTCTGCATCCGGTTGCATCAATTTAATGGAATACGAAGAACTGGACCTCGATACCGAATCAGGCAAAGACAGACTTAAGGTTATGTCAGAAGAATCTATCCGTGACGGATATGAGGGAGTTATTGTTAAATCAATCGATTCCCATACGAATGTAAACGCAGCCAATTCTGGTTAAAATGGAAACCAGTTTACTCATACGACCTATCGATTGTGGAATCGAAGAAGGCACGGAAAGCATCGTGGTAAATGGGTGCATTCGTGTGCGAAGGACTCGATGAAGCATCCGGTAAACATATAGTGGTGAACGTTGGTTCTGGATTTAGTGATGAAGAGCGTGAACTCTATTTTGATCAAAAGATGATTGGGAAGATAATTGAAGTGAATGCTGATGCAATTACACAAAATGCTGATGGCACGTACTCACTTCGGTTCCCCCGATTTAGTCGCATTAGGGATGACAAATAATGATTATTACGAATAAAGACCGATCAGTTTTTTTGCCATACAGTGAAGAAATGCTGGTTGGTGTCAAGCTACCTACCCGTATTCTAGGTACGAAGCAATTAGCATACAGGAATGCAGATGACTACTCCAAATATGAAACTTTATCAACGATACGAAGATCATCTATGGTATCCAATATTAGTCCCAATCGGTGGATATTGCAGAATCGTCGAAATGCAGGGCAAACAGGTCAATGCATGGAATGACACGGTGAGGGCAAATTATGATAGACGATCATATCTACCAGTATCTGAGCAGAGCTTGTTTTTAGGCTCAGGAAACGTGCTGAAATCAGACGAAATAATTCCGATAGGAAAAGTGTACAAGAAGGAAAGCCGGACAGAATTTCTGACCTTCTGGAAGAAGCAGCAAATGAGATAGAAAGACTACAATGCACGAACTAGTGGGAAAATTTCATGATTTCGAAGATGGTGCACGAATCGAAATCATACAGGTAAAAACCAGAGACTATAATATTGATTGGGTCACCTATGTGGTGACCCAATCTGGTGCGCTCCCGAGAAAGGGAATTATGCAGATTGACGAATTTTTTAGCAGAAATTCGGTCATCTTTTGATTAATTTGTTAAAACATAAATACCAAATGACAAAAATTTTTAACTTCAACAACCTAGTATTACTAGTGGCATTTTCTATCAGCACGATAGCCGAATACTATGGTATTCTTGGACTTACTGCTATTTTTGCTGGCGCATTCATTTCTACCATCATCATGGGATCAATATTGGGCATAGCAAAAATTACGATTACTATGTGGCTAAGATATTGGGATGTTGCGTCTTGTGGTTAAAGACTTACCTCGTGGCAGCAGTGGTGATTCTTTCTACACTAACGTGCGTGGGAGTGTTTGGGCACCTTCAAAAGCACATCTTGAACAATCGCACCCATAGGAGACGTTCAGTCAAAAATAGATTTGATTGATTCTAAGATTAATATTGAAGAAGAAAATTGGCGTCAAGTAAGGCATTGCTGGCTCAGCTAGACAATCAAGTCAACAGCGCCCTATCTCGCTCTGATACAGAGCAGGGAGTGGCACGAAGTGTGCAAATTAGAAAACAGCAGACAAAAGAACGAGCAGAATTGCAAAAATCAATAGAAAAATCAAACACACTTATTTCTCAATATAATGAGGAAAAAGCACCGCTTGCGTCTCAGATTAGAAAAAATGAGGCTGATGTCGGCCCTATCAAGTTTTTGGCTGCATTTATTTATGGTGAAGATGCCGACAAATCGTCCCTCGAAGCTGCAGTTAGGTGGATGATTGTATTACTGGTAATTGTGTTCGATCCATTAGCAATTGCAATGGTGTTGGCGGCTACTGCAAGCAAGAACACGAAGCAAAGACAAAAGAATTACACATTGAACCTCAAGAAATTGGGGAACAAAAAGACCCGAGTGTGGCGGTAGAAGATAATGATGAAATGCAAAATCAAACTCTAACAAAAGATGAGTCTATATTTGACAAACATCGCACCTTACGAAAAAATTTGAACACTTTGGTAACTTGGTCCCAATTATACAGACTCAGAATTAAAAAATGAAAAAATAATAGATTCTGAAAATGTGGTCGAAGATGACACCCAACTCGTGGATAAAACAGCGCCGGCTGAAAAGGTGGAAATTTTGACTGAGGATGATATTGAACCAATAACAGAAATTATCATGGAACAAACTCCCATATTAACAGAAGGGGTAACCACCGAGCCATATACCGTTTTGGGTGATGGCAACTACGTTGTCTACCAAGGCAAGAGAAGTGAGCAGAAATGTGGTGAATCCATGGTGCCAAATCTTAAAATTAGACCTGATTCCAATTTTGGTACCGATTTTCCAAAGTTTGCGTTGGCCGGAACCACCTTCGTTAGAACAGACGTTAAACCATACCGCCTCTATAAATTGTTAATCCAAACTGGATGGAAGTTTCCAGAGCAAAAACTGATGTACATTTGACAGAACATTTTATTGAGTTTTTGATTGAAAAAATTCAGTCTGGTGAAGTCGATATCGAGACATTGCCAGAAAATGAGCAAGTGGCGGTTGAAGAATATCTCAGAAGTTAATTTTTTCGGTATTTTTAAATTAAAATAAATACCATCGTTAGAACGCCGAAATTGGTCGGGTTCTGCATGTCATTAAATTTGCTTAAAGGAGAAATACAATATGACAAAACTTCAAAACATCAATATTCCATCTTTTCAGAAATTCATCATTGGTTTCGATCAACTTTTTGATGAACTTGATCATGTTTCTGCAATACAAGCAGGGACATCGTATCCACCGCACAACGTTATTCAATCTGACCACAACACGTAATTGAATTGGCGGTTGCCGGATTCAAAGAAGAAGAAATTGAAATCAATGTTAAGGACGGAAGACTCTCTATTTCTGGTAAAAAGAGCAAATCGGAAAATACCGTAACATATCACCACCGAGGGATCAGTTCACGTGATTTCGAATTGACGTTCAGATTGGCAGAATACGTAGAGGTTGATGGTGCTTTCGCTTGAAAATGGTATTCTTACGGTTACACTCAATACAAAGGTTCCGGAAGAAATGAAACCAAAACGTATTGCTATTAATACAAAGTGATGTTACAATTCTAAAACCAATTGAGGGGACACAATTGTCCCCCTTTAATTATAAGGAAATAAAATGTCAGAACCTAAAATAAAAATTCGCATCGATGAAACCGTCAAAGAACCAAGTAAAGCAAAAGTGATTTATCTCAATGATGATAAAACCCGATGGACTTTGTAATCGGCTCATTGATGAAATATTTCAAACATGATGAGGACTCGGCATACAACCTAACAATGGACGTACATGAAAAGGGCAGCGCAGTTGTCGCAGTTTTGCCGTATGAAATTGCAGAAACTCGTGGTGTTTCTGTTACCACGGATGCTAGAGCATTGGGACACCCATTGGTAGTCAAAATTCAACAAGAATAAGATGCTCAGTAAAAGTCTACTTGGAATCAATTCTCAAGCAGCACGGATACACCAATTGTGTATACAGGGGAAATAGCCTAAACCTGTTGGTGGACATACCGGTCAAGACGGGCAAGGCAGACTATAGAAAAACTACACTAGATACGGTTATGGGAATTCTTAAACAAGAATTTCCCGATGATGCTCCTGAGTATAATTTTTCCCCAAATCTAAGCAGCGTTGGTGGTATCGTATTTGGCAACAACCCACTTAAGATAGTAATTAAAGACGCTGAAAAACAAGGGGCAAAATGGATATGGATGCAAGAATGAACACAATTCTAGCAAACATGATTCAAACCAGCATAACTCAGTATGGAAAAATCAATATAGAATTCAAGGATCAATATGGGCATTCATTGTCCATGCAAGATGTTAATTCAGTTGTCCCCACGGGGAGAGATGTAGTAAATCGTAAAAAGGCTGATTTGATAATATCAAATGGGTATGATATCATGCCATTGAGTATTAAACAGTCCGATGCCGAAATTTGGGAACTGCCGATTCGGCATTTGGTGGTCAAGCAAAATCCGTATTAGATAAGCTCATACTTGAAGGTAAAGTTGAATTAAAACAGATCGGTCAAAGAGAAACCAGATATTCCTCTATGCCAGTCTATGCGCTGAATAAGGAAGTGGTAATAGAACCAACCAATGAAGACATAAAAAATGTAGTATTTGGTAGTGACATTATGCCCAAAGGTGGAGTTATCATCCAGACCTTCAGTCAGAGTAATTACAGTCAGCAACAAAATTATGTGAATATTACATGTAACGCAGTTATTGCAAAACCGGAAGATATTCCAAAAAGTCACTCAGTTAATTGGCTACTCAGAAATGACAGTACCAGAAACAGCAAGAGTATAGGCATTGCTGGACTGAGACCGTTTGCAGTTACCGAATAGAGTGACCGCAAAGAGTACCAAAAAAATATTATCAGGGTTGATTTAAATGGAAACACACTTGACTTTTTATGCAAAATAGTATATTATATCACAAAGGAAAATAAATGAAAAACTTTAGATCAATTCACATTCGGAAAAACTCCAGCAGCACTCTACCTAGTTCGTGCACTGGAAAGCCAAGAACCAAACCATCAAACAGAAAGTGATTCGATCATGCAGTGTTCGAATTAGAAATTTTAACAACACGTGCGTGACATTATGGCAGCAGTTGATGGTGGGATGATGACCCCCCCCACACTGCGGCAAATCTGTTCCGAATTTTGCGAGATGACGCAACAAAAATTGAATTGGAGCAGGAATTCGAGATAAGAAACTTGTCCTCCAGTTGTTGTGCAATGTGGTGATCGGAAACATCAAGTCCGCTATGAGAAAAACTTCTGTCCTTCGCAAAATTGAGGTGAAGAGTGCATCCTGGAAAAATTGAAGAAATCAGCCAAGCAACAAGTGGATGCCTTGGGATACACCGAATTTAAGTTGAGGGACTTCCAGCAGGATTTATTGCACCAAATGGGGAGTTCATTCGAGACTTGGTGTATTCTACTCAAGTCAATGATCCGGTTACCGCTGAAATTCTCACTGAACGAAGCTGGAAACGGTGTGTTCGCCAAAAGAAACCACATACGATTACAGGAGATGATGTCCACACATCCCCTAATATTAAATAAACGGAGAACAAAAATGAGCAACAAAGATGATGTTAAAGAACACGAAGAGTGGCAATACACACAAAGTGCCGAGACTGCACAATCGTGGCTGGATGATGAAATTATCCCGCAATTAATCGAATTTGATTTTGAAAATGACGACGAAATTATGTGCCGGGAACTGCAACCTATGGTGCATTTTGCAACCTTGCCGCCATTTTAGAAGAAATTGGATATACAAAAGAAGAGTTGTTAACCATCATCGAAGAAATGTTCAATGATGAAATAACTGTACCACCCAACACCACTTTACATTAAGTGGTTGACATTAGTGATAGTTTGATGTATAATTCATTCTTTCAATCAATTGGACATCACTATGCAGCAAACTATTATCAAAATCAAAAACGGTCAATATCGCAACCAAGTCATCATGAATGAGCAATTCATTCTCCATCGTGGATTTTCTACGCTGAAGACTGGTAGTTATGTGACCGTTTAAAAATGATACCTGTCGTTTTGGTGATATCGTCACAAAGCTCGTATCAAAATCGAGAGTGTGGACGACATTGAGTTGGTGTCTGGTAATCAGTCTGACCTGCACTCATCGGAAGTTGAAGTTGAAGAAATTGTCAATGAAACTGATGATCAAATCATGGATCGAATCCGTGATCGTTTCGATGTTCTCACTAAAATGACCTCTGCCTGTATCGAAGGTCACGTTCGTGCCATGATCGTGCAAGGCGCCCCCCGGTGTTGGCAAGACTCAAGGTATTGCAAATCAACTGGAATTCTACTATTTGAAAAGTCGGCTCGCCGACACCGATATGCCATATGAATTTGTTCGTGGTAACATGTCCGCCCTTGGATGTATGCAAAGCTCTACAACTACCGACAAGCGGGCAAGGTATTGGTTATTGATGATTGTGACGAAATTTACGGTGATGAAAACGCAATGAACATCTTGAAGTCCAGTTTGGATTCTGGCAAGATTCGTTCTATTTCATGGAACAAAGACAGTCGATACCTGGAAGAAAACGGCATTCCAAATTCGTTTGACTTTGAGGGTTCTGTGATTTTGTCACCAATAAGGATTTCACCAATCCCACCAGCAAAAAAATGCAGCCACACTTTGAAGCATTGATGAGCCGCAGTCACTTCATTGATTGACCATCCGCACTGACCGTGAACGTTTGTTGCGAATTTTCCAAGTGCATCGTGACTGCAATGTGACTGGTGGATTGTTTGCTTCGTACAATTTTGACGAAGAGTTGATTGATGAAATTTTTGAATTCTTCGAAGAAAACTATGACAAAATGCGCGAAGTCAGTATTCGCACCGTGCTGAAGATTGCTGACTTGGTGAAGGTTGACCGACAAGCCTGGCGCAATCTTGCCAAAGCTACTGTCTGTGGATGATCGTATGGAATCCACTTACAAAATTGACCATGCTGGAACCAAAAGATGGTACAATGGTTGCGTGCGCCACAGAGAAGATGGTCCAGCCGTTGAATATGAAGATGGTGCCACATTTTGGTACTTGAATGATAAACTCCACAGAATTGATGGACCGGCCGGTGCCCATGCCTCTGGAACCAAGATGTGGTGCTTGAATAACATCCCTCATCGAATGGAATTCAGTGAATGGAAACAAGAAGTCAGAAGTACTATGAAACCGATGAAGATTACCTTTGATGCTACTCAAATTGGATTAAAATGAAAATATGTATTACTTCGGACAATCATCTAGATAAAGCCGATTATGATTTAAAGAACACCGAAAATGCCAAGGTTTGGTCATGGCAGGGGATATGATGGAGGCATCAGACCTCAAAAAGTATCCACAGAAACCTATGATCTTGACTACATTCAAAACCTCATGGCATTGAACGTGCCATGAGGTATCGTGACTTTTTGGAACGAGCCAGTGATAGATTTGAGCACGTTATCTACGTAATGGGCAACCATGAGCATTGGAACGGAAAAAATCGATCACTCATACGACATTCTACACAACGAGTGTTCGAAGTTTTCAAATATCCACTTGTTAGAAAACCAAGTAAAAATAATTGATGATATCACATTTGTTGGGGGCAACTTTGTGGACCGATGGGAGAAAGCGTGACCCATTGGTTATGTGGGACATTGGAAGAGATATGAAGGATTATACCAGAATCAAGATTGGCAGTAAGCCGTCCAGACCATTGTGGGTGGTAGATACCGTCAACCAGCATGAGAAGTCGATGAAATCATACGTGATTATGTTCAAACCAACATTGATGAGAGAATCGTGATGGTGACGCACCATTGCCTAGTCTGTCCTCTATTGCATCGTATTAAGGTCCGGGCATGGATTGGTGTAATTACGCCTATGTGACAGACTGGATGATTTCATCATCGATCATCCACATATTGAAATGTGGATCAGTGGGCATGTCCATGATCATTTTGATTATCATATCGGAAATACAAGAATCATCCATCATGCACGTGGATATTATGGGTACGAGACACAAGCCAATGATTATACTCCGAAATTCGTTGACTTGGATACAGTTGCACAAAAGTCATTGATTAAATTGTGCAATATGTCACAATACACATACGTTGAAAAACGAACTAACCAAGAAAAGGAAATTTAAAATGAGCAAAAAAACAAAACTGTTGGAAGCCCTGCAAAAAGGCCAAGAATTGACTACTCGTCAAATTACTGCACGATTCAAGTTGGCAAACCCACGCGCTGCAATCAGCAGCCTGCGAATTGATGATGGTTTTGCAATCTATGCCAAACCAACGCACCAATAGCAAGGGTCAAGTGACCACCAAGTATCGTCTTGGCACTCCCCGTAAATCAGTGGTTGCAATCGGTAGTCGCATCGTAGGTGCTTGAAATACCGTTTAAGATGTCCCGATTAGCTTTCATTCGGGTGTCTGATTGGGTCAGTTAAATTTTGTTGACTGACCCTTTTTTTATTTTGGAGGAAACATGCTTGAATTTATTTTATATTTTACTCATATGGATGGCCTTTTACTTAGGTTATAAATTGGAGTGGAAAGGGAAATGGCAAACAGCAAATGCTGGATGTTATGGAAAGTGCATGGCAAAAAGAATTAAATTCGGTGAAAGGAAAAAACACTATTTTGCATCCTAGAATATGCCGACAACATGTTTTTTCTCTACACGGAAGATAATAAATTTGTAGGAAATGCATCAACCTTGGAAGAATTGGCAGTCAAGGTTTCGTCGATTCCAAATACATATTGGCAGAGTTAACGAACAAACTGAGATGTCATGACAACTGAATACTATTTGTTTGAAAATGGAAAACATTTCACAAAGGAAGGCATCATGGGGGAATTGAGTAAATGAAGATTGACCAATTGCCGATGCTGCTGAATACGTGCTGTCATCTTCTATAAGATAGAAGAATCAGATACATGGAATGCCAACATAAACATGGCAAAAGTCATTTTTCCAATGTTATGTCAATTACGCAATGAAAAGCACGGAATTCCAAGTTTATTTTTGCAGGAATTATTCCCTTCTGAATTATCATCATGGCAGCCACAACAATCATTTTCATTTTATCATGAATATGACACACAAGCTCAGCAGGAAGCTCTATGGACCGAATGTATGGATAAAATGGTGGGGCATTCTTTCAGATCGGGTATGTCGATGGGAAAAACAGTATCATCATGGTAACATAGAATTTGAAAGCGAACCTGTGGCAAAACCAGACGGGACCGTCAAGCATTATCGACTAGTTGACAAGAATCCAGAATCTCACTGGTTTGATGCGGTTGGGCATGACATTCATCAGAACAGGAATTAATGAGGGACTGTCCCCCTTTGCTAAATACTTGAATCATTAGGACTTTAAACAAAAATTTATCGAACTTTTACGTAAAGGTGCACAAGATGCCGCTATGCTATCCACCGCAGTTAGACTCAAAGTCGGAGCAATCATCGTCAAGAATAATAGTATTTCTTCATTTGGCTACAATGGAACACCCGCTGGATGGGGATAATGTATGTGAGACCAAAGAATACATGAGTCTCGATGCCGCTGGATGGTTAGATCCAGATGAACTCGAAAAAATGTACCCATTAAAGGAATATGATCCAGTAGTCGAAAGTCACGTAGGTACAAGCTTGTTACCAAGCAAGAAACCATTCATGCAGAAATGAATGCATTGATGAAGCTCACGAAGAATGGTGGAGGGTCAGATGGAGCAATTATGTTTGTCACTCATGCACCCATGCATTCATTGCGCCAAAGCCATATACCAGTCTGGAATAAAAGAAGTCCATTATGTTCATGAGTATAGAGAAACCGGTTGTATGATTTTCTGTCATCTGCAGGAATCAAAGTTGAAAAATATGGTGAATCCAAGTGAGTATGCTAAGTGATCCTTCATCTTCATGAGTGAACAATACTTCACTGAAATACTAAATGATGTAGCCATTTCTGATCTTATCAGAGAAAAGGTAGAATGGCCAAACCATCTTATGATCACAGTAGCTACCTCAACATCAATGACAATTGATGAGATTGGGGCATATTTAAACCTCAAATACAGCAACAAATTGTTTAGAATTAAAGACTTCACCCCAACAAATGGGGTAGATTATTTGAATAGGTGCCCATATGGCACCTTCACTTCACATCTTTGATCTTGCTGCTGAATGCTTCGCAGCAACCACTAAAGTGTTTGGATCGAATCTCCACGGATCATCAAACTTCAGGATGTCTGCGCACATTTCACTACAAAACCAGTTCGTTTTAGAGTGCTTTGCCAAGAACGGAAATAGGAAACGAACATCGCCTATGTAATCGTATCCATCATCGTCATATTTTGTAACCCAACTTTGACTTCTTGTCCGTTACCCAGTCCACCTCAACCAAATCCCAATCCGATTCTACTAGTGTCATCATCTTGACTCTTACACCGCGCTCGGTTCCTGTTGCAGATGCACAATACGAATCTTCCGTAAATGGAGAATCTCCGATAACAATTTCAGTATGACTGTGGATTCCCTGAGTAACGAATCTGATACCACGATTGACCAGACCCCTCCACCCACTATGGGTGCCCTTGAAACTTGCAAGATATATTTTCGACATATGTTCCTCCTTGGATTTTGTATTTAGCTATTTTTCTAAAAACAGTTGACATGGTGTCAGAGGAGTGGTATACTGTAAATATGAAAAATATTCCAACTTTACTATTAGACATGGATGTGTGCAGGCAGACTTTTTTGGGGCATGGGCGGCCTATCATGGAGTCAAGTCGTATAAAGACATTCCAGATGCCGA
Organism: Daphnia sinensis; assembly: GCA_013167095.2. Classification (NCBI taxonomy): domain Eukaryota; kingdom Metazoa; phylum Arthropoda; class Branchiopoda; order Diplostraca; family Daphniidae; genus Daphnia; species Daphnia sinensis. The sequence continues at coordinate 142,682 of WJBH02000296.1, read as the reverse complement.
AAAGCAATTTGAACAATTCAGGGTCTCTAGTGCGGAACAGGTTTACAAATTTTTCCGAAATTTGAAGCCATTGTCTGGTGGGCAAAAACTGTACAATTGGGTTCTGAATAATGAAATCCCCATTCCGAATTTGCAGTGCACCATTGAGTGGTCCATACCGTGATGCGAGTATCAAAGCAAAGATGGATTGGCTTGATGAATATCGTCCCGGAACCTCATCGGCAGCGATCTTCACTGGAAGAAAGTTCGAACATGCAGTTGATTCAGAAAACAATCAGCGTGTATTGGTAGATGACTTTGGTCCATACATTGAGAAATTTCAAGAGGCTGGCGGCATCACGGTTCACTACAAGGATTCTGAGATAGATGATGCGATTACGCAGTTGGAAATCATCTATGCACCCTATATGTAATGATTTTTGATCAATTGCCAGAGCTATGTATGGACTTAACAAAAGTCCTACACTCAAATAAGATAGAAAAATAGAATCCAACATCCAATCAGGTTCGAGTGTCAGATTGAGGCTCGATATACCAGCATACAACGAGCATGGTGCTTGGGTGGTTACAGTTCATGATTCTAAGTGGAAGGTGATTAGCTATTGCAGCATTGCCAAAGTTACAAGTGCAAAAATGACAGTTCGACAAAAAGAATCATTTAATATTTACAAAGGGCTTCATTCGAAGAGTCCAATGGCTGCAATTTCTGGAAAATGGCAAGATTCGAATGCGCAAGAACTATTGATACTTGGACAAGACATGATGATTGATCCAGATTGTGTCCAAGTTGGATACAACCACATCGACATTCATTTTTCTATGATAGAGCAACTATGTTGCCAGTCGTTGCAGCGGATGAAGTTGTTCAGGTTGGTGATTGATTATGGCAAAACGCCCAACATACGGAAAGCCATCAGATTTTTTGTATTGACCAAACCGCTCTCATGACTAAATACTTACATGAGAGCACAAGAATTTATAATCGAATCCGCCACCAATGAAGTATACCATTATACTAGTATTCCATCCGCATACAAAATATTAAAATCTGGCAATTTTGCATTACAGGCAGGGATACGTGATGTTGAAAAAACTTATCAGCCGAGTAATACCTCTTATTTTCTGAGCACTACTAGATCGAAAGTGGGAGATTACCATATTCGACACCAAGGACACGGAGATGTCCTTTTTGTCCTTGATGGAAGAATTTTAAACCAGAATATCAAAACAAAACCAGTTGATTACTGGGAGAGAATGTGGGCACATTCCACGGATAGGTCATCAGAATCCGAAGATCGGGTGTTCTCCAAAGACCCATACATGCCCACAGACAGTGTTAAAGCAGTCCATATCCTCTTAAAACCGGAGGACAAGGGGAAACGTGGGGCATGGATACGCGGAGCTATCCTAGAGGCTAAAAAAAACGCTCTATTCTCCGGTTTATGTGTATGACCAGAAAAAGTACTGGATTGCCCAACTCCACAAAAAGCTCTGTCTTTAAGGAGATATCCGATTATCTGACAGGTGATATGCCAACAGACCGGTTCAGCTACTATGATTACAAAAATAGAAAGGACAAGTACCCAAGCTTGTTCGAGTTGGTAGCACTGTGCTATTCCAGAAAAGTGAGCGATTTGAGTGCACCTGCTATAGATCTTTTACGAAAAGTGTTATGGTACAGTGATAACCCTGACGAGCAGCATCAAGAATGATATGCACAATGCATCCAAGCCAAATGATTCGAAATATCCGGATTTGGTCAAAATATTGAAATTCATGAAGTTAAATAATTTAAAAATTTGACAGAATGGATGTATTTTTTAAAAACGAAGTGGAAGGCTCCATATGAGGAACATATGAAAGCCGAAAGAGAGCGTAGGGAAAAGAATGAATTGAGCGAAGGGTGGAAGACCAACCTTGCATCATTGGGAATGGTAGGTTGCTATGGCTGGTATAGGCGGCTATACATTAAACCAAACAAACTCAGCCAAAGGAAGAACCTCAGCTTCAGTCTCAAACCCAACATCACCAAAACACATTGAAGAATTAAACCAATACGCAAACCTCTTTAAGCATATGGCAGAAAAAGAGGGAATAGTTGGGACAGAGTTGGCACAATTGATGGCTCAATCGTATGTTGAAACATGAGATTCACTAGATTATCAGAAATGGTAACAAAAATTATTTTACCAGATTATACGATATTGTATCTAGGCCAGCAAAAGCAAAAGAGCTTGGTAATACTAGTCCGGGTGATGGTGATCGATATAAAGGACGGGGATTCCTTCAAATCACGGGTAAAACTGGCTACAAGAAAATAGGCGATCTAATTGGAGAAGACTTGGTGTCTAATCCAGAATTATTGGAAAATCCAGAAATTGGGGCAAAAGCTAGCATAGCATTCTGGAAAATGAAGGTGCAACAGAGAAATCCAAATTGGGAAGACACCAAACACGTCACTAAGCTAGTTAATGGCGGACAGAATCACATCGAACACCGAAAAAAGGCATTCGAATATTTTTCAAATCTATTGAAAAATCAATGACGTTTGAAAATTCGCCCACGAGTAAGATCGTAGGGAGAAAATTCAATGGAAACCTTATCTCCAAGCAAGATGCGAATATCAAATTTTCGCATCTTGCCAGAAATCAGCCCCAATACAATCTGCCACCCTCCAGCTTAACACGAACATGGTGTTTGGCAACACTTCAATTACCTCACCCTGTACTTGGATGGTTTCTTCTTTAGCCATTTATTTGTTTTCCTTAAACAATGTTTTTGAATTGTTGGGGAACATACCCCATCTTTTAGAAGCAATTTTGGACGCTTCGATTATTAAATTGATTTCACGATCTTCTATGATGACCATGACGCATTGGGTCAATGCATTTGCTCGTTCCATATCATCTGTCAATTCGTTAGAAAACAGTTGATCTCTTCTTTCCCTTTGCTATTTATCGTTATGTTTATTTGTTTGATATAGAGTTTATAATATGCATCAATAAACTCACCCAAGTACTCGCTATCTTTGTGATGTGGTTCTTTCGTTCTGCTTCGACTGTCCCCATGCATCAGTAATGATCATGGCAGTGGACTTATCGACTCCAGAAACAGCAGGAAGACCATCATTTTGGAGAAAAGTTGACAAAAGATAGTCCATATAAACCAAGGCAAAATGCCATAACAATAGCAATATGTTTTGAATACGTTTTTAAAAAATGTTGCATTGTTTCCCTCTAAAAGTGCGAGTTTGTTGTAATTTCCCAAAGAATCATAGTATTTTTATCTTGTTCGATAATCGATGGGTCAGTCCACGTGAACTTGGAAGTTTTGTGTGTTACCTCGCCAGCCAACCCATCGGCCAATATTGTGACCACAGGTTTGGAAAATCTTCCACAAAGATTCGATAGTCATAAGAATAGCAATTTATTGGGGTGTGTGTCAATTCTAGTTCGTTTGTAGCCTATATTGTACTGCATATATAGTCTCCCATGGACCAGCATATGCACCATATCCCCCCGTTCCAGTATGGGCGATTGCGATTGATTCATTTCTTATAAACCCATCGACCATCCCTTGACTGAATTGTCTTTGCGTGTCCTAATCCAAATTCTACCAAAATATCCTGGATATGATTTTGGTAAATCTTTGTTCCCACCCCAATTTTGTGGTTTTCCAATCGGTGAATGGTGAGAACTACTCACCTCCTCTTTAAAGCCTAGGTCAAGCTGCAATCCAACTAACGTATCACCGGTTGCTTTTTTGATGAACTCGCCCATATCATGGATGGTTTCAGGCTCACCGTGTTTGTCAAACAGTGCCCGAAGCTTAGCCCTGTTATAGTCAACCAAATAGTTGACATGATTAGATTAGTCCGTATTGAGTCAACAATGTGCATCATTGTCATCGATAGTAATTTCAGTTTTAATATTCAATTCAAGAATACTATCGTTGATTTTCTGCTTTTCTTTTTTCAAAGAAAGTAAGCCTTGTTTGAAATTTTCAATTTGAGAATCTTGAAAAATTGGAGTAGTAACAGTATCACGACTCAGATAGGAATTACGAGGATCTGCCGTTTTGCTAAGTTTTTCCAATTTTCCCGTCAAATACCGATGTGTCTTCGGCTGGCAGTGCTGATGCCAATGAGGTTGTCTGCGCAATCCGCTTGTCGATGAATGCTGCACGTGCCAACAAATCACTAATGCCACTCATAGCATTTGCCTTGCCAACACTCGCACGGATGTTGTAGAAAATTTCAGTCAATGTGATCATTTTTTAAGGTCTGTCAGAGCAGACTTTCGTGATTTTTCTACCTCAATTACGCCACTTTGGTGCTCATTTACCTCAACGGTAGTTTTGACTTCAATCGATTTCATCGCATCTTGAATGAAGTTTGGAGAGCATTTGCTTTGCGGAGTGTAAGTTTCATTTTGTGTTCCTTAAATTTAAAAGTAGTGAGTCGAATGGCAAGTCAATAGCTGAACAATGTTCAATAAACAGTCGAACTAACCTTTACGTATAGTTCTATGCAATTAACAATTAGCAAGAATTCCAATATTTCCGAAGACAACAGACAAGTCGAAAATTGTCGGTGCACTGGAATGCGGTAGTCCAGTTCCATTAAACAATTAAGTTTAACAGTAGTGCTATCTCTCATCTCCATTCGATCACTATCCAGTTTTTTCGAAACTGGCAAACTCTTTTCCATAATTATACTTGATTAATTTGCTTTTGTCAATCTATTAATCAGATTTATCACCAAACAAATTCAACAGACTGAGAGAGAAAGATGTTTATAAAGTTCAGATACAGGGATAGTGCACCCAAAACTTCAACTCCATCATTTGAATCGGTGCTGACCATATTTCGAATAGTTTGAGTATCGTATGCCGTCAGTCCCATAAACACTACAATCGAAATTGCGGAAATGACCATTTGAGTAACTGTACTGCCAAATAAAAAGTTGATAATGCTTGCGATGATGATTGCAATAAGCGCAACGATCAGCAATTGCCCAAATCCAGTTAGATCACGTTTGTGAAATAGCCATAGACTGCGGTAGTTCCAAATAGTACTGCTGCCCCCATGAATGCTGTAACCAAGCTAGTGGCAGTGTATGCATGCATTACCGCGGATAACGTCAATCCCATTACTCCGGCAAAAGAATGTAAGCATACCACTGCAACCATTTTGGTGGATTTGAATTCAATACGGGAACGGCCATAAAGACCATGAGAGCAGTGGTGCAAACAATACGACCCATTTAAGTGCGGTACCAAAGAGCACTGCCATCAGGGCAGGAGAAGATGCTACAATCATAGCCACTACCATACTTGTGATGGTTGCCAGTGACATGTGCCCGAAGACCCGTGCCATGGCAGTATTAATTTGATCCGCAGATCGATAAATCGAAGTTGGTCATTTAATTTTCCTTTAGTTAATTTCTACCAATCGGTAGGTTTTTTCCATCAATGGTTGCAATTTTACATCAAGTGAATTCGTTTTGATTCAGAACATCAGTGAAGTGCTGTCGTGCAACATTAGCAATTTTACCATTGACTTCCTTCATTGTCAAGCCACTTGCAAACAAAGTGTCAGCTTCTTCACGAGCAATGTCACCCATGACCCACTTGATGTATGCGCCCATGTTCTTCACATCGATTTCCCAATCCCATTTCCTTGAGTTTGTCAATACCTTGATCCAGTCGGTTCTTAGTTGCAACGGCACCGACGAATTTCTCCATATTGTCGAACTTTTCGGGATCAATCGCAGCAATTGTTTTCACTTTTGAAACGGAGTGTTTTTCACCTTGGTTTTGTATCGAGTGTTGATAAATTGCAGCATTTCGCCTTCATTGGAACCGGAGTCCACACTAGACCTTCGCCGATCAGTTCACCAACTGCTTTATCTCCAAGCAATTGATCAGCCACTGGGCAACGCTGTTCAACAAGTTCTGTCAATTCGACCAAACGATTTTGTGTCAGATCAGGGCGATTGAAATCAACTTCAACCTTCCATGTCGGAAATTGGTAAGTGTGAAAACAAATCTTCTTTGGTATATTTACCAACGATAGATTTGATCAAATCACTTGACAACCAGTGCTTGTTTGCATCCTCATCTTCTGCGATGCGGATAGCAAAGACCACATACATTTTTGGCAATTGATTCAGACCAACGCCTTTTTGGATATTGCCGCCGCACCATTCACCCACAATTTGAACTGGAGTATCAGCAGAAAATTTATCTTTGAACAATGCAGACACTTCATTGAAAATGCTGTTTAGGATATCAATATTACCTGACCCCACACTGCGGAACCAGCGTTGTCACTTTCGATGGTGATAATGCGTTCACGAGACTGAGTCACGATTTGGATTTGTCGCCTACCAGTGGGCGAACGAAAGACAGATTGCTACCGTGCAATTTTACGGTGCCTTCGAATGTGATAGTAGGAATGGGGGTGTTGTGGTATTTTGCGTTAGATACCACTTGTTTGATGGCATCACGAAATTGACCGGTTGATGGATATTTAATCATTTTTATGTTCCCTTAAGTTGTTACGATAGGATGAATTATACCGACTTTTGATTAGATTGTCAACTACAATTTTAGCAACATCAGCAAATATCTTCTTCGGTATCATAGTACTTTCGAACTTCTCGTTTCCAAGTTTCAAACTCCATAAGTTTGCCATCCAAATACCATTCTTTGCTGCCGGTTGACCATTCAACTGCTTGTCCATCAATTCGGTGCGACACCCCATTCTCCATCCACCACTTCTCACCACTGACCCATTCAACCGCAGGACCATCTTCCCTATGCAGATAATGTAATTTCCATGAATCAAAATCAACGAACCCATTATCTAATATGGTAAGAAATGGAATGTTGTCATTTCTGATATAAATTATGGTGCGACGGTCATCAATGAATTTTGTACTTTCCACATTTTCCCTCATTAAAAAGCCCCGAAGGGCTTTTTTAAGTTTTAAAAATGAATCAGATCAGTGCCGGATTTTACTGCGACATTTACCGAGAGATTTAGTGGGATCAGTGTACAACACCATGCTTCCCAATTCATCGGTGTAAACCGACCCATTGATGTTACTGACTACTTCGATGGATCGGAAGTTAGCACCGTAGTACCCAATTCATCCGTGTAAGTCAGTGAATTACTGAATTTTTTCGAACTTGATGCAGTAATCAATTTAGTTGGGTCGGCATACAATACCATATTCCCCAATTCATCGGTGTAAACCGACCCATTGATGTTACTGACTACTTTCGATGGATCAGAGGTTAATACGGTGATTCCCTTCATCTGTGTAAGTCAGTGAATCTGACTTAGCAGTTGGCCAACTTGCGGATGTTGCCGCAGCACTAGCCGCATTAGCCATCATAGTTGATGTAACGAGAATCACGGAAGCAAATTTTGAAAATTTCATATTTTAATCCTTTCAGAAAAATTTCAAGTTAACGAAGACTGTATTGTGCCATAAAATTTCGGAAGTGTCAATAGGGTGTCATCACATATTTTAATCCTTTCAGAAAAATTTCAAGTTATCAAGTTAACGAAGACTTTATTGTGCCATAAATTTTTGGAAGTGTCAATGGGGTATCATCATAATTTTAGCAACATCAGCAAATACATCTTCTTCGGTGTCATAGTACTGCCTGACTAGAACTTTCCAGACTTGGAAGTTCAAATGGGTGCCATTCAAATACCAACATTCATCTCCCACTCGCATGTTTGACCGCAGGCCATCAATTCTATGACGTTTACCATTTAGTTCCCAAAATTCATTTCCACCGCCACCTATCATCATACCGACTCTCCATCCATTTCTGACAAAATTTCTGAAATCAGTTGTTCGGCAAGTTTTTCACGAAAGTCAGCATCTTCCTTGGTGTAACCACAGACTCACAAAATCTTTGTAAGTGTCTGGTCCATGTTTCCCACTGCCATTGGTACTTCCGGTGGGCAGACATTCAGGGGCATCCAATGAACCATCCAAATCAAGCCAGAAACCGCATGTGGTAATTTCTGTGGTTGAACGATCAACCAATACGTACAGGGGCTGGCGACTATAGGTGTATTGGTAATATGGGTGAATGCGAATGCTGTGATCGTAGTCCATGTACCAGTTCCTTTGTCAGTAAAGGAACTAGTATACCATCAATTAAAATAGTTGTCAACCACCAAGTTAAAAATTTAACGAGTCAATGTTCCTTATCTTGATGTGACATGCACTGCATCAATTAGTTCTTTAACTTTTGAACTACCTGATCCGTTCTCTACTATAAGTGCAATTATATCTGGTATGTTCCTGAATTGAGTTAAACCGCCATTATATTCAATGACTTCATTTTTTACTCTACAGAAGCCACTTAATAATTCTGCTTTGGTGGTTGGATCAATTTTATATCATTGTACAATGATCTAAGATCATCATTGTATTCTGAATATGATTGCGCACTATCCCAATCTACCTCACCCATCTTCATTGGTATAGTTGGACAAATAATCTTGATATGAATCATCTTCCATTTCCCAATCTGACACGTCATCATCCAAATCCTGCTCTGTTCGATCTTTATTTGAGTCAATAGTGCGTTAAGTTTTCTCTTTACAATTGGCAATGGACCATCCACTACAATTATCGAGTAAATTAGCTGATGGATTCTTCACAATCATCGCCAACATATCAGTGATGTTAGTATCTTCGTTTGCTATTTCAACACAAAAGTATTTTGCATCCATTCTGGCATTTCAATTCTGCCACGGCAGTGAATCCTGCAACTGTGTCTCAATGAGTTCCTGATCATCAACACGATTCAGCGGTACTCTCTCATTGCTTGTATGATGGCATCAGTGTGGGTATTTCCGTATTTTTCCGCAACGTTTAATAATTTCCATGCTCTCCAAGGTTCAACCGTGAGTATAGAATTTACAAGGTAACCTATTTGGTTGTCAGATATGACTGATAGGAATCGAATTAAGTCTGTGATGGGCACTGACACACTTTATCCTTGATAATAGAGTCCATGTTATCTAATGCATTTTTTAAGTACTTCTGGATTTATACTCTTAAGGTTTCTTCTTCGTACCTGTATTCATTCTGCCTCTTATTTGACAGTAATAACTTTTCAAAATTAGGATCGATGTTTGTCAATACTGATTTTGTGGTATTGATTAAATCAATCAAATATGAATAAGATTGCATTTTGGCATCAGATATAAAGAGATATGCCTTTAAATAAGCAGGTGGTTCACCTCTTAATATATTCTGAATAGGGACAAAATCCAAATATATTTTATTTTGTATTTTTTCTAATGGATTATTCAAATGCTCTAATCAGATTAATGCCATCAGCCGAGCTTATCGCTTCCACTGTAGTCTTGGTGATTGATTTTTAATAGAAGACATTATTTCAGCTAGTAGTTCACTTCTTACGATAAGAGAATCCACCATTCAAATTTATCCCACGAGTTGCTTGCTCAGTATTTGAAAAATTAAATGCTGCCAATTGAATTTCTTCTGGATAAGTGTTTTCGTTAGTGCCATGTTCATTCTTGTTAACAAAATGTAACGGGCACATGCATTTCCGTTTTTGGCATAGATCAACTTTTCTTCAATTTGTGGATACGTGCCTTGTGAGTATCGCTATGCATACCATTCAATTCGTCATCACTTTTTGATATTTTTCTCTATACTGATCGAGTCCTGACCCGTATTTGCTTTTATGTCGGACATCAATTCATTGGGATCAATACCGGGAATTGTTGGAACCATTGTGCATTCTTGGCATTATCTTGTGCATCGAAGATTTCTATCTGATTGGTACTGTGATGCCCCGCTAGTGCCGCCCTATCTCCAGTGATCACATTAAGGGCATAAGTTAGAATGATTTTTCTATTAAAGAAGTATTCTTCAAAATAGTGTTGATATGGCTTGGTGGTACACCATGCACAAATTTGCATTTTTGTTGTTAACGTTAGGAGTTTGTCTGACCCAATTCGATTGATTTAGCAAACCATACGCTTGCTGATTTTTCGTATGGGATAACAATCCACATGGGTTTTGATCGGTTGGCTCTTTGACTGTGATAAAACTGCCTGATACTCTTGATCGTTTGACTTGAGTTTTTGAGGGTTGGTTGATTTGAAGTGACAAATTTTTCAAACTTTTCCCATCCTTGTTTCCTCCAGAAATCAATGTTTCGTTCTGGTCGGTAACCTGGTTACGGTTGACTAAATCTTTGAATTGATTAATTGATTGCATGACCGTTGTTGGTCATTGGTCAATTTAGTAAACTCTGATGTGGCTTCTTTGTAGCCTTCAATGATGAATTCGTTTGCTCTCACGTTTAAAATACCTCTTGAGGTATTTAGCCATTAATTAATCGAATTCAAAAAGACCATTACCGAACACTTCTGGCATCACAAAACTAAAATCGTATTTCAATCCATCAGCGCATACGATGTTGATGATTTCATTGTTGATTGTGAGATTGCCTTGACACCAGTTCGTTTTCCAATGTTTTGGGATGTGGGTGCCCTTGACCACTTTGATTTGATCTTCTGTGACGGCATAAAGGCGCTTAATGCACTCAATACAATTGTCTTGCATGAGGTCGGCACCATAAGTAGTTTTGAGTGCTTCTTCGTGAGTGGCACCGTTTTCCATTTTGCGAATGATGACTTTCTGACAAGAATTGCCCGTCACCACATGCTGGATCAAGGAATGTTTTTGTTTTGTCTGTGAAAAGTTCTTGTGGAAGTTGATCAAGAATTTCTTGGACTAGTGGGGTGGGCGTGAATACCTCTCCTGTGGATTTTTTACGTTTTGTTGGTCACGTTCAATGCCTGACATGTATTCTCGGTCACGGGCGTGTTTGATGAAAGATTTAAGTTCATGATTTAAAATGGACCGGCTTGGTAGAGGACTGTGGTTTCATTGTGGATGCCGCCAATTTCGATTGAGATTGTTTCATCATCGATGGAATGGTGATTTGGAATGACATGCCTTTTGGGGTGCCAGAATAGTCAATGACACATTTTTTCCAAGTGTCGTAGCGCAAGTTCGCATTTTCAATTGCTTCTTCGAGGATTGCTAATTGTTTTGCGAACTTGGGCTTACGGGTGCTTTGATGATGTAAAACTGAATACATGATTGAATTATATCATTTCGGGGGTTGGGTTGTCAAATAAACTCTTTCCAAAAATCTTTTAATCATCTTATTTGTTTCTGAATAAATTCAATTTCCTCTTCAGTAATTCCAAAATGAGAATAAATCACATTATCAGTAACTTCATCAGAATCAGAAAATGGCCAGTCGATATATTTAAACATAGTCCATAGCATTTGAAAATTCCCCCATTTGTAGCCTTAACTACAAATTGCCTCAGATCACTTTTAAGGTATTTACCAAATTCTCACCTTCTTTATTATTTTGTACTTTGATGTAGATGCCATGTTGGGTGCATCCGAACATGGCATCTACATCAAACATTGGAACCAAAAATTCACTGTCAGAGAAAATAACTTTTTTGGCATACTGATCGGTATGTGGAATTTTAGAGTATACGTAACGTGGCACTCCAGTCTTGGGACATGGCAGTAAGTTGCGGGTATGGGTGGTTTTCATCGGCTTGCGCTAGATTGCTTTTAAGCGTGCTGCATTCATAGGAATGGTTTGCCATCAGTTTTTTGTCAGTACTCCCGTAATTTTATCCCAAATACTAATTCCGAAGTTTGGCAACACCTCTCTGCCGATCAAGTCAATCGATGCACTGTGTCCAATTCGTCAATCACCAATTTCTTTGGTTGGTTTTCTTTTTTAATCAGATAATAATCGAAACGAGTCTGTGCACCAAACACACTTTTGACCGGTGGGCTTGTCATTAATGTTTACGTACACAAGTGATTGTCTTGTGTCATGATTTCCCACAGGTAGTGACCTGGCTTGCGCCATGCGGGAGGATGAATCATCGACACCATTCCACCATCTTTAGCAAGTTCCATCCCTTTAATAACAAAGTTATCCCAAATAGTGGCAGATTCACCTTTTGCCGCCTGATAAGGTGGATTTGCAAGTACGCAGTCAAATTCATGTCAAGATTCTCCAGTGTTTCAATAATATTTACCCGAGTTTTTGTGCCCATTTTTTCTTCAATTCATGGTCAACAAACACATAAATATTTTTCGGATCAACCTTGAAAGTTACACCAAATTAAGCGCAAATTCAAGCGTATACATGACCAAAATCTTCTTACCATTGTCCAGAAATGGTATATGGCAAAGAATTCCTCCACCAACGAGGGCGGAGTAAAATGTCATGTGAACCAGCAAATTTACCAGACACCATCCTCTCGCGATAGCTTTTACAAATATCATCCAAGAGAAAGCGTAATTCTCATGTCTTTTTCCATTCCCAAACCAGTACTGTACCAAAAATTAACAAACTTGTCAAGCCCCGAATGCTTCCCTGAATTTATTCCAAAATACCACATTGTCATCCACAAAAGAACAAACGGCATCATATCCCAATACTCGAACTCGATCATGGTACATTTTGTCCCCGATATTCGCAGCCAATCCTTTTGCAGTGGTGATTACCGTCATGTCCACTTCCTGAGCATAATGCATACACAGAGTTTTCGCCACGAAGTTACTGATGCCATCTTCTTTTGTAGTCAAATATGAACCCGCATCAGAGCGAAATTTAACTTGAACACAGTGTGGCAAACCGTTGTGTGATTTTCCAATGCCATCAATACCGTAATCCCCATTCTTGTCGAATTCTGCCCATGGCACATAGTCCACAATGTTGATTCGTTTATCAATTGGACTCAGCACAACAATCGCCTCCACCAACGCCTCAAAAGCATCACCCGATACGTCATTTCTTCAATTCGCTCAGGATGAAGTCCACTCTGTTTGTCCACCAGTTTGATGAACTTAGACAATGTTTGGCACTCATTAAACACCGCACAGATCGTAGCAATAGTTTTTTAAAAAGAAACGATGTTTCATTAATGTACCTCAAAGTTAGCATTAAAAATTTCAAAAAGTTTATCGATTTGTTCTTCTTCTGGCAGTTTGCCCAAATCCAAAAAGAAGGTTTCCTTTTCGATTTCATGCATGATGTTAACCAAGTCGGCACTGTGTTTATTATTTGCTTGATCTGTGCCATATGCATCATCCACCACTTTGCCATCACTGTTACGCCACTTAGGCCAGTGGGTGTTTGATGATTTCTTCAATCGTAACATCATATCCAGCATTTCTAATACCACGCATATTGATTGATGATAGCATAACTGTCATCATCACCATTGAAAACGGGAACACTGATCCATGCTTGCTTCTTTTTACTAGGATCAGGTTTATACACACGAACCGCACGACCAATAGTTTGCAGAATTTTAGCGAGTCCCATGTCTCGCATAATACACACACCAGTAATACCGTCAACGTCAATGCCTTCACTCAGAATGTCATAGTGGAACAACAGACAATTCCTGCCTTCAACCTTGACTTCCTTCAGGAATGCATCACGGTCAGAGCATTGCACACCGTTAATCCGCTCACCATCCCTACTTGTAACGGTAAAAAATATCATGATTGGGCAAAGATTTTCGAATCAATTCAAAATTGTCAGACATTGCTTTCACATCATCGGTAGTATTCAGTGAAAACAAAATTTTACTAAAGCCAAGATCACCCACGGTAAGCTCATGTTGAGCTTTTGCCAGTTCAATCACTTTATTGACAACCGCGCGTTGATGAATCTCACCTTCTTCCAGTGTCATATCCTTTTTCTTTTTGTTTTTTGGCACCGGAATATCACTGTGCATGATGTGCAATCGCGGAGGCACAATATAGCCAAGTTCAATCAGGGTTGCTGGCATGATTTGATACAGCCGTTCACCAAACAGATTGACGTTGTTGAGTCCTCGACCATTTTCACCTGCAGTATGACGCTCAGTGGCAGTAAAGTACAACTTTACCTTACTGTTGATATCGGATACTCCCTTACTGAATTCTTCCGCAGTGCAATACTGACTTTCATCTGCCAACAGGGTATCAAAATGAAAATCAGACAACTTGCCACAACTATGATAAGTGGAAAATACCACCAAATGTTTGCCCATTTTCTGAGCACGTGCGAGATTTCCTGCACTACATCACCTTGGTGGTAGCAGTTTCGCTCCAATTGATTTTTGTAAAATCTTCTTCGTGATGTCCACTATGGAATGCAATAGCAACATAAGAGTCACCCAAGAATTCTCGAAATTCGCGAGCAAGTTGATTAACCAGCATAATTCGTGGTGCCAATACAACATGAATTTTATGAGTTTCGTTGTTGGTCATCTGCCACTGAATTACACTTGCTTCAATGAGCGTTTTTCCGGCACCCGTAGGAGCAACAATACGCCCTTTTGTTCACCATTCCCGTGGTGACTGCCTCCACCACAGAAGACAATGCATCAGATTGATGTGGGCGAAGAATTTTTGTCATTAAGAATACCTTTCAAGTTTGTCGATTTCCGATAATGTACAAAAATCGACAAACTTGTCAAGCGTTTAATAGTCAAATTCTTCTTTTCTTTGTCCAATACCTTGATGATGCTAGAACACAACAGTCGATAACCAGAATCATCGTTGCTTTGACTTCCTTCGTGACCACCCGGAATCCAAGTTTTTCGAGTAATGTCCATGAACCCATCAATGAATTTTGCCTTCAAATGTTCAATCAAAATCGCCTCAAGGCTTTCAAGTGCCTCATTACTACCATCCATGAATGTTTTGGTGACCAGATCATGAATATCCACGATTCTGCTGTAGCGATAGTCATCGACCACGCAACCACCACGAGGCTTTGTTACTAGAGTTATAATCTGTCATTTGGTCAAGCAAACTAAACATCAGATACACTTTTCTTGCTCAGTGGACAAATCAACCTTGGTGCGAGTATCAATCAGCAACGATTTGACATCTGCCACTACGTCTGCGAACTTGTAACTAATATAGTTATTTCCATAACCACATGTGCCCTTCCCGTCACCAACGTATTTTTCAATAACTCGATTTTCGAGAATGTCATCAACTACGTCTTTGCGGAACATGACGAATTGCAAGTTAGTTGGGTCAGTACTTCCGTAACTGGAAATAGATAATCGATCCTCATGGACCGCCTCAAAAAACAATTCTTCGTCAAATTTTTCTTTGGTTATTGCAATATCATGATATTTATTCTCACCCAATGGTACTTCTACCAATCTGGACTTAATGCCATCCATGATCAATTCAAAAGCAACACCGGAACTGTTTTCACCACCGCCGTAGTCATTGTACTCCGACTCAAACGGCAGTAATAGTGGCTTGAACAGATTGGTAGAGTAGCAATGATCACCAGCCCTGCTATCTTCCAACACAAACACATACACGGGTGTTCCCGCAGTAATGTGCAAATTACTCAACCCACAAGTTTTTGACCAGCATCCCATAGTTTTTCTCCAAAAATTGAATTGTACCTCGATTTCGATTGGTTGTCAACTTAATTCACATCATCAATTGCGGTTTTTACCTTGAAATATAACAATATCTCTAGCCTTTTCGTTGATGAAGGAAAATACCAGACACGTATTGATATGGGCAAGATAGTCACCACGACTGCCCCAATAATATCCAACAAACTAATATCCCGTCCACGTTTCCATCTCTCACGAAGTCCGTGGACGCTTGCAAACGCCACAAACAGTACAGACAGAATATAATCAAAATCAAAAAGTGAACATAGTTTCCTCCAAATCAAATTGTTTTTACTCAAACTCTGAATGTTCCATATTCATTCACCAGATTTTGTGGTGGCATGAGCAATAAGAACAATCCAAATACGATATTGGCGTAAGGTGCAAAACTCACTAGTGTCCACCACCCACTCATTCCAATGTCGTGTAGACGATTGATTGAAACCATGATGCTGCAATACACATACATCGTTATAATGACCAGCATCGCAACCATCCCACGGCTTTAGCGGCAAACATATGTTCACCGACTATAGTTAATGTAGTTGAGACAAGTAACATCAAACCAAAAACTACAGCCATGGCAAATTTGCCAAAAGGTAAGTTGTTCGAGAAACCCGAAAAGTGTCAAAAAGTGCTTTTGTAATATTTTCCATAATACTCTTTATTTTTTCCGTGATGTCAAAACTTCATCCGCCAGACCGAAATCGACTGCCTCTTGGGCACTCAGAATGTGTCAAATTTCATGGTTTCAAATAGTTCTTCATAGGTCTTGCCTTTGGAATTATGTTTAACATACATTCAGTCAGTCGTTTGTTGATTCGTACACTTTCTTCGAATGATCGCTTTGCATCTTCGAATTGTAAGTCTTGTACATGCACACTACCGCTAGTGCCGCGAGTGCCGGAACTAACACGGTGAATCATGGTACGAGATTCAGGAAGTACAAAACGCATACCGGGATGTCCAGCTTGTGCCAAAAATGAACCCATCGAACATGCTTGTCCAGCAACCACAGTGCGAACTCTCGGCTTGATGACTGCATACAATCGAAAATTGCTAACCCGCTCGACACTGTGCCTCGGGTGAATTGATGTACAGAGTGATATCATCATCAGATTCGCTTTCCAAAAACAAAAGTTGAGCGACAATAAGGTTTGCCATTCCATCTTCCACTTCACCCTGAACAAAAACTGTTCGATCCTTCAACATTCGACTGAAAATGTCGAAACTACGTTCACCTTTTGATGTTTGTTCAATAACCATTGGTACTAGCATGTATTCTCCTTAATAAAAAAATGCTCCAGTGAGTATTGTACCCTACTGGAGCATTTTGTGCTTACTTTTGGTTAAAAATTAAACTGGCTTTTGGGAGCTGGTTTCTTTTATTTGGTTGCATTGCTGGAACCTTGGGTGCCTGCGTTTGCTGAGCTTTTTGCTTCGGTTTCTTCGGTCTTGCTGGAGCTTGAGTCTTTTGCTCTGCCTTTACGGGAGCGGATACTGGTGCCCTCTCCATTACTGGATTAACCTCTACTATCACTCTTTGCTCAACGGGGGTTGAACTGTGGGTTGATTACTGAACAGCTTTGCGAATAACGCCTTTAAAATATTCAAACATTTTTGATTTCTCCTTGTAATTGTATTTACTCTAATGATAGTGGGCTAAATATTTTTATGAGTGAATTGGTGAAATTACTGTCTACCCCTTACCTTCTCTGAAAAGGCAGACTAGACTACCATTTCGTCCATCAGTTGAGGAAGTTGAACGCGTATATGATGTACTCAATCTGGAACTATTTGACGGTGCCATGATCAGACCAACCATTCACGTTGGTCCATATTGTTATGGTTTTGGGGAATGTGTTATGGGGAAGATGAAATTTTTGAACAGGTAGCTATTGTGAAATAAAAATTCCAGATCGATGGTACTGCATTCAATGGATGATACTGGTACTAGCACATGAGCAAGCACATCAATTTCAATGGGACGTAGAGGGGTCAATAAGGATAGTAGCGGGGTATCCAAGATTAATGAGCCATGGGACCACTTTTATTCAGCATAGGGCACGATTTGAAAGCTTTGGGATACCACTAAGGGAAATATACTATCATTCAAAATGTTTGAATTTCAGAATTTGATGATGGTGTGACAATGGAAAAGGGGGCATATGCCCCCCTTAATTATGGTTTTGGTGTGGCCAGCTTGTGCGGGCTCCAACCACCTTATCTTGCAATCCCTTTGGACCTGCTTGTCCAGCTTTTGACACGTAACCATCAAATTGGTATTTTGGAACTTCTCCATACTCACCATCTTCGTATCCTTTGGAATAGCCTTCCTCGAACTTCACTTGATCCGAGTGGGTTCCATATTGGTTTGCATTATTACGTGAGTTGCCACCTGCACCAGCGGCATAGCCAGCGGTATAGCCATCATAGAAAGCCGAACTACCATTTTTCGTAACTGGTGCAAGTTTCCATTTGCGTTTGCTTGTACTGGTTTGCTGAATGCGTCGCTGATCGCCTTGTCTTCATTCTCATCTCACCAACAACCTCATACTTGCATGCACGACCTTTTGCATCGTTGTAGTCCGATGGAATAGACACTACATCAGCTGGATTGATTTTCACAATCACAATTCTCTCACCACCGAAACAATTCAGATAGCTCTCCGAACAGAAGTGCAGACCAGCAGAGCATGTTTGGTCCTTGTTGTCATTGACCAGATTTCGATCCATTTCAACAATTTTACCAACCGAGTTGTCCATGGTTCCAGTATGACAATCCATGTAGTTATCGCGCACTTTTTGTATGCCAAGAAATGTCCATCTGGTGTGATGGGCAGATTGCATTTTTCCAAGAAAACCATACAATTCGGTAACTGCACGATAGCTTGGGTTGACCATCAAGTTTTCCATGAATTAAACATAGGCTCAATATAAATCCTTCTTTGATCATGGAAATCATTCGAATAGACAATGCATTGTGAACAAACACGTCCCTTATAGGTAAGAACCTCACCTTGAATGGAAATGTTGCCCATGCCAAATTGAATAATCATTTGTTTTGTTCAATCAGGTCTTTAACCTTATCCCACTCATTTGCCTTAATGGCTTCAATCACTTTTTCATAAGTGAGGTGGGTTTTCGAAATGGTGTGTGTTTTTGCACCAATAACGACTGTCAGGTTGTTCCCCTGAAGAATGTATGGATATCCTGTTTGCATTTTACTATCTCCTTTAAAAATTATTTTACAATCTTGATTTTCTTACCAAGAAGTTTTTCGATTTCTGCCACTGTCATTTCAGTAGCAGGTTCTTCAATTCAAAATGTTGGACCAATTGCCGTCCAGTGACGTATAAGTCATCTGGCTCATATTTGTCAATGCTATTATCAACCACTTTGGCGCATTCCCGAACAATCAACTCGGCGAACTTTGCTAAATTTACTGTAGCAGGATCAATGTAATGCGGTGGGGGTGGCACGAAGTGCCCCCTGAATGCTTTATAGTTGGGATTGCCTCCAGCTTGTTTGGCAAGTTCTTTGATTTTTTCGTTCATTTTAATTTTCCTTACTAAATTTATCAACCAAATTGATGTAGTTTGCCACATCATCGATATTAACCGAGTGTTTTGAAACATGTTTCAACAACGGGTATTTGTTGTAAATTTTGTTTCCTTCTGCTCGTGGATTATTGAGTTTTTCTTTGATCCGTTCAAGCTTGGCTTTATCTTTTTTGGTCTTTGTATCCAAATACCATTCGGCCACAACTAGAACAGAATAATATTCCCCACTAGATTTTTGGATGGCAGCAAGTTCATCGACCGTCTTATGATAGGTTCCATTTTTGTCAGAGATTTTACCAATCAACGTACTATTGTATTTGATCCATTCCATTTTGTCAAGTTCGGATTTCACCAAAACCGATCAAATTGGCATCAGTCAATGACCGGAGACTTTTAACATGTGGTCTTCTACGTTGACCCAATTTTCATTGATTTTACCTCATTAATGATGGATTTACGCACACCATAAATTTTATCACCAGTTGTCATGATCCCGGCCGAAGAAATAGATTCATACCAGTCACTGGTTGACTTATGCATTCCATATGTTGATTTAAATGAGTTACCATTCAGTTCCACATAATAAAAAGTTTTGGTCGAATCACTGAAGTCTGTACTGGTCCCACGCCAAACCATATCATCACTATTGCCTTTGTACCCGCCCCTCCGTCCAATTGCAAAACATGATCAGAAAAATCACCCTTTTCTTTTTTCTCGGATGGCTTTGCGTTAAGATCGGTACCAACCATAAAATGGTCAGGGGGATTATGAATGACAGCCTTAAGT
This sequence comes from Daphnia sinensis, assembly GCA_013167095.2. Taxonomy (NCBI): domain Eukaryota; kingdom Metazoa; phylum Arthropoda; class Branchiopoda; order Diplostraca; family Daphniidae; genus Daphnia; species Daphnia sinensis. The sequence continues at coordinate 122,793 of WJBH02000296.1, read as the reverse complement.
CCATCAATATCCATGTCTTTATTTTTATCAATTTTTGACAAGACATAGACTTCCTGAATTCCATTTAGCTTGGAAGTGGAGTTGTACTTTACTCGTGCACCGAGACCAGACTTTGTGTCGTTCACGACAAATTTCACTTTGTCCGAAACGGTGAATCGATAGTGAGTTTTTCTGGGTCGCCGTAAGTTTTATGAGTAAATTGACTAATTTGTGTCAACGTACTAGCATATGATGACATTTTATACGCAGAAACTCGAATATTGAAGTTTTTCATTTCAGTCTCAAGGACGCGAACATCGGTGGAATAATAGTCAGATTTTACATTTTCTGGTAATTTTTTCAAACATGCGGTGGCGGCATCGTTCATGCACAGCTGGTCCTTCATGGTGTTCAAAAATTTAACCTTGTCCCACACATTGTCAATAGCGTCAGATTGTGCCTTGACATTATTGAAGATTTCTTGCTTAACATTGCGCATACGAGCCAACAGAGCATTAATTGTTCGTTTAGTATAGCTCAGACCTTCTCGGCTTGGCTGAAACTCAATTTCTCCAATTTCGAAATGGATTTCCAGTGGCATGTTGCAAATGTCATAATAATTTACTTCATCATCCGCTTCAATTCCCGCCCTAAGTTGACCGAATTCGATTGGATATGCAATGTTGCCCATGATTGCATACGCACCATCTCGATGATATGCGTTACGCTTAACTTCAACCACGTGGACGTTCGAGCCACGTTCTCAATTGCATACTTAACTTCTGGAATTTTAAAACGCAACATCAGCGCCGTGATGTCAGGTTTTACCTTGAAGTATTTGTAGACATTACATGCCTCATTTGCAAAATTATGGAAATCAGATGAACTATCAACTGCAAATTTGATTTCTACACCGGACGATTCTTCGGTTTGCTCGGAAAACATTTTTGCAATGTTTGGTACACCAGAATCACTGATGAATGCGGTAAAAATATTTTTGATACCATTTTTCACTGCAGTAATTGTGAAATTACTAGTGTACGAAAATGGAGACTTGGAGCCAAGTCCGAGGGCACCCACAAAGTCATTAGAGCCAGTTTTGGTAGACTCAAAAAATGTAGTAAAAATGTTTGTTACTTCTTCTTCTGTCAGACCGACCCCGTAGTCCTGAACCGAAAAGTACGGTTCCATTGAGCTAGGAAGATGGACGGAAAATGGAATGTGTGCCTTACCAATTGCAATATGTGCATCGAGAGCGTTGGTGCTGAGTTCCCGAACAATTGCCTTGATTTTATTACTGTATAGTCCTGCACTCAAAATCTGAAACGACTTTGCGGTTGCTTTAATGGAAAATGAAGTAACACCACCCGTATTGGATAATGTCGCCACATTTTGTGTTGAATCTTGAAGAATCATTTCTTTCCTTTTATTTAGATATGTGAATTGTATTTTTGTTAATGGGTCAAGCTAGAATTTGAGTGCTATATATAGCACTCAAAAGGTCGAGGTGGGGATGTAAGTAATCAGGACCATTGCATTGATTAGCACTGCAAACCAATTAAATGCTGCGCCAGTGACAGACTTCATGTCCAAACACCAAGCGGCACATACAGACGACACTACGATACAGGCGAGAGTGAGATAAATCATGATTTTTCCTATTAACGTTGGGTAGAATATTTAAAACTATCGATTGACCTTCAGAGCCAGATTCGAATGTGACTTTGCAGCCAGAAAATACTGTGCGACTAAAACGATCCATCGGGTCACTGATTTCACGCATATTATACGTGATAGTTTTCACGGTTTTACCGAACTCGGCTTCCAAAGCTTTAGTCAACACTTGACCAACTTGATCTTCGGTGAGTTCTGCTGAAAATTGAATATTAGGATTAATGTTAGACATAGTTTTCCTTTAAATGTTAAAATGTTCTTTAAACTCCGATACCCCATCACGCAATCCTTCATTATATGATAGCTGATGTGTGTCGGTGCACTTAAGATTTTTGAGCAATTTGGTTTCAGCAATGGCAGCACATTCATTGATCATCAACTCTGCGAACTTTTCGTATTTTTGCAATGCATCATTTCGTTCACCTGTAGTCATGAATTCGTGAATGAATCCATGTTTCTCGGCAAATTCTTTAATTCGGTCGTTCATATTATTTCCTTGATTGCGTTTAGCTACAAATGCGTCATACTTTTCTTTGGTGCCGATTTCATATCCAAAATCACCTGCGAGAATTTCTGCACCGGTCATGATGTTTTTCGTGTTTGTTCATTTGATCACCATACTCCGTTTAATGTTTCAAGGTATGTATTGTATTACGATTGAAGTTATTGTCAACCAAAAGTTTATACAATTTCAACTTATTTTCGCATTCGATTCAATTTTTGAGTCATCTCCACCGACAATTGAGAATTGCCGTGCTTGTCTGGATGACACAATTGGATCAAACGCTTCAATTCTTGATCGGTGAATTGGGTATTTCGTTGTTCGAAAAGTTGTTCACCCCCGAGGTCGTTGATGTGGGTTACCAGATCATTCCATTCTCTTCGCAAACTATCATACTTGCCTTGGTAGTAGTCCCTGTCCGCTGCAGATTGTCGGATTCTTTTTTCGTAATGATTCTTCCATTCTTTGAGTTGTTTTTCATGCGTGGATGAGAACATGATCATAGATAATCTCCTTAAGTATTGATCAATTTGAAGGTATTTTCCTATGAATATATTCATGGGAAACTCAATACTTAGTACTATAGCATGAGATGGATTTAATGTCAACTGAAAAGTTTATTCGGCATCTTCGTCTTCTGCCCACGAGCCATAGCCTCCACGGCAACTGTCATCATATGGCTGGATAATAGTATATGCCCTTTTGCGCAAACTAATCTTCCACAGATCCCATCCTAGTGTATGTGCTTCCGCCAGGCAGTCAGTTTCAAACAAGCATTTAGTGGGGTCGTAGCTGAAACAATCGTTTACATCTTGGCATCGTAAACACGGTACAGACTCTTAGGAAATTCAGTATTTGCTATTTTACTTGCTCCATACACACTGATGTCGATATGGGTCACGAGATCCGACTTTGACCAACATTCTTTGCCAAGTTAGCTAAACGGCGTGCTTCATTGCTTGCACGACTTTCTGCCTTGCGCTGTTCTTTCTTTGCCTGCTCTCGTAATTCTTTTTCGAATTTGACATCATTGAACACAGTTTCATCTGGAACTCCGTATGCTTCTGCAACGGCTAATACAGCGGCCCATTCGTATTGTCGCAGTGAACCAATTTGATCAAATTGGTTCACAATGAATTGAACCATTTCGTGATATGTTTTCATTTTACTTACTCCTCACGCAACGGTAGTTTTCCATTTTCAACCCAAGTTGTTTTGCTGCTGCTTCGCACATTTCCTGTGCAGTCTTTTTGCCCATACGACCCTCTTCCATGTGAAACTCGCCCAAAGGACGCCAGTCTTGATAGGTCGCCATTGGTCTGAACTTACCATCGCTGGCTCCTACCACAGTCCAAATCAGTAGAATGTAAATCATTTGAATAGTCCTTTGCGATCTAAACCCGTTTCATGGTACTCACGAGCGGCAACTGAGTAGTACATTACCTCGCCACACTGGGTACATATGTATCGATGCAGGTCAATATCCACTGTAGTAGATACACTGTCGTATTCCCAATACCCAGTGGGGCCACCGTGACTTGGATACCAATCATCATCCTCTACCCATCGACTGGTTTCTCTTGTATGAGTGCAAGACACGTTAATCAATCTCCATATTGCGGGTACAGTTCTTGCCACAGCCCTCACGCCAAGTTTTGAACCTTGGCAGTTGGTGTAATAGCGTTTATTGCCACCGTCCCTAAAGCGATAAACCGTGCAGCCTTCGTGAGTAAACAGTTTATCTACTACAAACTCTGCACCTACTGCTGTGCTGGTTTCGGCCTGCTTTGAACAGCCTGCCAACAGAGCCACTGCTAAAATAATTAATGTCTTAGTCATTTCCAACCCTCATTTCTCATTTCATCTTCCGAATAGCAGCCGCCCATACGATCTGGATTGGTGATCCAACTGTCATCGCTGGCTTGTTTGGCACACTGTTCCACATCCTGCAAGATACGCTGGAGTTCCGTCAGATTGATTTTCAAAAACTCAACGGTAGCATTGTGTGCCATTACTTGACCAGTAGATGCGTACCCGCAGTTCTCATTCATATCTGCCAGCATCTTTTCCTTGCCAGCAATCGTATTCTTCAGGTTGTTGGCTACGGTTTGGATGTTCATTCTATTTCTCACTTACAACGAAAAACCAACAAGTACATCAGAAACAAAACGATGCTGGCGTTGAATGCGGTTACAATGTAAATCATTCTTCAACTCCGAAATGTTCTTTGATCCTACTAAGGCTACTCTCTGGAATATAATAAGATCGGCCTGGACAAGCTATCCCAAGTAACTTTGCAATAGCGTCCAGTGGTGCCGTCGACCGTACCAGTACCAAATGCACTAACATATACATGTTTTACTGTGTCGCCAACATTGAACTTTGATGTATATGTTGGTGCAACAATGTTTTTACCTTCAATAGCGTCAATTTTTTTGATAACCATTGCCGCTAGTTGGCGGATATGTTTCAGGATGTTCATTCTTCAACTCCGAAATATTTCAAAATCTTTTTACCATCAGAATCCGGGGTAATAGCGACCGGACTTTCCCTAGCATACACTGCTTCGTTTACTTTGTCTAAACATTCCTTGACAATCAACTCAGCGAACTTTTCAATATTCTTGTCCCACAACTCAATAGATTCTCGGTGTTGTACTGGGTTGCTCATTAGATTGTGAGTAGAGAAATGTCCGCCAGCCTGTTTAACAAGTTCTCGAATTCGTTCGTTCATTATTCAACTCCGAAATGTTGCCTTTAAGGTTTTAACTGCGATTTCTTCAAAGGTGTAACCCTGGAACGATTTACAACATTCTTCGACAATCAACTCGGCGAACTTTTGGTTGTATTTGATATGGAATTCGATTCCGTCATCAGTATTTGTTTCAGAAAATGCAAACTTAAATGCCTGGTCGGCAAGTTCTTTAATTCGTTCGTTCATGATTCAGTTCCTTTGTATGTTGCGATAGGATGAATTGTACAGGGGTTTTTGGCTGTTGTCAACTACAATTTTAGCAACATCAGCAAATAATCTTCTTCGGTATCGTAGTATTTTCTGACTTCTCGTTTCCATTCTTGAAACTCCATCGGAGTGCCTTCTAAATACCATCGATGTGGCCCATCCGGAAATATCACCGCAGGTCCATCAATTCGATGAAATAGAACTCCCTCCCAGTCAATGACCGTCCCATGAGCGTTGGTCTCCCATTCTACTAAATTTCCTCGATCTATTACCCATCCTTGAAATTTGACATTACCGCGAAAGTCGAAGTCATACTTTTCCGGGATTAATTTGGAATCCATAGTTTAAACAGTCCCACCACATCAATGAGTGTCAGTAATAGATAATTTGCCAACATACAAAGCTTCCACGACTATAAGCAGTGATGGCGTATATGGTGCAACCAATTATCCAAACAGGATACAAGTACATTAATGGGGGATTTGGCACGGTGTATGCCATGGTGATCGAACATCCTATGCTCAATGCCCATGCTAGTACCTCAAAACAAAATCTGATTCTATTTGACTTAAAATCAGATTTAATCCATGACAGTACATCAAAAACTGATTCTTTAAATTTGGCCATCAGAATCGATGTATGACTGCAGCACTTTTTCTGCCATTTGGTTAATAGTCAGATCTTCTTGGTGTGCCAATTTGGCAAGCTGCATAAACAGTTCATCCGGAAAATCATGGAGTTTTACCACAACGCGTTCATCAAACTCTTCATTATTGAAAATGGCGGTGGCTTTTTCTAGAAAATCTTCGGGTTCATCAAGATCGATATATTTTTTATCATCGTATGCCTCTTTGAAGTCAAATCCACGTGCTTCATGCTCATTTTCGAAAGCATCAAGGTAGGAAGGATTGACCCACCGATACGATTTTCCATCATGTTGATGAACTTCCAATACGAATACTTCAAGAGTTTTTGTGTCATACACGATAGCTCCTGAATGCGAATAATGCATATTAGTTGCATCTGACGAAAAATCGATTGATCGTGCATTTGGTCCAAATGAAGTCCATTCGTATTTGCTGGATTCGGTGATTTTATGCTGAAATGCATCTAAAAGTGATTTAATTTTCATTTTGTTTTCCTTAAAAAATTAGTTTTGTGGTGGGTACTGATTGTATAAGAATGATAGTTTTCTTTTTACTTCAACAGTGCATCCACTACCAGAAAACTGTTGAGTGTCAATGCTACCGTGTTGGCAATCACCCCAAGTTGGCTGTTTGATCCGATGGACACAATAAGTGCCAACGTGCACAACGGAATGAAAAGAAGATTAATTAAAGTATAAGTTGACATAATAAGTTCCCGAGTTGTTGGTTCAATAATTGTACTAGATCGTTGGACAATTGTCAAGCTTTGTTTTTCTTTTCCAACATAGGCTGATCAAAAAGTCCATAAGTTACATTGTAAATTTCATTTTGAAAATGATATTCTTCGGTTATAGTACGCTGATTGTTGGAAGTTGACATGGGCGTCATTTTATTTAATTCCGCCATGATCTGAGTATACTCATCACCAACAACCTCAGTGAAGTTAGAAATAATACCACTTGCAATCAATTTATCAAGTATAGATTGGTTGTCAATTGCGGCCGCGGTTTTCTTTCGATCAGGTGCAACACCGTTCATGGCAATTTCTAGCATTTGCTTCATCCAAGTCATTCATCTTCGGTCTCAGCATCGTAGTCGATAGTGAACATCTGCACCCCAATTTTTAACTTGACTTTGCTGTTATCAATAAATACTTCCCATTTACTCAGGGGATGGTTCATTTTCTTTTCCTTGGTAGAAATATTTGTACAGTTTGACGTAGTATTCAAAGCGCACTGGCTCATGTTCCATATTTGGCAAATGATCACCGAATATTTCTTTCATATGATCAAATATTTTCTGAGCTTCTTCTGTGGTCACAGTAAGTCCCAATCCGTGTATACGTCATCTAGATCGATTTCATAGTCAAGTTCATCCGGAACCCGATCATCGAAATTATCAGCCGGAATGGCTGCGGGTGTGCTTGTCGTGTTTTGCTCGATTGTCATATTTGTTTCCTTAGTTAAAATATAGTTTCACAAAAATTATACTTGGAGTACTAGAATCATGAATGGAACAATGGTGCGAACCAGTTCCAACCGATAATGGTACTTTTTAATTTTGTCTTCAATAGAGTTCATTGAACAATTTATCAAGTTTTCGTTCTGATAAAACAGCGAGGCCAATAACAATAACACTGACAAAACTATAGACTGCTGAATAAGTGTAGTCATTGATTATGCATAAAACACCAGCAGCAAGCAAGATTGCCATGAGTGACACCAACATTTTATGGAAAAACTTGTAACTAATAAATTGTTTAAACATTTTGGTTCCTTAATATATTAAATTTCGCCAATCATCTGGATTTGGCTTCTCGTTGAAATTATACGGCATTTTTAGCGATTTGTAAAGCATGTTTTTAACTAAAATGTTTGGGTGTCGCCACTTTTCAGATTCCTCAAACGCCTCATCAAATCCAATTTTTATGCCGACCTCACAGACTGCTCCGCTTCTGGAACTTCCAGCGAAACAATGAACAATTACATTTTTGTTATTTGCTAATGCATTTTAAAACGACAGCAATTTCATCTGCACATTGTGAGTACATGCCTTATCTTCCCATGATGGATTCTGCTTAATATCCCATTGGTCAATATCTAAGAATCGGTAAGTATACACTTCACCAATTCTTTTTGGTGGGGAGAAATTCCATATCTGGATCGAGGATTCGAATCAACACCGAATTTTCTCCTGCATCACGGTGTAGCCCATTGTGGATATCCGACATTGCTACATTTTGAATGAATGGCATATATTTTATTTTTCAACTCCGAAATATGTTTTTACTTTTTCACGCAATCGGTCAACCGTTGCGCTGATTGATTGTCCTGACTGCCAACGCAACCCAAATATTCTAAACCAGAATGTCATCAAACTTCTGAACCATTAACTCGGCGAACTTTTCTGGATTAAAAGTTTTAATCTCATCTTCACGACTGACTGTTGTGGAATATTGGGAGGAACACAAGGCACTACGTAATAGAGTGTGATATTCTCTACATCGTGTGCCTGAGTGTAAAGTTCGTTGATTCGTTCGTTCATTTTTTACTCCAAAATTCTTTAATAAGTGCGGGTACGAGAATCACAAGAAGCCACAAAATGCTTCCAATCCAACAGATGTTCTGCCATACAGAATTCTCGGACCATATTCGTTTAATGTTGTTAAAGTCTGGCCTCATACATTAGAATTGCTCGAATTCATCGTCAGACATAGAAAGGTATTCCATTTCAGTATACCCATTTCGGTCAACGCCGCTGCCGCAGCAACAAAAGTACCATCACTTAGATAAGCGGAGTATCCATAGCCGTCAAAACCTTCGTGGTCGTAGTTACCAAACATGGTTTCTTCATCATATTTCACGCCAGTTTGGGCTACTTCTGCGCTTCATTCTGCAGTAACTTCACCCCTTGCATTACGATCAAATACACGAACAGTCTGGTCGTAATTGCGAGACCAGACTGTTGGGGAATATTTACCTTTTGACATTTTTTAAACTCCTGTAAGTTGATTCAATGCAAGTATGTATCACAGGGTGGGTTTATCGTCAACTAAAATATTAAACTTTTTCCTACGTATTCAGCGACCATGTACCAGACTGGTACTTCATCATCGTAGTTCCTGGCATTGAAGTCTGCACAATACTGGCGGGCTTCTGGCTCGTTGTCAAAGTATTTGGTATCGTCTAACTTCGAGCCCCATCCTCGTTCATATTCGATGATGTCAACTCGGTAAGCTACTGGGCGATCAATTTGTGCCATTTTTCTCTCCTTTAACCGGAATAAATGGGTCAAATAATCCCGTTGCACTAATTCAGTGCCCAAAACTACTAGATAGGCGGCCGCAAATCAATGCCACAATACCTGCAAAAATTCTCATTATTGCTCTCCTTTGGCAATAGCGACATCAATCGCTTTAATATGGTCAAACTCATAAAACAAAGCGAACGGGGAAGTCCAGCAAACTCTGCTCTGGCTTTTTTCAGGCGCTCCAGCATCGCTTGGTTGCTTCGTGCAGGCGGCGCAGCTCAGCGGCGGCTTCTTGTTGTGTTGCTTGGTTATGAACGGCCATTGAAGCGCATTAGCCAGCCGCAGGGCTTCAGGTTGTGAGTTCATTGTTCCCTCGCTTTCAGCTCCGGCTAGTGCAGTTTGCGAGGACTACGTTTACAGCACGGTGGTTGTACGTTTGTGATTTCACGAAGTTGACATGTTCAGTCAGTGCTTTTTCACAAGCTGCCTTATTGGAAATTCCATAGTGACTGTGGTCATAGCACGGTCGGTGTAGCTGGTAGAGACCATGAGTACCAGAGTGAGAATAGTAATGCCCATTTGTTTTCCTTTAATTAACTACTGAATAAGTATTATAGAAGATAGTGGATTATTGTCAAGAATATTCAACAAACGTTACACGGGTGCAAGTTTTTTCTTTGAATTTCATCTTTGCTACTGTGAAGAATCCTGCTGGTTTCTCAACTTTTTCTTCGGGTTTGTTAAACGATTGTCGGGCTTTCTTCAAAAAACTTTCCCACTACCAACACCGAGAACTGCACAGCAAAAAATACACAAAAGATTATCCCTAAAGTGTATGCAACAGCTAACGCCATATTGCTTTTTACAAATTCAACAATCATATCGAAACCGAAATACGATGCACCACTGTTGTCAAAAATGTTACAACTGAGAATGCCAAAAACAGAGCGAGGATAGACATTAGCACAAATTAGTGTCAATTCACGCAGTACATATCCAATATATGTGCAGGTGTCGATTGATCCCTGACGTTGAGACCATTGGGCATAGAGGCGCGAAAATTCGTAATTTCTGCAAGCAAGTTTATAGTGCCAAGAATTTGTGCTGATTTTTGTGTTCATTTTAGATTACTTTCTGAGAGTTGATAAATTTACAGACCCAACAATTCACGTTCTTCGTCGGACAAGAGTTCCTGAAGCTTACGCTTTGCGGCACGCCCGACATTTGCCTTGCGCTCTTCTTCCATTCGTTTCCTCTTCCAGACGGTTCACCTGTTCCGTCAACTCGGACAGATCATCTTGGGCTGATTGGGAATAATCGTAAGTCATAGAAAAAGTAGTTTGGCGATAATACGATTCCGATAACTTCGGTTCACCACATTCACCACGAACAGTTCATTTTGAACACGCAATTCATAAACATGTGCATAAGTAGCCAAGCGAGCCAGAGTCTCCATCAGGAACTTGGGGTAAGCTTGTTTGGTTGCTTCTTCGCGGGCATTTGCCTCAGCCATCAGTCGCAGATTACGTGCTTTAACAGTTTCTCGTGCCATTTTGTAACTCCGTTTAATTGATTCGATACTAGTATTGTACAAACTATGCGGAGGTATTGTCAACCTTTTTCTTCCGCATAGACAGAGCTTCATTTTTCGAGTGAAGTTTTCACAAACGACCGGGAAGTTTCACAAAACCTATCCAATTTTTCAAATACGTGTCGGATACACCACCCATGTCATGAATCTTGAAACCTTAGAAAAAACAATGACTTCAAGTAGATTTTGTTGTAGAAAAAAACTCATGACAATACCAAACAAGCCATAACTGAACAGATTACCGATAAGAATCCAATTGCCAAGGCCAATCGCCACGGATTGCTGCTACGAAAGGACAAAAAACAACACAGTCAAGAATAACCGACTGGCGCTTTCTTAAGCTCCAAGTCGTTCGTGAGATATACATTTGCAAAAGCCATTTTTTACCTTAATTAATTTAATTTTGAGGGGAGTTTCACCCCTCGCTTTGTTTTTACTTACCAACGTTCACAGTTGAAGAGCATACCGTTGAAGAAGTTCACAGTGCTGACCTTACCATTCTTGATACTTCAGCAATCATTTGACGGCTTTGAGCATCCATGTAAGCGATGGCACCAGAGTTTGCATTCAATGCGGCGATACGCTCAGCTTCCTTCTTGGCAATTGCCACTTCGTTTTCCTTGATCTTCAATTCGTTCTGAGATTTAACGAATGCGGTTGCAGACTCAAGAATGTCCTTGTTTGGCAAGATGTTACGAACTTGGACCACTGTCAACGACAAAGAAGTATCAAGTTTTTCTTCTTTCAATTGCTCTTGCACCACTTGGCGAATTTCGTCTTCGATCTTCGTACGGTTATCAGCAACTTCCAAAGATTTGTATTTTCGAACTACCTTGTAAGAAGCGTTGTTGACCAATGTTTCCATGTACTTTGCCATAAGCAAAACATCACCATCTTTCTCAACACCGTGGAAGCTTCGAGATTTAGTGGAATACAATTCCGCGACACTGGTTGGGCTGATACCATAAACCAGTGTCAGGTCAAAGTCAGCCAATGCACTGTTGTCGGCAGTCATCGGAGTTTTATTCTCCAAAGTAACACTGATGTCCTTTGTGGGGAACGTCAAAACGCTACCAACCATAGTCTGATTCCAAGAGCCAGGCATCAATTCAGTACCTTGAACTTCTTTCGAAGCATTGATACGAACACCAACCTCACCGGTCGAAATACGCTCCATACAACCGGTCATCGTTGCAGCAATAGCAATAACCGCACCAATTTTAAACAAACTTTTCATCATACAATTTTTCCTTTAAAAAATAAAAATAAACACAGAAAGTGCAGCAAATGCTAGCACCGAGCACATTGTAGCATAAGCTACGGTTTTTGCCAACGAAATTTCTCCTTCATTGACAGTTTGTTGAACACTTGAATCCCAAATGAAACATCAAGTAGACAACAAAAAACGTAAAAATCATTTTAATCATTATTTATACCTCCAATATATTCAAGCACTGTGACTACTGCATATGCAGTAGTCACCCCGACAGCGAGTGTCGCAACTACCATCGGCATGATATAAGCCAGCAAGAAAGCAACCAACACCAAAAATATTGATGCCGATTTACCTTAAGGGGCAGTTGTTTAAATTTTCAAAATTTTCATAGTTAATTCTCTTTAGATATGGGGAACTAGTCCCCATTTTTTAATTCAAGGTCTCGATTCCTACGAGTATCCAAGCACCATTTTGCAGTTCATAGTGCCATACTTGGTCAATTTCTTGATCAACGTCAGTAAAGGTGTAGTTTACACTAAATTCAGTAGCATTGTCCAAGACCACTTCGTGACTGAGGTGAGTCAATGTCATGGTTGAGGGTGTCAAATTTTGACCCCAATTCTGCAAACAAATCGGCACTGAGTAATGCTTGAAGCGTAGCTTCATCAGCAGTCGCAAATGCATTTTGAATCTTCCAGAACTGACTACCCGGGTTAATTGGCTGAGATTTTGTGACACCACGTTCACGTTGAATATATGATCGAATCATTTTGTAACCTTTATAAATTAAGAATGCAGCGCCAGCCAATGTAGCCAGCAGCAAAACGAACAAGAAAACGTCAGTGATGAAATCCCACATTCCCGTAAGATTTCTTTGGAGAATATGCTTGAGAATATGTGGTTGTGGAGCCGGCCGAATCTACTGCCATGCTACCGGGTGCGCCACTAGAAACAGTGCCGGCCGAGCTACCGGTTGCCCCATTATTGATAACGGTGGTGCCGCCGCCATGACTACCATGACCACCAAACAACGAATTGCCAATCATGCTACCCAACAGGGAGCCACCCAATGATGAGGCAAAAATGACCATTCGAAATATAGGGGTTGGGGATGGAGATTGAAATCCTCCGCCACCGTAATTTGGGGTAGGTTGGGGCTGGTAGCTCGGAGTAGGTGCGGTGCCAGATGGGCGGGTCGCAGAAGGTGGGGCAGTGTATCCCTTATTCTGAGCAACCTGATTAGTCACCTCACCCTTACGCACGCCATACGAACCAGAAGAGCCACGATCCCACCGACCGTTGTGCTGGAGCTACGCTTGGCCGACTTGGGGTGCGATGGGCCGACTGACAGAAGATGATCTGCTAGCGGACGATGACGATGATCGACCAATGCTAGCAGCAGTAACGGGAAAGCTGGCGACCAATGTTGAGGCAACCAATAGCGTTGCAAGATTTTTGTGTTTTTTTCATATTTTCTCCCTTGATAGTTAATTTGAAATTATTTCCAATATACAGTGACATAACGCCCCGTACTAGTCACGGAATTAGTGAATCCCATGTACGTCTTTCCCATAGGGACAGCTTTCGCTACAGAAGCCATTTTTCACAGTAAAATTGCTTGGTATTGGTCCAACGATGGTCCTCATCTTTACATACCATAAGATCACCATTTGCGTCAAGCGTATACTTGGACATAACGTAGAAGCCAGTAAGGTCACGCCTTGGCTCAGAAAGCTGTGCAGCTGCAAGAATTGGTAACAAGGTCAAGGTTAATAGTACTTTTTTCATTTATTACTCTATACAGTGATTCAATACAAGTATTATACTACAAATTGGGTTTATTGTCAACCCGTTAAAACACTTCGCACATGTTGGGGAACTTGCCAGTATTTGCAAGCACATCAAGAGCACGATTGCCGCCAGCATAAGCTTCGTCTTCGGTGGGGAAAACTGGTGCACTTTTGACTTCCGAGGAAACATATTCCTGACCGGGAACACCTTGTAAACTCACAAGAGTAATTGACCACTTGTTGCTGAAGCTACTTTTTTCTGCAAGTCCGAGTTCTGTACGCATTTGAATGCCCTTTAAGTTGTTGCGGGATGAATTGTACAGACTTTTGGTGAAGGTGTCAAGAATTATTCTTTTATTCCGAAATGTTCTTTGATATTAAACGCACTCAACTTGCTACCAGCACCCAACCATTCGTGATCTTTGTTTTTTTCACATTGATCAATGCATCCTGAACAATCTTCTTGGCAAACCTTTCCAAGTCTACCATGACACTACTATAAGGATCGCCATTCTCTAACTTATCGTAGGGATCCACAAATACAATCGTAAATGCCACCTGTAATGGCCAAGTCTCGAATCAAGTCTTTATTCATTTTGTTCTCCTGTTTACCCAATCAGCAATAAAAACCATGCCATCCAAATAAATGGCGACAATATAATACCTAGAACACAAAATAAAAATACGGTCCTTTCTACTCCAAAATGTTTCAAAATGTCATCATGAACATCATAATTGCCATGGGTTTCTAACCAACAAGGCACATTCCTTGATAATCAACTCGGCGAACTTTTCTTTGTAAATAAGTATCACCGTGCTTACACTTGCCATCAACATCAAGTAATGGCAATTCGGACTGTGCGATGAGTTTTAAAATTCGTTCGTTCATGTTTAACCTCGTTTAATTTTTGTTGAATTTGAAAATAGAACACTTGGTACTTAGCCATGCGCTCGATATCTTTTTCAGAGACACCCTTCAATCTGCGAAAATCACTATTGTGACGAAGATCGGGTGATTTGACCTTCATACTATCCACATTGTCAAACACTTGCTCTTTGTATTCTTCAAGTGTTTGACCGGGCAATTTAGTCATACCACGAACACCAGCAATAACACGATCAGTCATACCAGCATCACGAAGGTCTTGGTAAGTAACTTTGGTGTCTTCAATGACATCGTGCAACATTGCAATGCCATCAATTCTTCATCGTCAGTGTCCAGCATATGCATGACAGCCAGTGGGTGCAAAATGTAGGGCTTGCCACCCTTGTCCACCTGACCGTGATGTGCATTTGTTGCAATAACAATTGCTTTGTCAAGAAGTTCGCCTTTTTTGAATGTTTTTTGCATGAGTTGATTCCCTTTGATAGATTGAATTATACAACAGAATTTAGATGTTGTCAATCAATATGCAACAGCATAAGCAAACCATTTACCATCAGAATTCTGACTGGTCGCCCAATGAACTCGCCTGTTGCCACATTCACACCGTCTGGATATACCATCCCACCCAAGGCAGTTAGAATCAGGATCACAATTAAATCCCTCGAACTCAATCGTCACCTCATGGGTTTCCACATAACCAATTGCGGCTTTTATGGCATCTTCTTCAGTATCATGTATATGGTACATACTTTTCTTAAGTTGTAATTTGTAGCGACAAGTCACTAAACATGATGACCCATAGTACAATTTCCAACGCCACCCATACAGCCAACTGCGTTGCTGAAGTGGGCTTATCGTTGATTGGCCAAAGGGTAGTGACCGCCAAAGACAGAGAAATAATTACAAAAGTAACAACCTTGATCACGAACAGCGATGGAATCGTAAATAACATAATGAGTATCCTTAATTATTTTATATTGTACTACAAAATGAGCAGCTTGTCAACGCCACATCAATTTATGAAATGCTGCGGTTTCAGAGTTTTTTCAAAACACAGATAAGAGGTCCCCATAATACGAAAAAATCCGCACTGACCCTCCACCATTTTTTCGTTGATCATCTATCCAATCTTCTTCGGATTTTGTTCGAACCGACCAATCTTCAAGAACTGTCCATCCAAAGAGATCAGCAATTTTATTTGTGCCAATGATTCCGAATGTGCCATCAACTCCATTAGCTTCGGTTCGCTGAAAACATAGTCAGATTCGATTCTATAATTGATATCATATGGGGAATTATTCCACATATTAATTCTGATATCATAGCCATAATCAGTAACCTGCCTTCTTTTTATATCCGTTGCGTAATTCTCATAATTTATTCTATTGAACACTGTTAGCCCTCTGCCAGTCATTTTTACCCCCAATACAATTTTGCCATAGCTGCATCCACTTTCTTTTTGAAAGTGACATGCTTGTGACTGTTCCATTAACCCAACTGGATGAAATGGAACAGACTTCTAGCTTGCTTTCCGTCAGCCATTGACTGAATGCTTCTTCTTCGGAATGGTCGTATTCTAGATACCATGTATTCTTCCGCGGGAGGACAAATGTTACTACCACTACATACCCACGATTATGCAAATTTAAGTTTAACATGAGCAGCAGTCTCTTTTTTTCTACACAGAAAACGTGAATCTTTTTATATAAAAAATGCACTACCTTTCCATCAACCAATGGATCAATGTTGCACCGTATCCATTCCTGAATCGACAACTCAGTTTCAAATTTGAGTGGTATTTTCAATATTTCCCATCCAACATCTGAATATGCTTGAATCATTCCATCGTTAAGTCCTTCGACATAGGTTTCATTCAAGTCCTGTTCCCGTAGCGTGACCATGTCATATGAGGTTGACTCATACTCAGAATCGTATTCTGGATCAGAATCGTATGATTTTTTAACCACCCGTAACATGACTTAATCCGTTAATCTCAAGCATGTCCATGATGATGGAATAGTGATCCTCAAACATCATGCCTCGTTTGACTTCGCTCAGTGGAACCCAACGTGCTTTTTTTCTGCATCGTCCATGCCTTGACCCGTGGCAGTTCACCATCAGGAAGGTCAATTCGATAGCAATGTGTGATGATTCGACCACGAGGGCTGCGATTTACCGCATCGAACTTCTTTTCTTTAACAATATTGCCATTCAGCACGGGTGCTGGAACTTTAATACAGTTTCTTCACGAAGTTCACGAATCATAGCATCTTGCACTGTTCGATCAGTATATGCGTTCACATATCCACCGGGCAATGCCCACAGACCTTTGCCTGGAATATGCTTGCGTTTGATCAGTAGAATATGCCCACTTTGAACCAAGCATGCATCCACGGTCACGAAAATAGGAGGGTACTTCATTCCCGCATATTGCTTTTTGTGCTCAACGATGAATTCTTTTTCGGCAAACATGTCTTTGAATTCTTGGGTATTCCGGAAAGAATTCATGAATTGTATTGGCATCTGGCACCACATTTTGAAAAAGTTCATGTTGACTTGGACGGAAATACAGTTCACGAATGTCAGTCGCATTCAGTGGCTCAATCAGTCCAACATCTTCAATTTTCCATTGTGGGAACATTGACATGTACCAAGTGGTGTTATCTTTGTCGTGACCAATGATACCAGTGGTTCCGACATTGTGGGTGTGTTTTGCGACGATGGTTTGAATTCGTTTGACCCATGCAGTATCATTGTATGGAGTATCGTAGTTCTTTCTATTTTGTATTGAAAAGATTGAATTCCAGCATCCGTCAATGATTCTCGGATCATTTGCTCACGCTCATCTACGGTGAATGGGTTTTTGGGTGTACGAGGTTCATCTGCACTGCCGATGATAATAATCAGTTGATCAGCCAGCTTAGTAGCAGTAATCATGGTGTTGAGGTGTGCGGAGTGTACTGCTCGAATCGACCGAGATATACCAGTGTGTTGTATTTTTTTGACATAGAAAAATCCTTTCTATAATGTTGCACTCGAAATCTATTTTCGAGATTCTATGTTGATGTGGGTATTGTAGCCCGTTAAGCTGAAAAAGTCAATGATTTTTGGATACAGTGCTAAAAAATGGCACTGACTTTATCTTATCGACTAGTTCATCAAATGTATTTACCATTGGAATTTTATTACGTTGACAAACAATCTCAACGTTACCTTGCGCCAGAACCCATCGGGGCAGCAGACAATACTTTTTGACTATCTGCAAACAGCCCAAGCTCCATCAAAGTGATAGGACTTTTTGTATTCGGATCAAAGTAGAAAATAATCAACTCACTGAATTCCAATGCATCCAATTCCCACGTAACTTGTTCATGAAATTGTGGATTACTTGCTTCTTGTGACCAGCTAGAGTCCCAATCATCCCTGCGTGGATTCAAAAAGGTAATGTTGGTATTTTCGAAATTATTTACCAATCGATTTTGCCAATTTCAGCAGTTCCCATTTCAATGCTTCCGCCAAGGAATACAGTTTTTTGGGAAGCGATGAATGGGTTGGTGATTTAATTTGAGTCATTATGTTCTTTTTCATAAAACTACATTATATCACTTCATACTTGAACAGTCAAGTGCTTTTGAAAATATGCACCATTTCTTTTGCAATAAAGTCTGTTGCCTTTTAAGTAGGCGTTTGTACAGTTTCGATTTTTCCTTTTCTGGAAAATACTTGTAAATTTGCTTCTGATCCATCATAGTATGAAATTTGTCCATGACGTATTCATGTGGATTATCGATGTTTTTCTCTTTGCATTTTCACGTATACTGTCATTGCATACAGTACTTCAGAAAATCTGGCGTTTATTTCTGCATTGATGACTTATAAGAATCATCAGAATTTTGATTCATTTTTGGTGAATTGTATCTTGCACTAGAGCCTGCGGCATAGTTGGACTTCATATCATCCAATGCGTGACGAAGTTCGTGTGCAATCGTTCTTCTCATTGCCCTGTCCTGTATGTTGCTCAGGTTAAGTAATATCGTATCATTTTCTGCGATCCACATTCCACTAGTTTGAGCAGACGTAAGATGATCCGCATTTGAGCCAACGTTTTCTTGTGCATGGTATCTTCATCACCAAGAACAATTGTGATATTATCGAGTGCACGCAATGGGGTAGACATGAACTTGGAGATTTCCCCAAATTGACAGTTTTGTGACACTATTGTAACGTTGAATATGTTCCCATATCGAGTGCGCCAATGAAATTATGGCTCGGTCCTCGTGGTGGTCTCAGTGATGAATCTCTTGCTCTCATTTAATTTTACCGTCACGATATCGTTGTTGCCATGTTCTCGGGTCAGGGTCACGTAGCACTTTCTCTGCATATTCATATGCTACCATAATGTTTTCTGGTTTGGCTAATATCGGTTCCAATTCTTTCCATCTTTGAGACCAATTCTCCATGCATATGTCACCATCGTGCCTAGTGGCACTCCGTAACGTATAGCAGCGTTTTCAAGTTGTTTGTATCTGACTGCACCCAACGCCGCACTATTCAGTTTTGCGGTGAGATATTCCTTAATTTCACCAGCATTTTTTTCCTTTAATACTGATATCGATTTATCATCCAGCTTGGTTGTGTTATGTATGGTATAGTTGCTCAGAATAATTCTCGGATCAAAGATAACTCCCTGTGTTGGCTCATTCTTATGAACTACCCCATTAGTGTCAACAATAGACGAGTATCCCAATTTTCTGAGTAGCTTGTTCCACATTACCGGTACAGAATTCCCATTGGTCAGTTTGGAACCGTTCATCAGATAATTTGACAGTGTCAGGGTAAGGTACCAAAACATACCGGCGTTCGATTTAACCAATGCATCCTCTGACATTGCGTCAATTGCAATATTAAATTCTGCTTGAAGGTCGTGATCTAATTTTTTGCAATATGCGACATTCTGTCAATCGATTTTATCAATTGTGGTTTTCTGAATTTGTTGGTGTCGATTGTGTCTGAATTATCAAAAGTGAAAATTTGAATGTATGGTGCACCATGTTGGAATGGCAGTCCATCATTATTGAAATTTGTTCGAGATAATAGTTACATGGATAGAAATAGATTCCAATTGGAGTATCATATCCCGATTGTGGGTTGATGCCTAGCTTTGGAATATCGGTCATTGATATACCAATGGTGGACGGATCAATTCCATCTCTAATCATCTGTTTATTTTTTGTAGGCTGCAATATGCCCATCTTCTTTTGGATTCTGATCAGGGTTTTTTCTTGCTTCAATAATGAATTCGTTTGCTCTCATAGATGTATTTAGCCTATGAGAGCAAACCCACCTTCAATCAATATTTTCTGCGGCGCAAGTATTCTCTTCCAACCAATCCCTGCTCAATTTCTTCCAATGCTACGATTGACAATGGCTGATTTGACACGATTTTTGGTGTGTGTCCTTGCTTTAGTTCTCTGATTCTGTTCGCTGCAATCAAAACAAGATCATAGCGATTGCCGACCATGTCCACTGCTGCGTTGCTGTTAAAATTTGCTGTTGTCATTTGTTTTCCTTATTTTTATTTAAAAATTTTGTCATTACTTCTCTTAATTGTGCCTGTTCTGCGACCGACATGCCATCACTTGGAGTTAGCCCCATCTGTCTCATCACACATGGGCATTCCGGGTCATTTCCAATTTTTCCATGCATGCACATAACTCAATTTTGTCGAATTTTGAAACCAATTGTTCATCATCCGGTTTATATACATATGGTTCTCTTGGTGGCTTTTTGCCAAAAATGCCGTCCATTCTATTGCCAAATTCTTCTTGGCTAATACTAAATGGTCTCGGTCTTGATCCTTTACTCATTGGTTCTCCTAAAAGCCGTAGTGTACCATCTACGTAATATGAATTAAAGTGCATTTGGTTGAATTCGACTAAATACTAATTGGAGCATTTAACATGAACGAATTTAGAAAATTGATTATATTGTCGGAAGGCAGAAACCCAGAAATAGAATATGACGTTAGTGCAAAAGCAGTAACTGCAAAATAAAAAGTTATAATTCTGCAATATACACGAATCTCGCCAAAAAAGTGCAAAGAATTGATGCACTTGAACAAGAGGTCAAAGCATTAAAAGATGAAGTCAAGACTGAGGCAAAATCTCATGTAGCTGATCTATTTGATGCTACTGATGCCGTTCACACTCGGGTCGTGGAAACTATCAGCTTTATATAAACATTGTCAAAAGATCCAAAACCGACAGAAACTGTCAAATATGCAAAAGTTTTGGAAGACTTGACGACCATCTGACACCAGAGTTAATTGCAGTTCTTGAACAATTGAAGAAGCAGTATACCTCCGAAACCCAAAAATCCCCAACTTGTCAGTTAAGGCAAAATCAAATGAGTTGAGTGAAGGAATTATGGGAGATGTTGTTAACAAATTTACTGCATTTTTGCATCATGTGCTCAATTGGGGGAAGAAATACGATCAAAAATTGAGTAAGCTTAAACGAATGGTATGATCAATTTGTACAAATACCAAGAAAAATAACAGTTAAACTGTCCCTGCCCATTGCACGGTGTAGCCACCTTCAATGATATTCCCACGACTGAAGTTCTTTGCTGGTGTTTTCCATGATGCTGCCTTCAAAATATCACCTTTTTTAAAGTTACCCACATCTTCCTTGACAATGAAAGAATGAACCGAAGATCCGGAAATAACTTTGATGTATAATTTTCCCTCTTCGGTGCGCAACTGCTGCCCGAATTTTTTGTAGCGATCACACCCATACACAGTTGTAACGTCGATAATAGATGCAAAATCAGTATGAATAGCTTTAAGGTATTGGTTCAGTTGATCTTGCATTCTTAAAACTCCGTTATGTTGCGATAGGATGAATTGTACAGACTTTTGGTGAAGTTGTCAACCATGGAATAACAAAAATGTTGCAAAATCATCATCTCTCTGGAACCATACCTCAATCTGATTATTTTTCAATGACGATGAGAATCCCCAACGATTTGAGTCAAAGTTTCCAAAATTTTGGCGGCACCATTTCAATACGCTAACTGATCCCTCGCCATAGCGCATTCTATTGTCGAATGACAGTGTATGTCTGTGTTTCAAAATTCTATCTCCTTTAATGTGGCTGCAACATCAGCACTTTTTTCTTGCTCATCTTTGAACAATTGTCCCCATCGCTGAGGATCGACATATTCAAATCATATTAAACTGGTCATTATCTAAGCTAGACATCCATTGCACCCGCTTTCGCTTTTATACAGTACCCATGGGCTGATCTTTCCTGACATAATTGCATTGCATATTTTGTTTGGGTGTACCTTAGTAAACACATCATAGTACTCACATGAATGTTTTTCACCAATGGTTATCATATTTCCAAGCGTTCGCTTGATGGCATCATATGCATCTTCCAGTAGCAAGTAGTCTATCAGAAATTTAGAATATTGGCTATCTGTTCCCCATTTATCGATGGTATGTTGTTTTTCAGCAACCAGTCAGAAAACATCTGATGATTGATCACCGATGTATCAATACAATAGTTTGCAAATCGGTTGAATGCTGCATAGTACGGACTTTTTATATAGTCAGCAAATTCCCTATTCTTGTTCGACATTGACATCTTGTTATAGAAACTGAGCCACATCCCGTAACCAATTCTTCCACTCGGCTTGTCACGCTCAATCCATCGATACTTGTATTGGCATAAATGGTTAAACAGGGTTCGTTCCAATGCGAATTCTCTTTTACAGAATTCACACGAATGCTTAATTGCCTTTGGCTCTTTCGAACTCTTCGATTTCTTCATCTGTTATCAGTTCTGCTAAAATCTCAATATCACTTCTTTTCATCGATGGATATTGTTCTGCTAAGTACACTTTCTTTTTTGCAACCAACAAATTTATCACTAATTGTATATATGTGAGTGCTACTCATCTCGGGGTATATTTTTTCATAATAGTCCCTGATTTCTTTTTCCTTGGGGACTTCTTCGAATCTGGAAATTTTTCCACTCAAATGAGGAATCCATTGGTGAAATTGTTTGCCCAATCCCGGACTGCTTGCACACAACATCATCCATTGCAACGTTGGGTGTTTTTGAACATATTCATTAAAAAAGTGAGTGTTTGCATTGTAATCTGTGCTTCGACCATATAGGACTGCAGAGCAGAGTTTCCCTTAACCTGACTAGTCCAGTGAAGTAATACATATAGTGCTACTTTCTTTTGCTGTTCCTGAGTCAATGACTCATAATAACCGTAGTCCTTTTTGTCAATCGCATTCAATATCTCAAACAAATCAATATCATGTGATTGTAGTTTTCATCCTGTGGAATTTTTACTTTTTTTGTTGCCATTAGAATGCCTGACTAAAATCAACTACCTCACATGCCTTATTGATGTCTTTGACAAAATAAACACATCGGGGATTATCAGAATCATCTATTGGAACTGCCAAAAAATGACCATGTTTTAATCTCGGAGCATACCAGCTTATATCACTGTATACATCAACTATTTCAATATCCAGAAATGACGGCTTAAATCCACTCAATGGGTTGAATTGAAAGGCTTTGAATCCTCGATCATTAATTGAGGTCAGTGGCAAACATTCCAGATCACCCAAATCAGGCTCACCGATCAAAATTTGCCAATCGATTGGCATTCGAATAGTTTTATCTCCTATTCTAAGGACAAGGGCAGTGCTATTGAAATTTTCCAAGAAAATTAAAGGGTGGTAATAGTAGTCTACATTTTTAGTGTCAGAATTATCAAGAACTGCATATCGAAGGTCTTCTATTTCTTCCGGTAGCTCCGTTAAGTCGTAGGGTTTGTCATCTAGTGTTAAAATTTTCATTATTCATTATACCTTATTATAAATTCATTCCAATCCACTTTGGTGATCTTGAATGGATATTCTGCCTCTTTGTAATACTTTTTTCGCTCGGTCAAGTGTCTCTTGGAAAACTTACAAGTACTCGTAATGTCATAGATCTCTACGTGATCCTTATCGAAGCCTTTTCTTAGTCCACGACCAATAGATTGAATTGCTCTAGTGAATGATTTACCGGATTCCAACAATACCACATTATTGAGGCGAACTATATTAAGCCCAACTGCCGCCACACCGTAAGTTGCAACAATTATTTTATTGTCCATAATTGCCGCATCCTTATATTCTTCTTTTCTATCGGTTCCCTTCATTTCTCCACTGACAAAAACCACATCATATTTATTGGATAGTGTTTTGTTTGCTTCCTCAATAGCAGACTGAATCAGGACACCCGCTTCTATCCTATCAACCAAAACGATGGTGTTTCCACTTTTTGCAATCTTCAATACCTCCATCGAGACTGCCGTCATTCGATCCCTGTTTCCAACCAAATATTTTAGCTCAGTTTGATAGTTAGAAAATTCTGCATGATCTTGGAATTGCAATACATTGATATTGCATGTAGACAATACGCCCTCATCCTGTAGCTGTTTGGCAGGCAGTTTGTGTATCACTTCCCCCAAGCAAACGTGCAATGATGTATAGTTGATTTTTTCTTTCGGGATCGTGCCGGTAAACCCCATCGGATTGGCACCTTGGCAAATGTGCTGGTCATGAGTTGTTTTAATTTGTCTGCTGCCAATCCATGAACTTCGTCCACCATGACGCATACAACGCCTTCAATGAACTCATGTATAGGTATGTCTGCATCACCCGATTCAGTCTTCTTTAGGAGGGCATTGAGACTTTGCCAAGTGCATATGGTGTGAGTTTTATCGTACTCTTTTCTTTTTCCATAATACACCCCCACATCAAGTCCAATGTTACGATAATCTTCTTCGGTCTGCATCACCAAGTTTTCATTCGGGACAATAACTATACTCTGTCCATATGCTCGACCACATAACTGAGTGCCGCAGACAGAAGTGTTTTCCAGCGCCAGTTGAGGCTTCCACCATTGAACCCAAATCACCGATGAATTTATTGACAATTTCCACCTGATAGTCTCGCAACATAATTGGTTGTCCCCCCAATGGTGGTCGGCTGGCCACGTTTTATGGGCGAACAACTCTTCTGTTATTGGAGTGAATTCAAATGCAGTTCGATATGTGCGAGTGTCGAGTAATTCCACATCATACATTTCATCATCAAGCACTTGCAAAATATCCGGAAGTAAGTTAATATACGTGTTTCCAGCTGAGCTAAAGAAACTGACCTTACCGTCCCATCTTCCCAACTTTACTGCTGGTTGATACCTTGCACCGGGAACTTCATAGCTAAACATTTTTGTTAGCTTTCGCTTTGTGCTCAACTCTAAGTTATGCAATTTGCAATTAACTTGGTCATTTACTTCTATTATACATTTTTTCATTGTTTTATTTTGATAATTTTTGCTACCTTTGATGATAGCTTAAGGATAGCAACGGTAACCTCCCCTGTGGCCACCGCCACGATGGCATCCTTCGTGTATTGTGCGTTGATGGAAGTTTGGTATTCGATGTCCAGTTCTGGAGCTTTGTCTAGATCAATATTTAGCCACTCAGTACCAGTATCTGCAAATTTATAAATTATTGATACTTTTTCGACGCCAAGCGTAGATATTTCATTTAAGATTGGTGTAATTTCTGATTGATCTATTTCCACAACCCGAGTAGTAAGAAACTGAGGGAATTGCAATCCAACTGAAACTGAATCATGTATTTTTACCTCACGATGATGGCACCATTTTATTAGTTCCCAATGGGATAGTTCATCAATACCTAGTAAATCGCCACCAATCGTTTCATTACACGCAGCAATTATTCGTCTACCATGCACAAGTCTTACTGTAGGTTGCCATACCTCAGCTAAGAATGGGGTCAATCGTTGGATGTATTCATGTATCTCATCTGATAGTTTTAATTCGCATTGGTCTGAATATAACTCAGAAACCTTAATCAATTCCCTCAAGATACTTGGAGAAAAATCGAATTCCCAAATTTTACTATCATGGTTAAATTTTTTAGTGCACTTTAGTCCTGTAATTACGGGCATCATTTTCCTAATATATGGACTCTTTAATATAATTTTACCATTTTCATATGAAATAGAAATTTCAGAAGATGATTGCACTATGACAACGTCAGGATGCCAGCACGTCAGTAACAATTTTCGATAGTCATATCATGAGATAAAAATTGTCTCTTGTATTTGCCAATAATATGGTTAAATAACTCATCCTGTGCCGTGGTGATCATTTTTTCCACTATGCATTTACTTATAACATTCGAAATGAATTGATCATCTTTCCTCGACAAGGAAAGATTTCTGCTCATGTAAAAGGCTATGGCTTCTTTTGTAGTTAACTTAATCATTAAGTCAATTGTACTACAAAAGTATTACTTTTTCAAGTTTTTTGGACAACAAAAAAGGGAGCCAATTGGCTCCCTAATGGATCAGATTTGGATCACAGTCCCGCTGTCATTCGCTTTGCAAGATCAAATGAATCTCGATATACATTCATACTTTCTTTATTTTTTTGAGCTTCCGACTGCATCCATGTCAGACATTTGTACAAATCATCAGTATTTTTACTAGATAAATATTCTTGTTTGAATTTTTCAGCCATTTCTCGACCTTTATTGGTGACAGTAATATTGATATTATCTCCATTATATACCCCATTGTCGATCCGACCTCCATACATAGACAGAATAAAAAATTCAAGCGTTCTGGACATCACGATAGTTCCAGTCTGAACCTCACTCCATTGATTTCCAGCATTATTATATTCAATGAGGGTGCTACTTGTGGCACGTGCAATTGCCTTACACTGAATAAGGAGCTTTGCCTTTTTGTTCAATGGAGACTCTTGTCCAGTTCTTGCATCAAGGATGTAAAGTGGCTCTGGTGACTTGATTTCCTTTGGTTCACGCATAACCACTTGATCAAGAGAAGTCGGGTCACGATTATCAAGATAGTAATTATACGAATTGTATGCGAACACAGCAACTGTAATCAATGTGAGAACAATTGCTGCGGTGTACCAGAATGTTTCCTTACTTTCACCTTTTTCCATGTTGATGTTACTCCTATGATGGAAGTAGAATTCTACTATGTTTTGGGATGCCAGTCAAGAGGTAATCCATTTGATCTTGTAAAACATTTCTATTTTGCAACAGAAGATTTTCCCAGTGATTTGGCTCATACGGCGTATACAGTAGTTCCAGACCCGCTTCCGCTAGTGTCTTGTTGCCCTTATAGGAATTACATGGCTTGCAGCTACATGCCACATTCATCCAAGTGTTTTGTCCTCCACGACTAACCGGCATGATGTGATCCCTGCTCAATTTTTTATGATCAGTGTACGTGTTACCGCAGTACACGCATGTCATGCGATCCCTGCCAAACAGTGTACGATTACTCAAAACCACCTTGGAATGCTTAGTTGGATTAAATCCATGCCCACGAATAGCTATGATACTTGGTGCTTCCAAATAGCTCATAATGCCATCATTCTGAAGTCCACCGCGATATTTCGCAACCACATCACCAAGTGACCATGCTACTGCATTTTTGGACATATAGGTGATGGCTGCATCTTGGCTAATCCATTGACGCGGAGTTCCAGTAATGTCTAGGGCTAAAATGGGGGTCATGTTTTCACCTTTTTTAGTGCGTCTTTTTTCATAAGAATCAGGCGGTTTGGGTTTGCAATTGGACTAACAACAATGTACTCCACGCCATCAATGAGGCGCACATCCGCTGTATTACCGCAGTTAAATTTTTCTTTTGTGATGATGTTTTCAAATACTGTTGTTTTCATTTTATTTTTCCTTAATACGGTGAATATACCGTATTATATTTACATCGTCACGATTTGTCAACTATTTTTTTTATCTCTTTACCCGATCACTTGAACTATTCGCCATCGGTTAGCATCAGTGTGTGGCGCATTGAGTAGATATAATTTATGGTCAAGGTCTTTCCAATTACCATCATCGCATAGAAATTGATAAATGATCATTATTCAACTCCGAAATGTTTTGAAATATCTTCTGCCAGCTCTCGTCTGCCCATGTTATATGCCGAGGGTCCACTGCCTACAATGACATTTCTATATTGTAATTTGACACATTCCTTGACAATCAACTCGGCGAATTTTTCCTTATCAAAAATTTCAAAGGTAAGGGGGTTGTAAGGTGTTGGCCCTTGAATAGATGTAGCCTGTTTAACAAGTTCTTTAATTCGTCGTTCATATTGAATTCCTTATTTTGCTTTGACGAGGTTAAAGGTGCGTTTACCTTGATGAACTTGGAGACCTGCGGCCTTGAGAACATCAACATCGAAATCATAAACGTATGCCACCCAATGAGCAGGGGTAACCAATTGACGTTGATGCCTTTCTTAAGCAATTTAGGATCAGTTACCACCTTGACCACGCGGCGACGTTTTTCGAGGTTGAACACCCGCACTTTGGTTTTGTCATTGAAACGTGTGTGGCCGCTGCCAAAGTTACCCCACGTGGTGCTATATCCACTTAGAACAGAGTGAAGGAGGGTACTTTTGGTGGATGCAACTGGAGCATACATGTCATGCATGCTCCAGTTGGTTACGACACGTTTTTGAGGTTTAACTTTGATTTTGATTTCCATTTAATTCTCCAATTGTTTGTTGCGATGGGATGAATTGTACAGGCTTTTGGTGAAGTTGTCAACTACAACTTGAGTAACATCAGAAGATAATCTTCCTCGGTTTCATAGTACTTTCGGACTCCTTTCTTCCATTCATCGAAGTTCAGAAGTTCGTTATCCAAATACCAGCTGCGGCATCCGCGTGGGCCCATAATTGCAGGTCCATCTTCTCGGTGAAGCAGGTGAAGCATTCTACCTTCATGCGAGGATTCCTTAATATAGTATAAAGTTCCGTGTGCTCCAGTAACTTGAATTCCCATCACCAACCCTCCATCGGGGCTTCCATATATACTTGGACTTGCCTTCGCAGTTCGTTTGTGCAATTTTTGGTACGGTCAGTACTTTTGCTCACCCGAATGAACCAGCGCCAGCCACCAGAAACTGCTGTAGTGCCTTGATGGAATGACCGATCATCGAATTGAACATACACCCCGCTTGGCGCAGAAACATGTTCCATCTTACCAGCATCAACCGCAGCAATCACATCCTTGTGCCATTGCTTGTAAATAATTCCATCGGGGACTTCCAGTTCAATTTCCCCAACGGCAAATTGTGTTGGACAAACATCACCATTAACCAGTCCCATCAAATGCAGACTGCGGTATTCTGGATTTTCATAGTTTGGTTGACCATTTTTTCCACTTCTCGGCACATCATCATGGTGGTGTCCCGGAATACACGGAAACCAACCCTTCATCAGCATATGAACCCGGCTGTCCACCACGATATCGCAATTCTTCCAATCAGATGGGAGATTTTCCATGAAATCTTTGGTAATTGGTCCGCCCAATTCGATTGCCGACTCACGATCACAGTTAAAAAGCATAGGCTCGTTTTTGATAATGTCTTGCGACCAATCCGATGCGAATATGCCACGTTGTTGAAATGCGCTATTAATTTTCATGATTAACTCCCTGTTGCGATAGGGTGAATTGTGCGGACTTTCTGTGGAGTTGTCAACCACAATTTAATTATATATTAACAAAAAATGAGTATGGGAGTCTTCCGAATCAAATTCCATAACCCGCCCAATTGGGCTGTACCTTCCATTATATTGATCCAAAACCGAGTTTATTTTCAATATTCTATCTTCAACGGTATAAAGATGACTATCGATATCGCCCATAATTTCTCTGATCAGGTTCGACCATGCATCGTGACAGTCATAAATATTAACTTTAAATGTCATGTTCACACCACCGAACGAATAGAGCATTGTGCCAATTTTTTGATGACATCGGTTTTTTTGATTGTTAGACCTGTACGAGCATCGCGGAACACTGATCGTGACCGGAATGTTACTTCGAAGATAGTCTTATTGATTTCGCTACCACGTGCATATGCATCGATACTAGCCTCACCGGTGCTCGAAGTTGTGGATCTTGATTTTGCCAATTTGATAGCATTTTCCACATAAACTGCTGCCAATTCCTCACCGATAGCGGGATCAGCATCAATTAGTGCCTGATGTTCTGCTTTAATTTTATTGGACTCTTCTTCCCATTTTGCAACTTTTTCCTGATGGGCAGCTTCAATGACATCTGACATGGAATTGATGTCTTTGCACACCTGAATTGCTGCGGTCAAAGCCTCTGCAAAATTTGAATATGCTTCAAGATTATCGTAATCTGATTCAGTTCCACCGGATGAGGTTGACACGGTAGCGTCCCATTTACCGGAGAAATTGCCAAATTGTCTTCCTGGTTTAATTTACGATCAACCATAATTTCAATAGGATTATTCCAATATCCCTTGACTTCAACCTTAAGATAGTGGAAGCTGCGATCAGAAAGAGCCTCCACTGAGTAGGCAGGAATTGAAAATTTTTGCATAGTAGTTCCAATAAAAGTTGCGATGGGGTGAATTGTACACCTGCATCGCAACTTTGTCAACTACTTAAAATGAATCTAGATAATTGAATTCTTGTTTTTTGATTTTTGTGAGAACCAAATTGACCCCATTCTTGCTGAAGGTGAATTTTCCAGAATTGGAATCCATTTTAATCAGACTGCCAACATCGAATGTCTCCCATGTGTATGGAATGTCGTCCTCATCCTTGCCATCAACTGGTCGAGTATATCCTAGCTCAATTCCTTCTTGGGACAGTGGGTTTCCCTCATACTGCGAGGTTGAGCAGTCCTTGATGATAGATTGTCCATAGTACAATTCGACCATGTATTTTGAACCCATATCGAATTCTGGCTTGATGTTCAACAGTGCGAGTGCTTCCTGTGCTGTCTCATCATAGCGATTCATTTCTTGAACCAGAGCCGCCAATGAATCAAAATTGAACTTGTTGAACAAGCAAGAAACATTGCAAACAGTCTTCGTATGGTCTTTGTTTTTCAGGTTGTCATTGCAATATTCTTCAATGAATTCCATTGTCAGACCATTAAATCAATCATGTAGAAAATGCGACCAGGACGATTTTTCATATGGTAGTCCACTCGGTACTTGTCATTACATGTGAACATGTAAAGTTTCTTGCTACCGAACACGCCATCCAGAACCGTCAAGATTTGCTCTTGCTCGTCACGGTCATACGTTTTTTCAAATTCATCGAACAAAATCGCACATGGTTGGGTAATATCCTGCAGAAGTTTGTTGAATTGATCACCGACCCATGGCTGGTTAATCACGATTGTTGGATCGATAGTTTTGCGAGTTCAATGCTGACATTTTTTGCCAACAGGGTTTTTCCGCTACCCTTTTCTCCGGTGAGCATAACACCAGTGCTGGTAGTGCGATCAGTAAATGTATTAATGATTCGACCAGTGTGCTTCAATGTGTCACCGTAGTATTTTTTAATGGCGGTGAATGATTCAATTTTTTCAAGATAAAATTGACCAGACATTGGGTCTTTTTTGACGGTGTAGTTGCCACCGGGAAGGACATCATGCAAATCCATAGAGTCTTTGGATGTTGGGCGAAAGGTTGTACCAGATTTTAAAAACATTGTTTTTCCTTTAAGTTGTTTAGGTAGGTGAATTGTAGCATGATTTTTTCATACATGGTGACTTTTGGTGAAATAGGCTAAATACTATTAACATAAAGGATTAGCATGGAACCCCTATCAGGAACTACTACGGCCGCGGCCAGCGCCGGATTTATAACATTACTAATTGCAACATTTGGTCCAGTCGGAGCAGATGTAATGATGGTGGTGATGGCGGCTCTAACTGGTGCAATAATTCGCTTGACTTCTAAACAATCACGTGGGTTTTGGGATTCATTCAAATTCATCATTGTTGGCATTATGGTTAGTCTGGTACTAACGTGGGCTTTGGCGGGTTAGTAATTAGTTGGGTACCATCTTTAGCGGGACAGTATACTTCAAGTATTATTGCTTTTGTGCTCGGATTTTCAAGTGATCAAATACCATCATTGATGTCCAGTATTATCAAAAGAATTAATAATAAAATTTCATCGGGTGATTGATCATGGAATGGATTTTTGAACTGTGTCTGATTGGCATAATATTCACGGGGCTATTCGTAGCACACAAATTGAATGGTGAATACCCATTTTGGGTAAGAATATTATGCATGATACCGACTATCACTGCGTTATTTGCACTATGGTCACTATTGTCAGGGATGTACTGTTCAAGAGTCCCTGACATTTTTCTTGCAATTGGAACATTATGTGTCTACCCAATATTGGCTAGTAGATTCACCAGCAGACCATGGTTAGACATTAGAGTTAAGCGCTGAATTTAACCAGAGTGCATGAGCCACCCATGGCATCTACCTCTTCCGCAAAATCCTCGATCATTTCGAGGATTTTTCTTTATCTCCTCCTGCCAGTCCCATTCCAATGAGTGGAAGCCCGAACCGTTTCGTGCCATATAGGTGTGCGAGTTTCTGCAAAATTAACTTGAATGCCGTGTATTCGAAAACATCATCAGTGTCCCCATTTCGGTTAACCCGAATTGAGTGTAGCAGTTTAAGATTGCAAATTTTGTAGATGGGTTATCAACGCTGGATGGGGAAATGGTCCAATTTCCCAATTTCCCAATATCACCAGATTGCGTCATACAATCTGAGGCATATGCACTTGGGTATCTTTCACGAATTTCTTTTGCGATACCAGACCCCATAGTACAGAAACAGTTGCAACCCTGCAAAATGGCATCAAATTCTCCATTTTCAGCCAGATCAATCAGATTGCCGGTTCGGTGTTTAAGTTTGCTCATTTACATTTTCCTTTTGAATTTCTTTGCATTGTGTTCTAATGTCACTGTGCACCAATCAGTCGAGCACATGCACCCGAATTGCATCGAGAACATACGTACTGATAATGTCCATTTTTTGATTCTGATTCCATGGGAATCCAATTATGTTTGCATATTTTCATTTTATCCTATTCTTTAGCGATTGTCAATCAAATTTTAATTTCAAGAAGGCTGCGTGGGATGCATCGCCCTTTGCTACCTTGCGAATCCATGCAGCCACCGTGTGCCACTTTCCATCCAAAAAGAATGAGGTGTCTCCGTCAGCTGATAATGCGGGACCATCCTCATTATGCAGCTTATTATTTTGGTAGACTGCGAAATCCCCGTTTTCAAGATCAACCCTAATGAGCTTGGTATGCTTCGAATCAGAGTATGTAAATATAGCATTGGTTGTGTTTTTAACTGTATACATATCAAAGTCCTCAAATCCATTCATCACCATCATCTTCACCATTTGACTCATTGCTTAACTCAAACCAAAAAGAAATACCACTAGCTTTTAAAACCTCAATGGCTTTGGCTCTTGTTCCATCATCCGAAAATGTGATTCCATAAGTTGATATATCATCAATATCAATTGCGTAATCTTCAAATAAGTAATGGAAGATTTCTATCTTCTCTCTAGCTGCATTCAACGCAGATTCTGAGATAATTTTACTGCGTTGTTTGGGTGCGCCACCTCCGTACATTAAATCAAAGGCAGAAGCGGCCAACAACGAATCTGTCACGTTTTTGATTTTGGTCGGTGTGACACTCTTTTTGACGATGTCATCAACGTTGATTCCAGCCAATGCGAGTTCCGAATCAGTAGAGTCAAGATGGGAATGAACTGTAGCTAGCACTCGTTGGGTCAACGATGTTACAATATCCTCTTTGGTAATAGTGATAACAATGTCACCATTTTTATTTTTTTCAGTTTTCATGGATTTTCTCCAAAAATGTACTCCATCATTTTCTTTTTAGTAGTCTCTTCATCAATCATACCACAGTCGAAGCAAATTTGTTCGCCTTTTGGTCCATATGGGCGGCATTCGTCAATTTTACCACACAATGGCATGCTTGAGGAGGCTCCTCCGCTATAATTCCCATTCCACTCATACCTTTTTCTCCAATTTGTACATTTTTGATATATATTGATTTCCAATTGTCATTGAAATAATCGAAGCCATCGATTCATCCTCATAGTCAACGAAGTGTGAACTGGAACAATATTGTCCCCACCATGAAGTATGATCAGAGGACAAAAAATGAACCAATGAGGTAGATGGGTATATATCTGATCCGGAACTGTCATACCTGTTGATCAATTCCTTGAATGATTCTTTCCATTCCGAACTCACTTTTTTTGATCGTAAATACATTCGATGTTTATGAGGTGGTTCTTTAACGAAATATTTTACGTCATGCGGGAGGACTCCGTGATGGATTCGGTTACTGTTACAATGCCCAAACGTTTGCACCACTTCTTCAATAACTTCAAATCGTTACTATATAAACGAATAGAATCATTCCACCTAATTTGTAATAATGACTTTTTTGTGGAATCATCAGTATTATTGATGGCTCGTATTTCACCTGCTATATCAATGGATTTTTCAATACTCACCAAATCAATATTCTCCAGATCAAGACTAGATTTCCACGTCCATGCAAAATGGCGATTAATGTCTAGTGACATTTCATGCAGCTGCAATTTAAATGAATCTAGGGTGGTGTCTGGTCTCCTCGTCCACCTAACACCGGGAATCACGATACTAGCACTTGCATATTTGTATTTTGAAAAAAACAGACTTTTTCTTTCCTCTTTGATCAACTTAATTGCCACTAGATCACTCCACCATCACAATAGTACCATCTTTTGATACTTCTGCTTTGAGCTTCTTTTCAATTTTGAATTGCACTTCATCATTGACTACATCAGCAATGATATTCACATTTTTCAAGTTTTCAAATAGAACCTTTTACTCAACGGAACAGACACCAATTCATTGATTTTACGAGAGAGTGGACGAGCACCCATTTTCTTATCGTATCCCTTTTCTGCCAAATACTCTATTGTATTCTCGGTAAACGACAAATCAATTTGATGTTTCGACTTCAATTTGTCCTTCACTTCATCAGTGAATTTTAGAACAATCTTCTTGATTGCCAGTGAATCAAGATCATTGAATTTGCAAATTTTATCGATACGGTTGCGGAATTCAGGCTTAAAAAATTCTCTCAATGCTTTGTCATCTTCCCAAGCTTCTGTTGGCTACCAAATCCAATCACGTTCTTTTCACTATCCGATGCACCCAAATACTAGTCATGATGATGATACAATTTTTGGCATTCACTTCTTTACCGTTGCTACCAGTTACTCGACCTTCATCCAAAAGTTGCAAGAAAATATTGAAAATATCGGGGTGCGCTTTTTCCACTTCATCAAACAACAAAATGCTGTGTGGATTTTTACTCAAATCATTGATGAGTCTGCCACCACCAAGGCTACCTTCGCCGAAGCCAACATAACCCGGTGGTGGACCAATCAATGAGCTAACTGTGTGTTTCTCACCATATTCAGACATGTCATATTTAATCAGTGGCATATCCAGATTTTTTGCAAGCTGCTTTGCAGTTTCGGTCTTTCCTGTTCCAGATTTTCCCAACATAAGAAAACTTCCCATTGGGCGATTTTCAGACGACATTCCAGCATAACTTACGTACAGGTGATCAAGAACCTCATCAATGACGTTATCTTGTCCATGAACGTATTGCTTCATGTTGATTTCCAGATTCTTGATTTTACTACTTGGATCATTGACAACATTATCCAAAGAAACTTTTGCCAATCTTTCGATCTGTTCCATGATCATTTCTTTGGTAATCACCGCATCAGTATTTCCTAACACGCGCTGCTTAGCGCATGCTGCATCTAGAATATCGATTGATTTATCCGGATTTTTTCGATCTGTGATATAGCGAGTTGCAAGATCAACACTGGTAACAATTGCTTCATCGGTGATGCTAACATCATGAAAATCGTTAAAGCGATCAGCCAATCCACGCAGAATCTGCTTAGTCACCTCGGGGGTTGGTTCATCCACTGAAATTTTGTAGAATCTGCGCATCAGTGCACGATCCTTTTCAAATGATTCGTAAAATTCATCCCACGTAGTGCTTGCAATCACCTTGATTGTGCCCTTAGTGATTGCAGGCTTGAGCATGTTGGCAAAATCAACTCCACTGCCACTGTTGCCGTTTCCTGCTCCTCGCATGGTGTGCGCTTCATCAATAAACAGGATAGCATTTTTCTTATTGCTAAGTGCCTCGATGATATTTTTAACCTTTTCTTCGAAGTCACCCCGGTATTTGCTGCGGCCAGCAATGAGCCAATTTCCAGTGAGTACACAGTATGATTTTTCAAAAAGTCAGGGACTTTGTTTTCATATATGAGCTTAGCGAATCCTTCAGCAACTGCGGTTTTCCGACACCCGGCTCACCAACCAACAACACGTTGTTCTTGAATTTCTTTGCCATGACGTTAACTATTTCGTCTACTTCATGGTCTCTGCCAACCATTGGCTCCAGTTTCCCATCTTTTGCTAGTTTGGTCAAGTTTGTAGTGTGTTCTTCCAAGATTCCGTCAGTGTCGGATTCTGACATGGTAGAGGCGGTCTGCCCTTTGTAATTTTTGCTCCAAAAGTCGATAAACTTGGACTTCGTGACTCCGTATTTCAGGAAAAAGTAGTGAGCATGACTTGCAGTTTCATGCATGATGCTGTAATAAATATCACCAGTGGTTAGGCGATCACGTCCAGCAAAAATGATTTGGGCAATCGCACGATTCATGACACGCTCAAGTGCGGTGGTACGTTTTGGTCCAGCACCAGTTGCATTTTCAATTCCAATGTCGTCCAGATATCTTGACAAGTCTTTTGCCATCAGGTCAACATCTGCTCCAAAATCCATTAAGCATTGCTTAAATGGCTCATATTCTATCATTGCCAATGTTACATGTTCGAGCGTGCAAAATTCATGCTTTCGCTCTACTGCAAGTTGAATTGCCGCATCAATAATGTACTGTGCATCAGGGGATTTGTCGATCATCTAAGTATCCTTTAAAATAAGATACCCAAATTGTAACATAATTGTGGAGTGTGTGCGTTTTTTTGGTTAAATTAGATTCCTGCGATATTTTTCATATCTTGTATATCTTCCGAATCATCACCGGTTTTCTCATGTGGAAGATCGGCCAGATCGGTCATATCATCCAACTCATCTTTGTGTAATTCTCTATATGCTTTTGGACTCAATGTAATATTTGAGGTGATTGTGCCAATCGATGCTTCGTATTCTTCACCTTCAATCTGAACTGACCAATCTTTTAATTTATAACCAGTTAAAGGCTTAAGATCAATTAATATTTCAATAATCCTAGAAGGCGCAGTTGATCTTCGCTGGACTTCAAAAAATACAAAATATTTATTATCATCGGAAATAGAGCAATCAGCACCCATTGCCCATTCATATCCTTTAGTCACCCATTCAATCAAATCATCTGCCACTTCTTTATATCGAGTGGTGAACTTGAGTGTGATCATTTCATCATCATCATCACTTTGTGCTGAATATTCGTCAATCGTGATGATTGGAAAAATTTGATTTTCCATGTCCATGTGTTGAAGACCTTCTTTGAGAATCATATTAATCCACCGCCCATTCCCATATCAGGGGAACCCATTCCCATATCAGGGGAACCCATTCCCATGTCCATTCCGCCATTGTCCTCATTTACTGAATCTTCTGGCTCCATGTCATCCTTAAATGCATCATCAACCTTAGTTAAATCAATCTCTTCATCAGCCAAATCAATACTACCCTCTCTGATGTCATTCATTAGAGATTTTGGAAGTTAATTTCAACCAGCCATACCTCTCTCTCGGACATCTTTGGATAGTGGGTTCCTTCTTCAAAATCTGATCTGGTTTTTATACTCACTGGCATTTTTATGCTTGTTTTTTTATAGTGAACTGTGCCACCCATTTTTACCGCACGTTTAATAAATGTGGGGTCGGGCATCAATTTGTGCGGCCACAGAAATACACAAGACACTTCATATCTGGTTATAGTCGGACCGGCCACGAGCTCACCATATTCCCAATTTTGATACGCATATACATTGAGGTCATCTAGGCATCGCTCAAAATCTAATAATACACTCATTGCACCATCACTGGCATATGCATCTTTGATAGTGGATACCATCGACTTAAAATTAATATCTGAAAAGAAATCGTTGTTCATACGGTATTTATCCTATTTTATTTAAATGGGTTAGAAACCAAGATGCACATATTTTAGGCACAAATTGTATTTACACATTTTGATTGTGCAAAAACTACTCAGTTAAACCGATTTCACATACTTAAATACTATTGAACAGTAAGTTCATGTTCAGCAAGTTCACAAAGGAGACAAACTTGAGCAAACGTAAAACCAGTGTAGCACTAAGAAAAGCAGGAAGAAGTAACGCCAAATCTCGCTATTATGACGATTTCGATTCGTTTCTAGAATCGAATGTGATACCCATGATTTCTAGATCAGAACCAAATCAGAAAAAATTCAGTATTCATGATTTGAAAAATGTTGGTCCAATAACTGATAGTCAAGAAAAATTCTTCGATTTATGGAATGATGGATACAACATTGCTGCCATTGGATCGGCGGGCACGGGAAAATCATATTTGTCTTTGTATATGGCATTGTCTGAATTACTATCTGGTCATAGTGAATATGAAAAAATAATCATCGTTCGTTCACAGACACCAGCTAGAGAAGTGGGGTTTTTGCCCGGTTCTATTGAAGAAAAGGCAGAAATATACGAATTACCATACAAAACCATTTTTGATGAGCTTTTCAAAAAAACAAACCAATATAAATTTATGAAGGAAGCGGGACTAGTTGAGTTTCAGACTACCAGCTTCATCCGTGGATTAACCTTCAAAAATGCAATTGTAATTTTCGATGAATGTCAAAATGCTACATTTGAAGAATTGGGCACGGTTGTCACCCGCTTGTCGGATACCAGTAAATTGATAATTTGTGGCGACACTAAGCAAAACGACTTAGTTCGTAAAAAACAGATGTCTGGATTTCAAAATTCATCGAAATATTGAATATGATGCCATCATTTAGGACTGTTAACTATACTATTGATGACATCGTTCGTGGAGGAATCGTCAAGGAATTCTTGATAGCAGAGGAACGTTACGATCATATAAAAACCATTAAAACTGACCATACGTGAGAAACTGTATGCAT
The DNA here is from genome assembly GCA_013167095.2 of Daphnia sinensis. NCBI lineage: Eukaryota > Metazoa > Arthropoda > Branchiopoda > Diplostraca > Daphniidae > Daphnia > Daphnia sinensis. The sequence goes on along the minus strand of WJBH02000296.1, from coordinate 84,069 downwards.
GGTGGACGAACAGCTAGTGAAAAACACCCCCACCTAGCATTACAAAAAATAATAAAATGACGATGGGAAAAACCAAAAAGGGGACATATGTCCCTTTTCTTATGCAATCAACTTGCGGCCGCTTCTTTCTCCAAGCGTGCAAAAATTGCAGGGTACAGTCCATTATAGTACTCGTACATATTTTCCCAAGTAGAATCAACACTCTGAGCATCAATAACACATTTCTGAACTTTTTTTGTCTTAAAATTCATGATGATATTGCATGTTTGAATATCCGACTTTTTCAAATTCTTTGCAACCCCAACCTGCTCATCTATTTGCCCGTTTGCCTTTAAGTAATAAGTTACTAAAAAATACTTCATGCCCTAATTCCTTCCAATTCGATAAGTGTTGCCGCTAGTGATACTTCAGGTATTGCCACCAGTGATAGATTGGCAAGACCATTTCTAATAATCAAAATGGCTGCGTCTTTTTCCTCTTGTGAGTTTCCCCACAGGTCTAGATTGTCATACATGAATTTGTACAAGTCTTCTATTCTACTTGGATTAATTGCCAAAAAATGTAGCAATTGTTGTCTTGCTCAAACACTTTCCCCTTTTCAAAAGAGTGATGGCATCGAGTAAAACACCGTCTTCGCCATTCCCAACTTGTTGCGGTGCTATTAGTGTACCAGATGTGCTGTTCGTTTGCAATAGTCCCAAGCATTTTCTAAGATCGGGGTATGACATACTAACGTAGGCATCCAATACTTCCAATTCAAAATCAATATTTTCGGAAACTAGAACGGTTGCCGCTCTCGTAGTGAACTCCACCTTATCTGGCTTAGCAATGCTAAATTCCACGCACCGCGACTTGATGGCGGGGATGATTTTATGTGGATAGTTGCCAGTTAACAGAAACAACACAGACCCGCTATACGTTTCCATATCTGAGCGTAGTGCTGCCTGAAATGCCGGACTGGTAAAGTCAAACTCATCCAAAAATACAACCTTCGAGTTGCCAAACGGCATAGTTTGCATAAATCCAGAAATTTTATCTCTGACCACATCGACACTATTTTCTCGACTTGCGTTGATTTCTAAAATATCATATTCGTGGATTCCCATTTCATGAATGAGAACCTTTGCAAGTGATGATTTTCCAGTGCCAGCTGATCCGTAAAGTAGCAAGGGCATTCTTCCATCATCTTGTAGCCATCCCATGATTTGTGACTTTTGATGTTCATCCACAAACACATACTCACTTATGTCTTTTGGACGAAATTTCTCAGTCCATAATTTTTTCTCAAACATTAATTTCCTTTATTTTTGCAAATGCTGCATCATGACTACGGTAGAAATAACTTCACCCAAATCATTCATGTCTTTTGCATAATGTAATTCTTTTGGAGCGGGTGACACTTTACCATTAGAAAAATCGTCCCATGATCTAATTCCATTGAATTCTAATATGAATCCACCACCCTTTACGGTGTGAATGGTGACATTTGATGAATAGTCGGAATATATTCTTGGTTCCGATGGGTCTCGTGCAACTGTAACATTTGCATTCCAATATTGGCGGGGTTCGCCAGAGCGCCTGCCTTCGAACCCAATGAATTGGACAATGATTTACCTACTACACCAATCTCATGTGTAATTTCGGAAAGTTCCATTGCCAGTTCCTCTTTCGAGGAATACCCACGAATCCATTTTTTAATTAATTTTATCATCCCGAAACCTTATCTGAAAGGGTGTCATCCTGTACTGGCTCATCACTGACCATCAAAACATCGTTTGGATCGACCCTTCGAATTGTTTTACTGCCATCGGCATCCGTTATGTCAATGCCCCTACTCCATCTACCATGGGAAATGCATATATATTGCCCAACTTGAACTTCTTTTTGATCTGGACCAACTGCGTACACCTGTGCCCATCGTGGGCGAATTCCAGAACTCTTTCCGTTATCATTGGGGAGTATGATACCACCCATCGTTTTTCTCTCATCAAATACCATATCTTGGACCAAGATAACATCATTAAGTGGGGTTATTTTGGTTATTGAGGTTGGGCTAAATGCTGCTTTACTCATTTTCGATCACTCCATCTTCTCCGTCTTCCAAGTCTATTTCAGCTTGACTCAGTTGTGATCGTGGTGGTGATACGTGGTTATCTTGATTTGATTCCGCAACTCGCTGATTTACGCTTTTTACAACATTGTTGTTTTTATCAATGATGTCACCTCGTGCATTAACATCGGTATTTCCCACTGCACGGATAGACTCATGTTTTGCTGCGAGTGCATCCATATCAATGGGCTGTCCCATTGCAGACTTATAAATTGCCATTTTTGTTCTCCTTGAAAAAATCAGTAATGTCTAAATCATAGTAAAGACTGTCTATTCGGTGTATTCCGATCAGGTATAACACATAGCTCGATGTGCAGCTTCCTCTCCCCACTCCACTAACTATGCCATTCGATTTCATGATATCAGCAAGGTATTTGAGGTATGACAATAAGAAAAATGCGTTATTTTCATAAAATAGCATTAATTCCGCTCCAACACGTTGTAGTTCTTGTTCAGTTGAACACAAATTCAAGATGTATTCTGCTATGTCCAATGAGTAATACTCGATGGGCATATGCCATTTTTGTTGATTGGAGTTATGAAATTCTTCGGGAGAAGAATGTATTTCTTGAGCTATGTGAAAAATTGGAAAATTTTCGAGATTCAATGCATTTTTGATTTCCGACTTCACGAGAGAACCATTGAGATTACGCTGTGGTTCTTCCATCAATGCATTAAACACGTCATTTTCTGACAGTATGATTCTATTGAATTTGTCCATTTCCATCATCATATGATAACAGAAATGAGCGAATTTACAATGACTTTTGGTTGATCACTTGTTGACTTTGATCAAATCATTGCCAATATTGTATTTTTTGTACTGTTCGTCAACTTTTTTACGATACTCGGTTTGATATGACTCTATGATCATTGTCATCTGATTTACGACACTAAGGTTTCCTGATCTGCGCGCAAACATCATTTTTCCATTCAAATCATTTATTTTCACCAGTAGCTCGTCCATTGTCATATCAGATAAGTCACCTACAAATGGATGTAACATTATAGTACCCCAATTGAACCTTTTTCCAGATGACCATGTGCCATCGTAGTCTTTAATACAGACGTATAAATTTCCGGAATCAAAATACGTTGATCCTGCCACATCACCCGGTTGTCCAGTGGCGGATGGGGTTCTGGCGGTTAACTGTTTTAGTTTGCTACTGTGAACCAGTGGGGTTACTTGAATAGTTGCGCCCACATCCATGCTAGAAAACAACAGAGAAATGTAGTTGGTACCATGTGGTGAATTTACCATATTGTTTGAGTAATTTTCAAGAAATTCTTTAGTGGAATCTACCGCACTACCTGTAAAATTGACATATGATTGGAATCTAGCGTAGTTAGTCTTAGTTCCACCGAACTTTTGGTTTTAGATGGGGTCCATCCAGAAAATACGGGGGTTATTGTGGAGTTAGCGGCAATTGTCCCATAGTACACTTCTGCTGCGTTAACATCTATGTATACCTTTCCACTTAGATCATATCCTAGTGCCGTTGTAGTTTGTCTTGATCCTCTTGTTAGCATATTACTAATGATATTATTATTCATATCATTATTCAGTGCTCGACCAGTTAATGGTGCTTTTAATATTGCTTTATCTTCAAGATCGGTAATCTCAGTAGATGCTATGTCTAGGTTTGATTTGATAGATGAAAAATTGTCCCTGAATCCTTGGGTGTTATTGTTGATCCCCATTACTGGATAATTTTCATTTATTTTGTTTGTATTAATTTTGCTCATATGTGGTTTCAAATGTTGATTAGTGGTGCTCTTTTCCATATTGCCGTGGTGCCATCATATGTATTGGTGCATACATATAAATAATTTTGGTCAACACATATGTGACCAATTGCGTCAGTTTGTGTACCCATTGGAAAAGATGGAGTCCTAACGATCATATTGGTTTCTTTTCTAGTGTTGATAATAGGAACAACTTGTATGGTGTTACCACAATCAATAGTACTAAAATTCAACGTGATTTCGTTATAGCCATAAAACGAAGATACGATTTTGTTTTTTTCGTTCCCCAAAAAGTTAATCGATGTGTCTATCTTAGTGTCAGTGAAATCAACCTTAGATAAATGATCCAGAAACTTAAATTTTAGCTCGACCTCACTTTTTGTCCCGGATGGTGACCATCCTGCAAATTGAATCGTTATGGTTGTGTTTGCTGCAATTGTGCCCGTGTACACATCCGATGCGTTAACGTTGATGATGACGTTTCCAGTCAAATTGTCCCCCAAATCAGTGACCGACTTGCGTGTTCCCTTGAACTGGTTGTTTTTTATCAATGCACCATTCATATTATTGACTAATGAAGTACCATCGAGTGCATTTTTTACAATAGCAAAATTTTGCAATTCTGATAATTCTAAATCCATCTGATTTAGTGCAGTTTTGATTGATGAAAAATTATTCCGGAACCCATTAGAATTGTTATTCGCACGGGGACGGAAAATTGATGTCTATGTTGGTTGTGTCTACTTGACTCATTAAATACCCCTTAAGGTATTTATGCGTTGCAAAAAGTGTTGTTATTTTAGCATAGTTTTTGCAATTTTGTGCACTTCATCTGTGCGATTCATCCATCCCTTTAAAAACTTTACCTGTTGTTGGTTTATTTTTACAATTGCATTGTAGAAATCTCGTTTTTGTTGGGTGAATGTTTCTAGTAATTTGGTGGAATCAGTTTTGTTTATTAGTGTCATGGTTGCTGGACCAATTGCGCCATCGGCAACTGCACCGACTGACCGTTGAATGAACTTAGATGATTGACCAGTTCCCCCATTAACTGCAAAATCAAATGCAGCGTAATCAATGCCTGATGGAAGGTCATCGCCTTTTACCTTATCCCAATACAATTTCTTATAGAATGGCTTAACTTGGTCTACGGTCAATAGTTTCATTTCACCATCTTTAATTGGTCTACCTAAATAAGATGCCCATGCCGCTTTTGTTACGCCTAAGTTGGTTTCTCCACCTGCGTCATGTGGATCGTTGACATAACCACCTTCCGACTTTATCATTCTAGCAAATGATGATTCCCAATTTTCTTTCATGATATTGCTCCTGTCTATACTATATTTAGTCCTTTTGGTCAAAAAAATAGCCCACCAAAGTGAGCTATTTTGGAAACACGGTCTTATTACATGCCGCTTAATTTTTTCAAATCACTGATACTAAAAGAACGTTCTTTTAATTGGACAGATTCAGTAACTGTTTTTCTCAAGTGACGCTTGTTTTCATAAACACCTTCACCATATGCTTTATTTGCAGAGTACACTGATGTCTTATTGCCAGTAGATTGGTTTTTCTTTGACCATTGAGTCCACAGAAATTCCGTTCAATTGATAGTCTTCATCGTATTCTTCATGATTGTGTGCGGAGTTTGCCAAATCATCTTCCGATTCTTCTACTTTCTCGGTGTCACATTCACATGTTTTCTGATTACAAGATTCGCAACTTCTTCATTTGTTTCTTCTTCATAATCACCGGATTCATCATTAGATTCAGGGTCGGAATCGGCATCAGCTTCTTCACCGTCTGTTCCCTCTGTTCCCTCTTCTGAATCAGAATCGGAATCAGTTTCAGTATCTTCTTCGGAATCGTTTCAGTATCAGAAACCATGTCATCAGTTGAATCGATTGGGAATTCTTCTCCACCTTCATCGGATGGTTCTTCGATTGGAGCTTCTTCGGCACTAGCACCCATCAATTTCTTAATCAGGTCTAGCATGGAGTCACCATTGTCTGCTTCTGGTGCGGACTCGTCTCCTGCAAAATATTCGTCACCATATGCATCATCGGTATCAGCACTGACTTCATCGGATGGCTCTTCTCCACCAACAACTTCTATTTCGCCAGTATCGGTATTCGATGGAATTCCATAGTCTGCACCGAACTCTTCTTCGGATGATTCTTGTTCGCCACCAAAGACACCAATACCAGCATTTCTAACCACCGATAGCAATTGGTGTGCATCTTCGTCAGTTGCACTAATAGTAACTGAATCCGGTGCACCTTCTTGTCCAGTAGAAGAAGAAACAGACAGTCCCTCACTCAATAATGAGTTTAGTTGCTTGTCCCACGCTTCAAATGCGTTCATACGGTTTGCTTGGCTAACACGGTCGTGTACCTTGTTGAGTCCAGCACGTGAAGTCATATTGTGGCTATCATCACGCACTTGATCCAGTGTAAGTGAATTCATTCCTTGCTGCTTACGCTGTGAGGCAGGGACATTGATTGGATTGACCTTTGATGCAAACGGATCAATTTCATGATCTGTCTCATTCATCATATGATCACCGAAATCAGATGTTTGGCGTGGCTCAGCGTGCATCAAGTCTTGTCTGAACTGCGAATTGACCCACTCATATGATCACCATCTCTGCCTTTTGCGATTCCACGGGCATCATGCCATGATCCATGTAATAATCTTTTAATTCTTCAAATAAATCATGATCCAATTCCGAGTTACGTTCAAATTGTTTGACTTCATACTTGAATTTACGGATGATGTGGTTCAGGGTTTCGATTGACTCTCTGAGTTTGCGAGACTCTTGAACTTTTTTCTCAGGCAATACAGGAGCGGTATGCTTACCTAGGCGGCTGCGAATATGGTCTTTTTTATCCTGTGTTGAAATATCTAGCCGACCATCACCTTTATGTTTACTTAGTTTATACGGTCTGCCGCCTTCTAGTCCAAAAGTCCTAACATCGCTCTTTGGTAGTTTAGAGCCAATAATTGATGAGCTTGCTCCCATCATACCTTTGCCTTCTTCTACCTTCTTAGCCTTATGTGCATTGTCATACACTGACCCGACTATGCCATCCCATTCACCAACGCCTTTGCCATCTTTCAATGCTTGGCAAATATCACGGTCACCATCAAATGAGTTGGCACCAGCTTTACGGCATGCCATTTTCCATGTTGAATAAGAAGAGTACTCGGTTTCACCCATATGGTTCTTTGATTCTTCAACTTTTTATCACCTTTGTCCGACTTTGTTGTGTGGTTATACCCTTTTTCGTAATCCGCCGAGTAGTGGTTTTTATATGGGGTTTTTTTGATATCTCCATCTTTTCCGGATTTGCGCGCATCCATTCCCGCTTGGAATGCTTTGGCTCCACCTTCAAAATCAGATATTGAATCGATAACACTATAACCTTCTTCAACTTTTTTATCAGACTTCTTATCGTCTTTTTTCTTGGCATCTTGCTCTTAGCTTTTTTGCCGACACGATCCACTTTATCGTCCCAATTTTTCCAATCTTTGTCATCGTACTCATCGAAATCTTTGTCTTCATTGAGTTCATCGGAATTCAAAGTGATCTTGCCGTCTTCGATGTCTTTTTTCATTTTAGTGGCAGTGTTTGGATCGTTTACCGTTCCAACAATTTTGTTATTCTTCTTGTCTTTGATAACTTGAGAATTTTGTGGGGATGGTTCCATAGAAAATTGTTGCTGATCTTCAACAAGCTTGATCCAATCCATCATAGATGATGGTGCTTTAGCTGGAATCTTAGATTCGGCTACTTTAGATTCTGTGATGACCTGCTTTTTGGCGGTTTTGGAACTAGAGATGCTGTCCATAGATTCCAATAGTTTCTTCATGTTCATTTGAATTTTCCTTATTTAGATGCGCCAGTTTTTGGTTTTGGCGGAAGATTAATTTTGGACATTGGACTAGTTGTTCCAATTTTGCCCTGCTCTGGTTTATTTATCGGGTAGGTTTTGCACTGTACTGATAATCAAATGTAGCTTTTTCGGAACCACCTTTGACTTGTACTGGTCAGCATAATCTTTGTTTGCTTCCTTTTGCCATGCGTATTTTCATACTCTGACATCAACAATGGTGACTTCTGATTTGTGTACTGTTCCTTTTCAGATTCAATACCGTTTTCGTAATCAGACTGCAATACACGCACTTGATTGACTGATACACCCTTACCCATTAACTGGATAAACTTGAAGCACTTGTGGCTCCGTTACGGGGTATTTTAAACTCACATTTGAGTATGTGGACTGGTTGATTATCCATTCCCTCAAAGCCATATGGCTTTTCTTGGATAGGAGTGGTCTTCGGTCCTTCTATTTTTTGAGGAACAAATTTTCCCAAATTGTGTTTGAATAGCTCAAAAAATTTATCATCCACTTCACCAGCAATTTTGATGGTGTAGTTGTAAGTTTTCTGCTCTCAACTAATAATGCTTAAAGTTTTCATTGAAATTAACCCTTATTGAGTATTTAGCTTTTTTCAACGAAATGATGGATTTCAGCAATTCATTCCTGTCCATAGATGTTACCCCCTTTCTTCATCGTTGGATTCTTCTCTTTTGGATTACTAGCTTGTTTTTTCTATCCAGTTCAGCTTTTTTCAATTGAAGGTCTAACATTTCAATTTCTTGTTAACTTTGCCCATTTTAGCTGTTACTGCATGACCCAATAAAGAATTCGCAGCATTGAATAATTCAGCACTGTATCTGCTATCAACATTGTATGCTAGATCACTTAATCCCTTGAAGCCTTCTACAGCCATTTGAGCAGTTCGTCCAATTCTCGATCCGCACTATCCAATCCTCTTACGGTCGGTAATGCTTCTTCTATTTTAGTGAGAGTATCAAGCGATCTGCTACTATTTCCTGCTCTTCGGTTAATTGCTATGCCTCTTTCTTCTGCTGGTGGCAAATTGAAAAGTTCTTCTAATTTTTACTCATTTTAATTCCTTATTTCATGAACAGTTGCTGTTCAGTTACTATGCGAAAGGTGATACCTTGTTGTTTACACCATGCTTTTGCATATACCCATTTTGCCTGATTTATAGCACAGTTTGTGCCAGTTTGATGGCATTTTTTCCTCTTGCTTTTTTCTCAGATATCACGCTTTGATTGTGTGGTTTTATTTCAATCATTTCCACATGCTGTTTGCCATTCTATCTAAGTACACAATCAAGAAATCTGGCACATATGTGGTCATTTTCCAGTGAATGGATGCTTATATGGTATTCGATGATTCACTCGACCATTGAACGACATTTGGGTTTGTATCCAGAAACATCATGAAATGGCATTCCCAGAAGAACGATACTGTATTTTTCCAACACCATTATATTTTTCCGGGTGTTTTGGAATGAACGTTCCTGATGCAAATCTGCTCATACCACTATATTGCGTTGAACGCTTTGATTTGGGGTTGGCAGTAGGCTGAATCCATACAGTGGGATTTTGACTTTAAGCTATTCATGTAGTACGCCATAGTGGAGGTCAGTTCAAGTTTATCTACTCCTTTTACTTGCTCCAATAATGCCAGTGCTGGCTGTTTTGCCTCTGATGCAATTCTGAATAAAAATGCAGCAAAACTCTCTGCAATTGGTTCGTTATCACATACTGTTCTAAAATAAGAAATAACAATCTCGTACTCGGTTGCGTTGACTACAACTTCATATTTTAAATAACTGTCGAGCAACCTAACTGTGTTGTCCATTTTGTCGTATGTGTATCTATAACGCTCATTATGCACCCTTAATTTTGTTGATCACTGAACCCAATGAAGTATTTACACTTCCACTGGATGGCAATGTTGGAAAATTGAACAATGTATTTCTGATGGGTTTGGCTTCGCTGATGGGTCCATGCCTCGGTTAAAATCATCCAAGATTGCACCCTTAATAGCACCCGGTTTCTTAAATGTGCCCACGGTTCGCCTGCCTTCTGTATTGCCCCTAAAATGTTACCATTTCCTAAATCATCAAGTACTCCACCAACCCACTAACCAATCCACCTTGACCCAATATAGTGCTCTGTGATCCGGGTCTTGCAACGGGACTTAGTGTAGTATCATAATGATCATTGTTACCAAATCCACTAACAGTTGAGCCGGGGTTGTTTCCGTCCACTGCACCGGAAAAATATTTAATATTTTCATAATTCAACGTCATTTTATTTTCCATAACCCCCTGAGCTTCTGAGTAGTTATAGGTGTCATGGTTGAATGCGGTTATAACTGGATTAATGATTTTATACATGATGAAATTATGCTGGTTAAACCCATAAATTTTTATGGAACTAAAAAATGGTATTTTTACCCCATTATCTTCCGCCGAGCTTGGTTCACCAACGTAACCCCAATCATCATTTCCATATATACTAGTATCATATATATTTCTTTCGGATGACTTATTTGCACTTCGCCTGCACCCGGTTTTCCAATTGGACTTTCTCCACCCTCTGCTTGCACAGTGTCTTTGTAATAGTATGCATATAATAAGCTTGCCATAATGTATTAATCAGGTTGCATTATCATCATGAAAAGTTTATTTCGATTGGGGTGGTTTTTGCTTTTGTTTGAACTAATCTTTTTGATTGTATTGGTTCATTTCTGAAACATCAAATGTGAATCCCGGAAGGCTAACACTTTAACATCAAGTCCAAAGTTTTTTCAGTTGGGAACGATTTTGCTAATGGAATAGCATGCTCATTAATTTGAAAATACACATGGAATAGGAACTTGAATTTTGGAGCATAAGAGTATGATCCAGTCCTAAATGTTTTGCTGGCGTGTTGTGCATCCCTGAGGTATTCGTTTCCGAAAAAATCCCTTAACGCCATCTTTGAGTAAGTTTTGTATAATCCAGACATATTGCCCCTTTTTGTATTTAGTCAAAGCAAAAAGGCTACCGAAGTAGCCTTTTTTATATCGACAACCAATATCAGATTGATCCAATACCAGTAGCGGCTTGCCCACCGAATGCACGACCAACGCGATACCAACACCCGCAGACAATGGAGATTGAACCGCATTATCAATCGAATACTCATGTTAATTGTTGCTGGATCACTTGATGAATAGTCCATGTTTCCATAATCCACCGATTTAATATAGCAACCATACAGTTCCATGTCTCAAGTATAGTTGGCTCCAATGCGCCATTACCACCGTCCAACAGTTCATAGTTCAACTGGAATTTATAATCCTGTGCAGTAGCAGCAGATGATTGCTCAACCATGTCCATTTGTTTCTGAACTTGTTTGACAATGATTTTTGCCACAGAGCCGAGTGCATCATCTCTAACTTGAACAGAGGTTTCTGCCCACGATGTTTACCAGCAATGTAAATGGTAGAGTTGTACACATGCAATGGCACCTCACCGAAATCAACGCTTGGGCGCTTAATATCCATGATCTGCTTGGTCAAATCAACGCTTGTCCACGCTACACCAAAATTCAAAAATGATGCACGGAATCTATATTTCAATTTAGGGAATAACAGACCTGGTTATTTGATCCATTATCACCACCGGTATATACCGACCATGTTTTGTAACGAGTTAGAGGCTATTGCCATAAAAATTCTCCTTGTTTGTGACTGTTTAGTCTATATGGTATTTATTCTTTTGATGATTTTTTGAAAATGGGTGTTGACACTCAGGAAAAAAGTGGTATTATGGTGAAATGCCAATAAAATGTAAAATATGTGATCAAGAATTTGGAAAATTAATCACCTCTACCATCTAAAAAGACATGGGACAACTACCAAAGAATATGCTGAAAAATATGGCAAGGATTCATTGAGTTCAGAGGAATATCGAAAATCTGTTTCTGAAAAGTATTCCGGTGAGAACAATCCAAATTTTGGAAAGAAGCATTCCGATGAGGTCAAAGATAGGATGTCCGAAAATAGGAAAGGCGGTCCATCTTGGAACAAAGGGGTTAAACTGGTGCCAGTGATGCCCTGCTTAGTGCCATCGAGCTAAGGGAAGAAAAATACAAATCTGGTGAATTAATCAGGCACGAAGAATATGACAGAACTCGGAATTAAAGCAAAAAATTTCTGAAGGGGTTAAACGATATGCCTCTAAAAATTCAGAATTGCTTTCAGAAAGAGCCTTAAAGCACAAGAAACAAAACGCACCAATGGATATGATGTGGCATTCTTCAGAGGAAAGTCACATTCCGAAGAATCAAAAAAAGCAATATCTCTCAAGAGCATTGAATCCAACAAAACAAAAGAGGCACGTAAGCGTTGAAAAAATAATTGAACGGATCACGGATTCAGAGTTAACTATGTTGACTTTGCCAGAAGAACATTGACCGTGATACCATACTTCAACTTAAATGTAATGTATGTGGGACCGAGTTTTCCTATCATAAGCAATATTTTCACGAATCAAAATACACAAAAGATCGATGCCCCCACTGTTATCCCAAATCACACAAACCAGAAAAGCACAGCAGAACTTGAAACTATTTGATTTTGTTAAGGCGATGTGCCCTGATGCCATAAGCGGTTCACGATATATTTCTGAAAAACCAAAGAAATAGACATTTATATTCCATCAAAGAATGTGGCTAGATAGTTTAATGGACTGTATTGCATTCGGAATCGGTATTGGTTCAATCCGGCAGATCAAAATAAATGATAGCATCAAACGATTGATCTTAATTCTTTGGTATTAGATATGTAGGAATATTCGAAGATGAATGGGAAAACAACAAAGATATAGTAAAGAGTCGAATTGCCAACATCTTGGGTAATACTGGTAACAAGATATATGCCAGAAAATGCAAAGTGGTTGAGATTGATTCCAAAACTTCTCTGATTTTTGCAACAAATACCATATACAGGGAAATGGACGAAGCAACATTAGGTATGGTCTGACATTTAATGATGAATTAGTGTCGTGAGACCTCAGTAAATTCAAATATTTCACGAAAAGTCACTGGATGGGAAATAAATCGCTTCTGTAGTAAGATTGGATATTCGATTGTGGGTGGTGCCAGTAAACTATTAAAAGATTCATGATGATGTCAATCCGGATACTGTATTATCATATGCCGATCTTCGCTATAGTGACGGCAATTTGTACAAGCAATTAGGGTTCGATCACGTCAGGGACACTCCGCCAAATTTTTGGTATATACCTCGTGGGAAAAAGCAAAGAATACATCGATTTACTTTGCGTAGGACTGAGGCAGATGATGCCGATGTATCAATAAAACAGTTACGAGAATCGCAGGGGTTGACACATATGGGATTGCGGAAGCTCAAGATGGGAATGGAAAAGGGGGACTTAAGTCCCCCTTTTTAGTTTAATCAATTTGTGATTAGTTTGATGAAATTCCACCAGCACCAAAATTCTGACAGGAATATAAACAAATTCGACAGATTTAATAGGCACAATCGCCACATCAACCCACAATTCATTTCTATCAATTCTGGCAGGAGTGTTATTACCAGCATCGCAGCGAACAATATAATCGCTGATACCACGCTTAGCATTGATATCAAGCAACAATGATTGCACAACGCTTTGGACTTGTTGACGAGTTAGCTCATCATTCGGCTCAAAGATGAATGGACGAACCACTCTCTCAAGTCTTTCTCTCAAGTAGCACACCAGTCTAGAAACGTTAGTTCTATCCATTGCACTTTGTGAATCAAGACTGTTCTTATTACCATAGTTCAGCAGTCCAATACTGGTGAAATATGCCAATGGGTTCAAATGATTGGTATACAAACACATCTCGCAAACCTTGTTGAGTCTTGATGCTTGGAACTCACCAGTGGTGCATCGATATAACCAATGCCAGTAGCGTTGTCAACGTACCTCTACGTGAACCAGCAGCTGCAAACCATGGGTATGCAACCCAGTCATTTCTCAAGAACGTTCTTAGCATCATGTGTGATGCTGGAACAGCAACGCTTGCACCACTCAAGTCGGTAGCCATACCACTTGGATAGTATACTCCCAAGTAAGTATCACGGGTAACCAAACCATCTTCACCGGTTCCTGCGGCAAGTGCCTTGTTCTGTGCCCATGATGTAATTTCAGTTGCATCAGCCTCAAGCGCATTGGAGTATCACCAATAATGTAGCGGTGTTGTTTCGCTCATTGTTCAATGCAACCATGTCGGGCTGCAATTCTGGATAGCCGGGAGTGGCGATCAAGTTAATGAATGAATTCATCACGCATATCACTGGTCGATGCCACTGTTGCCTTAAGAGCTTGAAACTACCATTGGCACGTTGTGCCTTTCTGCCATATAAGCAGCGCCATTGCTCGCATTACCGGAAATGGTAAACCTGCATTGGTTGCCACAGGCAAGGTGGAGTCCGGATATTTTGCACTATTGAAATAGTTTTACGGAATGATTTCACATTAAAACCGGAACGACGTGTATTGAACAAACAACATGCCCTGTGGGATCCCTGTGCATCAGGGCATCCAAGTCCAAGTAGTCACTTGTTGATAATTCTGTGATTGTTGGGACCAGTCATTAACTGGATCAACATCATCTCCTGTCGCCCATCGTGCATCTGCGAACAGAACACCAGTCTGGCTAGTCTGATCTGTGTTGTCAATCTTAACCCATTGATCAACGCCCTCAATTGACTGCCAACGGTTAATCATTGGATAGTTATCCAAATCACTAGCGCTATCCACAAATCACCATACGCCAATGGTGTTGTACCATCGGACTGATATTCCGGAGCAGATGCACTTACAATCGGACCATTTACGTCAGTTGACGGTGTACCGGTGGCAGCAGGGTGACCATTCGAATCGAACGCCACATTGCGATAACCTTTCCATGTACCGTTTTTGTTGACCATGATATCGACTTGATCATATACGAATAGAACCACGGGGTTCCATCAACCGGGTCTTTCTTTGGTGCACCTTCGTTGGCAATGTAATCAAACTTTCTCCAATTTGTCAACTGGACATAATCAGAATCAGTCTGGCAATATTTCACACCGTCAGTGGTTCCTGCAACAATACCCAATAGCGCCAATGTGCCATTGCTTACCCCACCTCCACATCAGAAATCAATATTTCACCACCTTTAACGTGGCTCAATTGCAAAGACTTTGCAGTGGTAGAAATTGCGGTGGTATTAGTAATACCAGTAGCGATCCAGTCATCAATAAATGAAGTCAATGTTGTACCCGATAAGGTAATTGTGTACATTGTGCTCAAAGTTGTGCTGTTTGGACTAGTCACTTTAACAAAAACTTTTTTACCAGCAAACGAGTGTTGGATTTGTAGTATTACCGGTAACTACGGTTGCACCAGTTGCTATTCTTTTCCATAGGTAAATAGATCCAGTTCCGTACTGCGCATAGACGCTGTCAGCCGGTATGGCCATCCCACCTGTGCTATCAATACTGGCAGTAGCCTCCCAATCAGTTTGTGCTTGTGGCACATTAACGTTGGTGTAACTGCCTGTGGTTGCATTATAAACCGCCAATGCAGTAGTCAAAGAAGTTTCCAGTAGAACCAATTTTAAACCACACTGAACCGGTTGGGTGTGGCATTGTCTGACTTGATGACCACAGCGGCATATTTGCATTCGATGCATACACTGCTTCAGGTTGATACTTAGTACAACTTTGATTCCCATTGAGGTCAATGGTGTACCAGTAACGTTTGCTAATGCAAACGACATGTTGGTGCCTTCTTGCGCTGAATATATAACCAACTTTTCATCCGTGACCTCAGCGGTGATGCCCAATGGGTACACATCTGATGCATTGATCAAATCGGCAACCAATTGTACAGTAGGCGAAGATGGGATAGTGATTTCTTCCACCGTGGAATCCACAGTAATACTGAACTTGTCACCAACAACTAAAGTAGGACTAGAAACTGTTCCAATTACGGTAGGCACACTGCGCAACCAATCAGTTGATCCAACTTCAACCCAATCATTCATAGTATTTTATAGAAAAACTGTTTGTCAGCCGGTTGATATCCAGTTGGCTGAATTGCAATAACTGCATAGTCACCAGCTTGACCAATGCTACGCAATGGTGCAACACTCGAAACATCTTCTTCATTGGTGATCACGATTGGTGCCGTTAGGGTAAATTTACCTGTTACAGAACTGAATGTGTGAATTCCCCATACTGTATTGGTGGTGTCCAGCCAATAGCTACCGGCCGCAGGTGCGCCAGATGGGCGACCAACTTGCCCTACCAGACTGGCTAAATCAATGTCGGCTCTTACCACATAGCAACGATTCGATACTCCGAGCACACTGTATGCAGCAAGAAGACCATATTCATTCAATTCGTAACCTTGTATTGGTGTTCCAGCGGCAGTCTTGTAGAAGAATGGGTTTCCATACATAGAAACCAAATCTCTTTGGCTAGTGACCAAGTACATTTTATTGGCATTGCTTTAGTGGTGGCGGCAGCCACACCAGTGCCCGCTGCATTTGATTTATTCTGCGCTGTTGCAAGAATAACCAATGGCACTGACCCAGCCGATGCTGGTGCGTATTGACTTTCATCAATGATACTGACTGATACGCCAGGTGAAACTAAATTGGCATTATTTTTCTCCATTAAATTTTGTGAATGCGTTCACATAATCGTATTATTAAAAATATTGAAAATTCAATATTGAAGAAAAAATGATAAATAGCGGTCGTTAAATTAGCCGACCCACGGAGGTATGTAGATCATCTATGGTGCCAGAATTTTCAATAATGTGATCATAGTTGAACCCGATGCTTGAATATTCACTTGCATGAACCGAGCACTTTTCCAATATGGCTTAGCGGAATTCTGTACAATTCATTATCAGAAGTGTTGAATCTTTCAGCTGCTTGCACCCACTCTGGATCTGGTCCCCTACGCACTCTAATTGTTATCCCACTGTTTAGTTTAATAGAATTCAATTCATTAAAAAATCTAGCATCAGTGATGACCACGTCATCCACATTGTTTCTCAATTTATTTTCATTGATGCAATCCATATATCCTGATGGAAGTGCTCTCTTAGTAATTCGGTACCGAAGTGCTGCAACACCCACCGTGGAGTCAAATTTGGTATGTTAAGCCTGTTGCTCCACCACTCGTCAACCTGTTCTCTCCATTGTCTGGAACTACCGGTTGAACCTTCCAACATCTGCCTGTCCCATCCAAATACATTTGATACAGCATCCTTCAATGAATCGGCAAAAGCCATTTTCTTAAAACCCATGATGGGTGATAAGATAGTTAGCTATAGAGTCCTTGCCACTATTTATTAGCCCACTAACTGATATAATTTTCGACATAAAAAAATCTCCTAATATTAGGAGATTTTACTCGATCTGTTGCAAAAAAGATACAGCAATGGTTACTTAGCCAATAATAAACTCAGCGGTTGTGAACCATCAACGTAATTTTTCAAATCTTCAAGCAATTTTTCATGTGTTTCTTTTCCCTCTGCCTTCATTGCTGTGCCGTTCATCGAATTTCCGCCACCGGGACCAACGATAGAACCGAACATCTCCCTTGCTTCACCGATGATTATTTTCAATTGTGCCAATGTCCAACTAGTGATCCACGGTCCAATTTGCGGATGCAGTATCAAATGCTCTTCTGGTCGTTGCAGGTCGCCCCATATAAGAACGCTCTCCCCGGTGCCTTTCGGATCACGCACTATTCGAAGTTCTTTGGTAACTGGATTAAATGTATGAATGACATATCCACCGAACATCCTAGCATTCAATTTTACATACTGTGAATACATTTCATATGTTGCCAATCCACCAGCTTGACTGTAATTCAACAAATACGTGTTAGTATAGCGCTACTGAATGGATCGAATGCCATGGAACCCGGGCCTGTTTCCATGCCTATTGTACGTCTGAATACCTGTCTAATATTTACAAATTGATCAGGCAATGTATACACATTCTGATTAGCTTGCAACGTCATTAAAGTATATGATTCCTCATTAGAATTTTGGCCACGCTGACGATATGTTGATATGGCATATTTGTATGCAGATTCGAAGTGTTCTGGATCACATTCAGTGTCAATTATTCCTTCACCTAATCGATATCTTAGGTCAGCATACATTTCTTCTTTTAATTTGTCTAGGTTCTTGATTACTGGCATTTGAATTAAATCCTTTGTTTGGTATTTAGCTTCATTAATTTACATTCAATATTCAACATAGGGTAATGACGGGTAGATAAGAATCCACCACGCCAAAAAAATTCCACATAGGGGAGCTTTAACTCAGACGTTCAATACTCATTTTTTTATCACGAACGGGTTGACTATGTCAACGTGAACCACAAACACTGTGGAAATTTACTATATCCTTGGTATCATCATGACATCGGTATTGAAGAATGTCATGACCCAAACTCGCCCTCTACCTCAATTACTGTGACGAGTCATATTAACCTATTAAAACACACGAAATGCAAACTAGTAAAACCATTTAGATTCGTTCATATGCTTTTTGACAATTGTCAGGCATCCTTTACGGGTAGTCGTGCGAGTGGGGCATCGTTTTTGCTCTCTTCTACCGCCACACCACTAATGGACGGATTTTGCAGCATTTCGGGGAATGCTGGACCATTAAACGATAAAACTATTGACATCACCTTGAACATGTGCACAATTCACTCCCATCATTCAAGGAGCGTTAAATGCAGACTACATATTTCAAAGGCGATTTGGTGAATACACTGGCAAAACACAAGAGTTTGCTGGTGGTACTATCTATGAACTTAACTACTGGAAGGTCATTTGAAAGACCAAAAGAGGTGGACTATACGCCCACCCCAAGAAATCAAACAAACCTTTTGATTATTTTCCCGTGCTTCCGAGACCACCAGTTCCACGTCGGTCTCGGAAATTTCCTCCACCTCATTGAAATTAACCTTTGGATACTTGATAATCATTGCTTGTGCAATTCTATCTCCCTCTTCCACGTAGTATGGCATATCCCCATCATTTCGCAATTTGACCTTAACGGTGCCCCTGAAGTCCTGATCGATGATTCCAACACAGTTACTCAGACTGACATCATATTTAAATCCATGACCTGATCTTGAAAAAACCTGCATAACGTGATCTTCTGGAACCTCAAATGCAATACCAGTGTCAAGCACCGCGCCGACCCGTTTGCCGGTATACGTGCTATCTCTGTTGAATACAGATCAAAGCATGCTGCTCCATCTGTCCCGTATGTCGGTGTAATTGCATTTCCTACTGTTTTTTTGATTTTTACTTGCATGTTTCTCCTTTTAATATGCTCTCAAAATTATTAAATCCTTGCCAAATCTCCCATTCGGCTTGGCAGCTACTGCCTTTATTCCATCAAACGCTTTCCTTGCAGCGGGTTGCTGCCCATGACAGTTGGAATAATCTCCGAAGGTTTACGCAATGTTTTCGTTGCACTTTTTGCAGCGTCAAACCCCAATATCGAATTTCCTTTTACCGTGAATGTTTTTGAATATTGATCTGCCACGTAATACGTTAGTTTTCTCGTTGCTGTATTGTAAATCCACAATTCAGATGATCCTACTATTTTCACTGGACTTATGCTTGTCAATTTTAGTTTAGTGGTGCTATCTTCGATTCTTTCAAGTATTGCAATTTTGCCACCTGTCTTTCCACTGGAATTGCTTTTTTCGCCCTTGGTGCTTTTGATGTTTTCTTAATATTAACATATCATCAATGTCAGACAATACCTTTTCGATAAATTTGATAGTATTCTTGATTTGAGTTTTACCCAAAAATGAATATGCTTGGGTTAGTTCTTTATCTTTTCCAGAATTCAGCAATTCGAATTCCTTCTTCTTCTTTTCCCATTTTGATTTCACGATCCCTATGTGCTGAGGGAGATTGAGTTTTGGTTAGTGTTCCGACCACATCAACCGCCATACTCTTCATGTCAGACAAAATAATTCGTCAAAAAAACCTTCTAGTCACCAGCGGATTCCCTTGCCTTGTCCTTCATTATTTCTTGTACATTTGGACGAGATGATGGGGTAGGGTCTTCTTGTTTTTCTTTGGCTGTTTCAATTCTATCAATCGCGCAATCTCTTGCTCGATTTTGTTTTCTCTGAATCTACTAAAATAAGCCCTCTGAGGCTCATTCTTGCCATCCATGCGGTACTGGTATCAAATTCAGATTCAGTGACCTTGCTGACCGTTTAAAACTCATTTAAACGGTTGTTTAATTCTAGGTACTGACAAAGAAGTTCTTTTGCATCCTTTTTGCCATAAAATCGGTTGTACCATGTCATTCCGTAAACGACCCTAGCTAGTCTATTGATGGGTTGGTCGTCAAACAATGGCTCACTGCCCATATACGTTTGATCTGGATCACGCGGGTTTAATTGTTTTACGATTGACTGATCTTCGGTGTTTTTATTTTTTTCGTTGCCATATGTTGGTTCTCACTAACTTTCTCTGAGTATATATCATAGTGAATCTTAGAACGCAATTTTTTCGGTCAAATTAAAAAGCCCACGAAGGGGCTTTTTGATCAATATTGAATCAATGATGTCCCACACTCAGAACAAAACTTTGTAGTTGCTTTGTTCTTTTTGCCGCATGTTGGGCATTCTGTTTTGTCTTCACTGTCACTGACTCTAAGACAGGTACATTATTTGGAGTCTCACCTAGCAATTTCAAAACAATCGTATGCTTTTGATCTTCAAGCTGACCGATAGTTACTGTAGAAAATTTCTGAGTGCTTTTACTTCCTTCTACTGTGATACCTGCATCATTCCAATCCATGGTTGCCATACCATCATGCATTGATACTGCTATGTTATTTGACAAACAGTAGTCGTTTATTGCACTAGAGGCTTGGGCTTTCATTGTCTCACCTTTGCTATAGTCAGCACTACGCAACATGCCGTTTACATTCATGGTGCTACTAACTGCGCCGGACGTTCCGATAGTTTTGTTCATTAAGTCACCGTAGTATGCACCGCCGGTATAAGGACCACCCACGATATTCTTTTTCCAAGATTCATCTTTCCAGAAAGTATCGTTGACTTGTATTGCTGGACGCGCAACCTCAAACTGATATTCCACTCTAACAACACCATCTTCTAGTTTGATACCTCGGTGCTGTTCAATGTTACCTGTGCGCTCGATAAATTTAAGCTTCGCGCCTTCAGTTAGATTGTTATTCTTGACTGATCTTTCTAAGTCCAATGATTGTCCTGCATTGAGAACCAGACCACCAGGTACAATGTTGTCACCGTCAATAAAGACGTTAACGATTGCACGAACTGTGTTTAGATTTTTTAGACTGATAGCATATTCGCTACCAAATTTGATATAAACGGTTTCTTTAAATTCTCGCAAAATTTTGCCGTTTACTTTTATGCTACATACTAGCTTTGAATTATACATGGTCATTTTCTTCCTTAAGTCTGGTCATGCACTAAGACCATTAATTAAAGTGCATTGGTTGCAGCCCCATGCTGCAAAAGTATTAACCTTGAATTGGTCAGCTACTTTTATTTGGTTAACCATACCAACTATGCTCAACCGTTGTTGATTCGGATTTTGCCCCACACAGTGTACATTGATTCCATTTTTTAGTGTAAGCTATATCACTGTAGCTACCGGGAAAATATGAAGACTTTTCTTCAATGTTTGTGTGTGGGCAATCTTTCAAAAAGACTTTCAAATCTTCTCGTTTTTGGTCTACTTTTTCTTGTGCCTTACTAATTTGCTTTCTTCGCTTTGCAACTTCTTTTTCAAATTCTGTCATTAGTCAATCCTATAAAGACTCTTGACTGGCTTGGGTAGCAATTGAAGTTCATTCTCGTACAATTCCAGCACTTGTTTTTTCTTGTTGTCAATTTCTTTCAGTACATTAGCATCGTATGTTTTACCAACGATTAACTTATTGTATTGTAGTTCAGCTATCTCGTCCTGTAATTGGTTAATTGTTGTCATTATTCATCCTCCAATTCAGCATATCCAACGATGTTACAAATATGCTCAATGAATTCATATGCATTCTCGATGACCCGATCAGATTGGTATACTGTTTCGGCACAATGTATATTTTGTTCTGATATGAATCGTTTGCACAATTCAAATAGTTCTTGATTCTTGTCCATTTTACCACATTCCCCCACTATCACTATCTTCTGATGGGGAATAGTACACCCCACTAGAAGATTTCTTATTTCTATGCTGTTCGGCTTCTGCTGCATAGAATCTATCCGATTCTTCTTGTCCTCTGTATTCTCTGACGATATTCATTATCGCTCATGTCACCGTCATAGTAATCATCTTCTGTGTTCATTCTTTCCCTCCAGTAACCCAACCACAATTATCTAACCCACAGCTTGTGCCGCTCCATGGTTCATTACAAGTCGGGCAGTATTCCACCATTTCTGATTCTTCTTCAATCCCAAAATGTTCTTCAATCGTTCTAATGGCAACAAACATACATCATCAAACGCTTGGTTATATTCTGTCCAGAATTTCCTACTTTGATTTGTCTTACTCTCTCAATTCAGACATACATTTCTTGACAATCAATTCTGCGAATTTTCGATTTCCACCACCCGCATTCTACCTCGGTAAACAGTTGCTTGTTGTGCAAGTTCATTAAGTCGTTCGTTCATTATTTTACTCCGAAATGTTTTTTCAAAAGATCACCGATTATGTCAAACCATAATCAGCTTCGTGTACGTTAATGCATTCTTGAATGATCAATTCTGCAAACTTATCCCGATACACCCAACCGTGTTTATCATCACCATCGCGTGTGTTGTTATTGGCGTACTGCCATGCCTGACTAGCAAGTTCGTTAATTCGTTCGCTCATTGTTTAAATTTCCACCCCAATGACTGCATTCCTGCCTCATGTTTGTCCAACATTTTCTTGATGGATTCTTCGGTTGCCATGATCTTGAAGGCTTTTTCATGGAATTCTTCATCGGGTAAAATTTTTCCGAATACTTCTCGAATGTCGTTATCAACTTTCTCCGAATCTGCTAAAGCACGAATACGAACCAATCGCATGTGCTCTGCATGGTGTCCTGCTGCTGCGGTATCTTCAAACGACAAATCTTCTAGTCCAATTTTACTCCAGTACCGTTTTTCAGCATCATCGGTTGATGGGATTTCAATATTGCGATTAACCAAAAGTTGTTTAACCCATTCCGAATGCTTCTCTTCATCGGATGCAATCTTTTCAATTACGGGAACCCATTTGGCTTTTCTTCGAATTTTTCCTTGAATTCTGTTATCAAGTTTTTGATTCGATTCGAGGCAGTAACCTCGCCCACATATTGGCGTTGTAGCCAATGTGATAATTCCTCTTTGGAAGAGGTGATTTTGTCTAGCCATTGCTCAGTAGTGTGCATGTTTTTAATCTCCATGCTAAGATTTTACCACCATCACATCACGATAAGCAATACTGTTGGGTTAACTCAGATAGTCATCGTACATGGAAACCGCTGTTTCCGTCAACCAATTTTCAAATTCGCCATACTTGTCGTGGCGTTTTCTGAATGCTTTTTCCTGTATGAACATTCCATCCGGAAGAACATCACGATATCCAATAGGAGTATAGGTGACCTCTTCTTTATTGTGAAATGTTGCATTCCTTGTCTTTTTGGCACGTTTCTTGTTTACAAATTTTCAATCTGCAATGGCACTCTGAGGTTGTTATGATGCTTTTGGGCATCTGCCATCATCAAGTCCATAACATAGCGTTTATTTTGTCATTTTGTCCACCAAATTGATGAATTATGAGGTCTTGTGAATCGCTGTACCGGTACTGGCGTACCCCATTCTAAAATCATTCGGTGCTTGAATTCATCATCTATTGAATCATCATTGAACATCTTGAAAAGTTTCTTGTTGTAGATGATGAATGACTCATTGATCTTCCCCACCAACCAATGCTTTGGATCATTTGTAAATTTGTCACCAGTGTTGAAAGTGGATTGTCTTTTGGTCTTGTCTAGATGTGCACTTGCAATGATTTCATTGGCACGTTCCGTTGTCATTTTTCCTGATCTGACCAGCTTAGAATAGACACCAGATTCCATTGCCTGTCTAACCCAATGGTGTGAATTTTCATTAGGTTGTATCTTCCACCATTGGTCATGCCGCCGCTGTCATACTCTGGTCGATATTTACGCATTAAACCACCCAACAATGGTCCCAATCCAAGCCTCTATATTCTTTTGCTACCACAACTAATAGTGCGCCCCATTCATCTTGTGCGGTTGCCACTATTTTTTCCGGTTGAGTCGTCAACAATTTTGAAATCGTAGTCATACTTTTGATTTTGAAATTTCTGATTCTTTTCATCTTGGTCATTGGGCGATTGCCATTTGGAGTTGACGGATCATCAGTATAATACTCTTTTGCGGTGCGATCTTCTGCCTTGCCATATACACTGAATGATGCCCTGAATGGTTTTTGTGCCGTACAGTTTCATTCCGTTAACGTTATCCCACTCATGTTATTCATATCAGCAAGTGACCAATCATATGCATCGGAATCATGATGTTTTTCACGTGGATTGGCAATCTTTTCGTATTCTTGATAGGTCATCAGCCATGGCTTAATGTCTTGTGCTATCTTATTGGTCGGAAGTTCCTGCTTGATGGTTGCTTCCGTTAAAATTTCATTCCACTTCATTAAAATCCTTCAAAATCTTCACATCATCACCATTAAAAATTACGTAGTTGTATGTGCCTTCACCCATATGACGACTGTCTCCATCGAGATATTTAATGCCCTTGATGCCGCTATTATACAAATCAATAGATGTTTTTTAAATTCATTACCTAATCCTACTTTGGCTACATTTCTATTAAAATTACTCATATATGCATACAATAGGTTACCCGCGTCATTATCATTGATACATGATTTAATATAATTTCCATAATGTTTTGACAATTCTTTTAATGATTTTTTTATTCTGTGCGGTTGATGTGTGAATTGTGTATCCCACCATAATAATTGATCATCGTTTGGTATATCAACCACATAGAGTTCACCTTCTGGCTTGACGTATTCAATAGTTGGGCGTTTGCCTGCGTCAAATAGCTTCAACGCTTCTTGTGCAGTTTTGCGAATGGATGCACTGCCACCTCTCGTAGCCATAAATTCCAACTGTTCTCTCGTAGATTCTTCATTGGATATTCATCCGATAATGTTTTAGCCAACATATGTTCTGGAATGTATGAATCAAGTATCTTCCCATTACATATTCTTCACCAACCGTTAATTTTCTCTGTACCACTCTGCAATCTTTGGACTATCAGTAAAGTATAATCCCCATCCATATGCTTGTACGCCTTCCCCTGTTCCAATTTTAGATGTACAAAATTTTGCAATACCACGATGTGGACTACCATGATAAGCTATTGCCATTTCGTTTAAAATTTCATTCCATTTCATTTTAATTCTCGATTTCCTATGTATATTAGTCGTGGTAAAAAATAGTGATTCATTAATCACGTTTGTTTCAACTAATGCATTTCCCCTAAATCTTATTTTTAGCGCCAAGTCCGAGTACCCATTTGGACTGTCCCATGAATCATTCCAGTTTGGCGATCCAACCCCATTTGAAAATGCAACCTCATTCAGTATTGGACTGTTTTTTATCTTAATGTCATCTCCGTTGAAAATGACATAGTTGTAGTCTTTCTTTTACTTCCAGCATCCCTCGATTCGCCACTCAGGTATTTAATACCTTTGATTCCCACGGAGGCAAGATATTCACTTGCTATTTTTGGACTACCTTCCGTTTCTGAAAGATGCCTATAGTAATCTTCCCCTGTTTGTTTTTCATTAATTTTTGGTATCCAGTTTGCAAATGATGAGGCAGTATCAGAGACGCCTTTAATGGTTCGCCATATCGCTAGCGGCTGTTTGCTCAATGGCAAATCCCACACAGCATAGTGTCATCATCTGGTATCTCAACTTCATAGATTTGACCACGGTCACCTATGGATTTTATTGATCTTGCTTTTTTTGAATCAAAATTTAAAACAAAATCGTATAATTTTTGATAATGTTCAACTTTATTATTAACAGTGTACGGCTTTTTGTTTATGGCGTCTTTGAGCATTGATTTTGCCAAGGATAGTGCATTGCGTTTACCATCATTTTTGATCAAATTTAGCGCATGTCCTTCTGGGCTAACTTTGGATATTCAACCCCATTGTAACTGAAGGATAGAGTATTTCTTGCAGCATTAAGTTTGGTCAATTTTTCTCTGTACCACTCTGCAATCTTTGGACTATCAGTAAAGTATAATCCCCATCCATATGCTTGTGCGCCTTCCCCTGTTCCAATTTTAGATGTACAAAATTTTGCAATACCGACATGTGGACTGCCGTGATAGGCAGTTTGTGCCATTTCATTCAATGGTTCATCAGCAAATGCGCCAATTTTATTCAACATAAATTTATGTTCACCGTGCTTATCAACGATATCATTTAATTCATATCCATATGATGCGGATAATCTTTTCGATAAACGGGTATATAGTCTGATCCTTGATGGTTCGGAATTATCGCACCAAAAGTTATCCGATGAGGGTGTCTAAATTTTTGCATATATTGATCCACCGACTTGAGGACCGCAGTAAATATATTGATTGCATTCCCTCCTCTGGTAATCTCGTATTCATCTTTAACTGAAAATGCTATTTCAACATAGTTCCAGTTGATTGATCTTGCAAATCCAACTATTAATCCAATTCTGGAATGTTAGCTTTACGTTCATAATTAGTCTCTCCCATTCAATTTGAATGTCTTGTGTCCTATCGAACAATTCGTTTAAAATTTCATTCCATTTCATATAACTAGTGAAAAATCACCCTCATTGTAATATCCCTCGACTGACTTTTGCCATACATGATCCGCATGACGGTATTGTATTCCAGTTGTTAAGTTGGTCACATAATCAACCCCACCATGGAATGCGGAGTCAAACACTACTACCCACTTTGTTCCATCATATTCTATGATGTCGTTTGAGCTTGCATTCAATCCGCCCCATGCTGGCATTTCTTCACTTATGTCTCCCAGCACCAAATATCTTTGATTTGGTGCTACGGCAGGTAATCCGGTTCCCGGAAACTTCTTGACAGGATCAATAACGCTGTCAACTGGCATTTGTGTATTTGATGGCAAAGTATCACTGTCTACAGAAAAAACCAACAATCTATCGTCAACTGGATTGAAGTTGATGGTGCCCACTATATCAGTGTTCATGTATGGGTTTTGTAGTCTTATTTGCGATATTCCGGGTCTGATTGCGCCATATTGATTCAAGAATGCAGACCAATATAACCTCGTATCTAAATTCCCCTGATCGTTCATCGGCTGTTTGGCAGGTAACAACTGGAGTGAATCACCAACATACAAAATTTTGTAGCCATATGGACTGAATTTTGAACGGTGCCCATAATCATTCATCATCCATGATATCAGTGACATTTTTTCCCTCAAATATATTAGCAATAATCTTTTCAACAGCACCAAACTTTTTCACTTTTGCTGGTGCACTTAGCCAAATTGGCATATAGAATTTCCACGTCAATATATCCGGTGCATTACTTGTACCTGCTGGCACTGATTTGCTGGACCATGTTATGCTTTCTTGAAACCACCGTACTTAAACTTGTCCAGTCGATGTATTGTCCGTGCTTTGTATTTCTAGTCCGGGATTGAACAGTACACTCAGTTGCTCAAACAGTTCAAATTTTTGCTGCAAATTACTGGTTACTATATCTACTGTAATCCTCAATGTGTACGGAACTGGCATCAATCTTCTCAACCGTGAATGCCTGTCCTTGAATGGTTTCCAATGCTTTTGTGCAGTGTTGTATCTTCTCTGCCTGACTTGCATTTTATCAACATATGATGGTGCTTGCGTGCGTTTCTGGTCGTACTCCAGCCCACTTACATAATAGCTTATCATTGGTGCACTCATTGGGGTACTTGCACTGTTGTTATTGAGTGCTGCTGCTGCGCTTCTACTCATATCACCATACATCACGGGAACTCTCATATAGGTGACATTCCCATCATTATCGGTGCTTCTAGTAACATACCAATCGCTAAAAATTTTTGAAAATTGAAGAAGAAATCTTCTTACTTGGTTGTCGTAGTGAAATTGTGCCATGCTTAATCCGGTTTAATCGTTAGTATTGTTGATAAAGACTGTCGCTCTGTCATTGTGCC
Organism: Daphnia sinensis; assembly: GCA_013167095.2. NCBI lineage: Eukaryota > Metazoa > Arthropoda > Branchiopoda > Diplostraca > Daphniidae > Daphnia > Daphnia sinensis. The sequence goes on along the minus strand of WJBH02000296.1, from coordinate 55,964 downwards.
ACCATCTGTCAATTCAGTGGTGTTCGTGTTATTTATGAAGGTGCTTAATTGTGATTGATCATTTGTTCCAAATCCAAAACCAGTTCTGACGTTCTGACTTATCTTGATCCACATCTTTCCGTCAAATCTGAAAAGAACTTGTGGCTTATAGTCGATTCTAAGGAAATAGTCGCCCTTTTTGGCATTCGATGGGAATGTGTCGCCAGTTTTTAATGGCAATCCATTTGGTGCATTTCCATCACCGATTAAATATCCATCTAAATATCCAAATGATTTTGGACTTGATCTTGTTACATAACGGAATCTTGGATCACAGTCAGCAAGATAGTCCATCTGTTCCGTGCTAGTTCCGTCAAATCCAGACAAATCAATATTTTGATCTGCGGTTGCAAACAGTTATCAGCAGTGCCATATGGACCTGTCACTGGACCAAGTGGCCTACCAATCAATACATCATCACCACTTATTCTTCCAGAATTTCCTATTCTTTCTGGTTGTAGGTGCGCCATTTCCAGACTCATTAAAATCTGATGTTGGATGCTTTGACCGGTTGATTGGTTGAAGTTTCTCAATGCATCATATGGGATTCGAATAACCGGACTCCCCACGCTGAATTCTTGAGCTTTAATGGTATCTATAGTGCCATATATTGCAGTTGGTGCACCGTTACCCATCACCACCGATTTCGGAAGTGCTGGCTCGTTCTTTTCATCGGTTGGAACTACATATAAATTCTGAACATTGTAGCCAGATTTTGGCAACTGTCTTTCTGCCTCTTTGATCACTGCATCATTGATAGACAAGTTTTTGTTGTATGAACTCAGTAGATCAGTCAACGTGCTTGCGGTATCCAATTGCCAATATTCGCTATCTGGTGGGGTTTTTCCTGCAGGCACATCTTTTGTTGCACATAATTCTTTCCCCCAAAGTCAATTTTGTAACCTTTGGATATCCTTTTGTTTTATCGTATGCGCCCATGTAATTGTCTTGATCAGTTGGCTTGTCTAATATGTCAGCGAACTCTTGTGTATTAGTCAATGGCTCAATCTTCAATCGCCATATATGAGGCAACCAAGTCTGACTAAATCCTACACTGGCATAATTTCCATCGGTTACTTGGTAATATCTTCTGAGTCCAATTGGGATAGTTTCATTGAGCGGATGGTAGTCAGTCAAGTGTGGAAGTTCAAGGACATCTCCTACTATGATTTTTCTTCCCAAAATGTCTATCATGTCATTGTAGTGTACCGTCAGAAAAAATGTCGTTTGATAGGAAAAGTCCAAATTGTGATAGATCAAAATCATTGTCCTGTATCGTGTAGTGCATTCTCATGCGATAAATATCTGGATCATATTTTCTGTCACGATTTTCCAAGAATAGTAAGTCTTGAATATTGGTTGGGTCCATTTGATCGTAAGCTGGCTGTGTACTATCTTTGCTGTTTGAATTCAATGGTGGACCAATGTATTTGTGAACGTATATGTCCACTCCGCCCTCGTATATTGTTGGCGAACTTGCTTATCGAAGTAACGATAGTGTTTGATTTTCGGTCTTTGTAAAGTGATAGACGTGGCATGTTGTTGTCCTATTGTGTATTTAGCTAAATACAATTATGAGAGCACACGAATTTATTAATCAACTACCAAATGAAAACTCATTGGGGCAACCAATCACCAATGATCCAGAGACACTAAAGAACTTCTGGAACTGGTTCAGGGGAAGCAAAGTGGTGGATTCACGGGGAAGACCATGGGTGGTTTATCATGGGACGAGCGCAGAGGAATTCAACACATTCGAGGGTGCGGCATTCTTTACGGACGATTACATGATTGCTGACGGGTATGCAAACGGAGAAAACGTTTACGAGACGTACCTGAGTATTAAAAATCCTTACGTAGTTGAGGCAAATGGTAAAAAATGGGATGACTTGGATGACCCGCTCGGGTCAAGCACAAGGGAAATTGTTGCAAACTGTATTGGAAAAAAATGATGGAGTCATATTTAAAGACGTGAATGATGATCCATTTGATGATGAATCCGGGCAAGTGTCCAACGTATTTGTTGCCTTCAAATCAAATCAAATCAAATCTGCAATCGGAACCAAGGCACGTTCAACCCGAATTCATCAAATATCATTGAGGCAAGAAGAAATCCAGAACAGAATCCAAAAGGATACGGAGTTCAATATTTCTTAGACTATATCATTGACAATATCCCACACTCGGAATGGACAGATATGGTGTCCATATGTCCGATATTCCAAAAATAGGAGTAAATCCAAAAAGTCAATGGTCCAGTACTCCAGTTGGAGTATACTTCTACCCATTAGACTATTACTATAAAATGAAGTCAAGTAATGAAGATTTGCCATATGCGAATGATGGTCCGTATATTCATTTGTTCAAATACGATGACTCATACCAACTTGACATAGAACAGTCCACGTCAACAGTGGTAAAATGGGTGAACTGATCAGAAAAATTTATTCCGAATTGAACGAGAATGGCGAAGAACCAGATTGGGATAAAATGGAGCGTGAAGCTAAGGTGAATTGCTCATACAAAGAAGTTTACTCCAGTAATTCCATTTTTTACATGTATGCTCGCCAGTTGGCTTACTATATCGGAAGAGATAGATCGAAACAAAGATATTATTCGAGTAGTGCCAAATCAGACGCGGTTTATTTAACAAAATACTACGATATTGTGGCATTCTATCAGTGATTGACAATGGAAAAAGGATAATCCATGTAAATGAGCCGACTCAGGGTGTAATTCTTGACCGTCTATAATTCAATCAACCAAAATGTTTGAAAACAAACGAATGAATACCGAAAAAGATGCAAAGATGATTAACAGAATTGCAAAAATGACATATGAGGAATGGTCAACTTTGCCGGACAGTGAAAAAACCAAACTATATGATATGATTTATGATTTGTATGATATCAACTTTCAAGACGTGGGAGCAGTGGAAAGAGGGATACGAAAGCGTAATCCGTTACATCTCAAATCTCTTGCAAGACTAAAGGTAAAAATAAGAGACTTTGGGGAGCGAGATAGAGTTGACAATTTACCAGATATCTGATATAATACTCAAATGCAAGACATAATAGGTGCCGGTGTTTTCTTCTATAGTAGAGCCACCAATCGTTTTTTTATTTTTACTCAGAAACGACCCAAGAAATTTGGGAAATTGGGGGTTGCCGGTGGGAAAATGGAAGCTGGTGAATCATTGCTGAAGGAATTAAACGGGAATGCATTGAGGAAATGCAATTCTTTCCAGGAGATGGAAAACTAATCCCACTACAAAAGTTCACCAATCGACAATTTACCTATCATACATTTTTCTGTGAAATAGAAAATGAATTTCTCCCAATTCTAAATGATGAACATATGGGATATTGTTGGGTGGATTCCGATCAATATCCAAAACCACTTCACCCGGGACTGTTCAACAGTATTAACCTAGAAGTGGTTCAGGGAAAAATCAATCAATTGATCAATCAGAATCTAACAACAAACACTTCTATCAACCCAACTTCGTCGGAATCGTAAGAAGACAATGCCTTCCCAACGACCGATCCAAATTTTGGATTTGCGTCCGATGTCCCAACACCATTGATATGCGATGGGACGATCATGTCGCCTTTGTTATTTTTTCCAATTACTTTGCATGGAACCCTACCCGCTAGGGCAATACACACCTTCGTGGATGACAGCCCACCATTCATTTTATATGCAGGATCAGTAGACACTATGCCAATTACATTAGTATTGCCGTAGCCAATCGATTCAGTCACATCAGAGTCACCATTTGTATTAATCGAAACTATGGTGCCAGACGCATAGTCTGCATCAGATGAATAGTACTCCGCCAAGTCAGCATAGGTGGATGTAGTGTACTACCCCCGGTCAATGTCCACTGTCCAGTTATGCTACCGGCAGTAGAAGTTGCGCCTGTGCTTATCCCCAATGATATTAATTTTGAAGTTGAATCACGAACTGCTACAGTATTCGGTAATGCCGCTTCGGTAGCATCTACTAGTACCCACGTATTTGCACCAGTTTTCTTTAATAAACCAGTACCGGAATCAGAAATGGCTGCAATTGCAGTTAAGTCGGAATCCAATGGCTGTGCATCAGTGATTGCATATCCAGCTATCGTAGTTGGTTTACTTGACACATTCGCCCATTCAACGTTAGTGGCAGTACCAATGATGTCAATGTTCCATGTTCCGGTAGCATTCGTGCCATCCTATCCGGGACACTAATCACCGTTTTAAAGTTGGTTGGATCATAGTACCTGATATTTGAATCATATGATGCATAAATTCTAGTAGGTACAACTAAAGTTGCATCATTACTGGTTGTGTCGATCATCCCCGCCAATATTGTGCCATTTGCATCCGTTCTAACCAGCTTATTAGGCTCGTTATTGACCGCGGTATGGATATGTATACCATCTACCATATCTGCGTTTAAATTGCGTTTAATGTAGTTGAGTCTGTCACTATGACTGGAGTTCCATTTGCCACCTGTGAAAGAATCACATTTGCTTTTATGTTGGCATACTCCGATACCGTGACAAGCTCATTGATAACACTGACGGAAGTGGCAAAAATTAAATCGTTGGTCCGCTGTCTAGTCCGATAAACCCACTTTTTGCAGCACCATCAAAATATTGTAACAATACTCCACGATCCTTGCCATCATTTATGCTAAGATTGCCGCCTGCGTTTCCCCCACCGATTGCCAGAATAGGGTCTTTATCGTTACTGTATCAACATTGGTGTTGATGGTGTTGCCATTCACTACCAAATTTCCGGTAATTAGCGTATCGGACAGCTCAGTAAATGATTGCACTTGCAAATTGCCGAGAACATCAACATCGATGGACACCACTAGATTGCCAGTTACAGAGGAATCACCAGATACTGCTAGATTGCCAGTTACAGAGGAATCACCAGATACTGCTAGATTGCCAGTTACAGAGGAATCACCAGATACTGCTAGATTGCCAGTTACAGAGGAATTTCCGGTTACAGAGGAATCACCAGATACTGCTAGATTGCCAGTTATGAATGAATTACCGGTTATGAATGAATTGCCAGTTACTGAGGAATCACCAGATACTGCTAGATTGCCAGTTATGAATGAATTACCGGTTATGAATGAATTGCCAGTTACTGAGGAATTACCAGTTACAGAGGAATCACTGGACACTGCTAGATTGCCAGTTATGAATGAATTCGGTTATGAATGAATTGCCGGTTACTGAGGAATTACCAGTTACAGAGGAATTACCAGTTATATCTAAATTCTTTTGTCCACTTATGTTGCCGTGAACCAGTAAATCAGCACCTATATCCAATGCTCCACTCAATGCAGTATTCCCGCCAACAAATAGATTGCCATTGATATTGGCATTGGATTTCATTAATGTATTTCCATCAACCGTCAGTGTTGTTAGATTCCCCACTGTGTGAATATTAGGCTGAGCATTCGAATTTACACCAATTTGAGTTTCGGTTATTGGGACATTTAACGTTGAGGTGGTGCGATCATAAATCATGTTCGCACTATTAATCATCTTTTTAACAGTGCCTTGTATATAAACTGCGAATACTTCACCATCATGTGGATTACGTATGTCCAAGCTTAAGTTACTTGACCCTTCGATTTGGGTCATCTTGATTGACGAGTGCTCGGTTAAGACCTCGGTTTCGGTGGTGTCGTTTGTTGGATGTTCAACTGGGTAAAGTGCAGGGTCATTGCCGATGTACAATCTGCGCGCATCAGTCGAGAATCCTAATTCACCAACATCTAATTGTGGTAGAGCAGAATCTGCTCCAGTGCGATGTTGTATTTTTGATATAATTACATTTGCTGCCATTGGGTTTTCCTCATTATGGTATTTAGCCAAAATCTAGGAAAAAAACAATCGGCTAGAATTTTTGATAATATTCTTCTACTCTATGCCACCACTTGTTGACTGTGGAGTTCCACTCCGTGCCTTCTAGGATAAATTCTTGATATTCAAAATCTGCGGTGCACATAAAAACAACGCCCTTTTTAATATCCGTGCCATATATTCATTGTGGCATTCCGCATAACTGACTAATTGAAGGAAGTAATCCCCAATCCACTCCCTTTTCTTTAGTTTATTGCTCTGTTTGTGGTCCATGATTGCGGGGCTTCCATTATGAACCCCTATCAAATCGGTGGTGCCAGCATATACACCGGGAAAATACAAGTTTACCTCTGTGCCCCAAAATTCATCACAATCCGATAACCCCTTAAACACAATCTCTTGTGCCATCCTGTGACCCTGTATGGAATATGGGTTCGAACCCGGTGGAGAAAGTATTCCAGATTTTATATAGTCCTCTAGGAACTTGTGTACCCGTGTACCTCTACCGGAAGCCTCGGTAGTTATTTCTTGAGCTTTTTTGTGACCAACTCGATTTTTCCATTCGTTCAATTTTTGAATTGATTCTTGTGGCTTCGTTGCAGATAAAATTGTTGTAACTGATGGAAGCTTTTGTCCATCGGGGGTAAGGTATTTTCTGGTGCCGTCACTTTCAATTCGGGAAAGTGAGGTATAATTGAATTTGTCTGGTATATAAATCATGAAACATTTTAACACGTAGTCCCATGATTGTCAAGATTTTTAGTTCATTGCACGTTTTGCCATTTGCTGCCGTGTTTGAGCATTCGGGTCAAAATTCTGATCCATTCCCATTTGGTCCTGAGAATTCATGTCATCCATTCCCATTTGGTCTTGTCCCATTTGAGCATTCGGGTCAAAATTCTGATCCATTCCCATTTGGTCCTGAGAATTCATGTCATCCATTCCCATATTATCCATTCCGAAGTCATCCATGCCCATTGAATCATCGGGGGTTTCCCCGTTGTTGAAAATCACATTTCCATCTGGATCAATTGAAGAAATGACGCTCTTGAGTGGATCTTTGGTTATGATGCCATCTAGTTGTGCTGGACCAATATTGATCTTGTTTTGACGTAACAAATGAATCAGTGCATCTTTGCTAAAAGATTCTGAATTGGCATCATTCATCCGTGCTCTCAAATGAGAAACAACCCCTAGTAATTTAATTCTAAGGGGGTCATCATTTGCAAATTCAAATATTGCATTAGCGCAATTCCCTGCCCATGTCTTCTGGTGCACCAAGATCGTCTTGCTGGTCAAAATCTGACTCACCGTCAATGCCGCCCATGTCATCCATTCCTTGACCACCCACGTCACCCATTGGGGCGGTTTGACCTGTGATGCTGCCCAATGCTTCCTGCAAAGTGCTTTTGGCTTGCATTAGCGATGATTGTAATTGAGTCAATGAGTCTGCCGCCAGTGAATTGAATTGTGATCCAACTTCTGATCCAAATTCTGAATTGACCCCATCCAATACAGCTGGCAATTCCTTTACGATCATATCACTGACATTTTCCACCATCTTCTGTACGGTGTCAACCAAGTCCTGTGCGGATAACACTACTTGGGATTTATTGACTTCTTCATTTTCCAAAATAAGGCGACTTTTTTGCCCTCAAGTCAGCATAGTGTTCAGTTAATGCTTCTTCCATGAATTTCAATTTCATGTAAGATTTGGTGTCGTTCTTTTTACCGGCATGTTTGCACTCTTTAATGAGTCCTTTGACCTTTGCCAACATGTTGCGGGTATCCGCCATATTGAGTTTGTTTGTATTAACCGTAGTTTCATAATGTTCTTTTAATGCTTTTGCAGCATTTGAAGCTTTTGGTCGGTTGAATTCGTTTAGTTTCATTTTAGGGTTCCCTGAAAAATATTGATATGGTATTTATCCCATTTTTAAAAATGCTTGCTTTTGCGTTTTTGTTGCTCTATTCGTTGATCTTGCCACCTTCTGGCATACTGTTCTATTTTTGACAATTCTAATTTTAATTCTTCCAGCAATAGTTGGTTTTCTGTAAGTTTTGCATGAGCAATTCCATTATGTTCTAAATTGTGGTTTTTTTAATTTTAGACTTGTTAATTATTATTTCAGTCACCAACGAGGTAATTTTATTATCCATTTGATGAATCCGATTTGATAATTTGATATTGGCGGAAAAATCCAACATACAATATAATATTGCCGTCTTCATTAATCCAAACTTAATCTCGGTATCATCCGAAAGTCGTGTAATGGTGCATCCCAATGGGGTACGATTCAATTCATACTTTCCATAAATTATATAATTATTGATGGATTCAGTGACGAATGATAATGAAATGGCACTTTTGATTTCATCTATTCCTATAAATTTTATCATGTCATGATCAGACATTTTCGAGTATTTCAAAATGAATATTCCTTTGTTCGTGGTTGTGTCTAATAATTTGATGGTTTTTGTTTTGTGTAACCATCGGAACACCATTACAATCTGATAATAGTCCACCTAATTCGGAGTTACCATCATCAAATACCCCAGAATGGGCAACCTGAAAACAAAAAGTATATTGGTAGGCTTTCCATTCAATGTTTTTCCAAAAGAAGAAGGAAGTGCAATCTTATCCATAGTCACTTCACTGACCTCTTCCGGTTGACATCTAAGGGAGATTATCTGCATAATAGTATCCATGTTGCATTTAGCAACATATTCAGGTGAATTTATATTCACTTTTTTATTAAGTGCAGCGTCGATTTCGAATAGTGTACTGCATTTCATTTATATCCCATACAGTATTTAATGTTTCATGTATAGGCGAAAAAAAACCTGCCGAAGCAGGTTTTTTTGATATTTTAAATATCAAGCCTTGGCCAATTTGAAACCAACGTTGGTAACTGTGGCGTCTGCAAAATCGAATGTAACAGCTGCTACAGTTTCATCACCTGCAGTGTTTGGATTGTCAGTCACGGCATCTACCACTGTGACCTCTCCCAAAGCCTGAACTGCGTCTTGCAGGCTGCTAGCAGTCCATGCACCGGTAGGATACACAGCCAAGCTAACTTGACCACCCATTTCGGCTTGGTACATGTGAATAGTAGCCAATGAGTGACAGTCTGGATCAAGATTTCAACTGCGCGACCAGTGTCTTGTTCCGCTGCAATAGAGGTACCCAAATCAACTGCGAAGAAGTCCAGTTTTGGACCTTGTGGCTGAACCAAAGAGGCTCCAGTTGCTGCACCAGCTTGTGCTGAACCGTTCAAAATATCAAATGCAAATACTGGTTTTGTATTGCCATTAACACGTTTAAATTGTGACATAATTTTTTCCTTTAAGTAATGTGAATCAGTAGATTCTATAACTATTTATCATTTAGTGAAAAAAATGCCACTTTAGGCGTTCGAAGATAGATTTTGGCGACTAAAACCCATTCGATCTACTAACTTAATACCATTAGATACATATCCCTCGTGAGCCATGGTGCCATCATCCAAATAGGCTTTTATGGGGGCATTCATCATGGCAGAATTGATTTGTTCACTAAGCTCATTTTCAAATTATAGATCATTGTCCATATGGTAAACAGTGAAGTCAATGCATTCACATTATCATTTAAATATTGAATTATAGCTTGGACCGTAGAGGGTGAATATTTCCTCGAAGATATGAATTCCCGTAGTCCATTTAGCATATTAGATACATTACCTGATACGATCTTTCGATTGACGAAAACCATAAAAATTTGAGAAAATGACTTTTGCGCAATAGGAGAGGACGAAAGGAATGAATCTATAATCCCTGCATCCTTTTGTATTTTCATGAACACATTATTTAACGATGTGTCATCAAGCGAAAGCTGTAAATCACTGGTAGATTACATCCAATTATTGCAACGTTGGATGTATTTTTCAATGAACCGATTGTGCCATCGAGGGAAACTGCTTGGCTGGTGTTTGTTGCGTACACATCCAGTTTTTGATGCACCGCAATTCCACCAACTTTTCCTTTTAGTAATTTTCCGATTGGGCTATTCTCAACAACACGATAAGTAAGGCCCGATGGATTCGCCTTAAACACATATTCACCGTTGATAGGGGTCAGCACATTGCCGAACATCAAATCCCCCCAAATATAGCCCTTAACTCATTGCAAATGGATGATAATCCATCCCATATGTTGTCAATGATTTGATACAAATCTTCACGATTCACACCACGATTGACATCATATTGAACAAAGTCTTGGGGACTGAAAATCTGTCTACCTGTCAAATCCTTGCGATTGAACATGTGCTTGTCCATGATCGAAAATTTTCCATTGTCGTTGCACCCAAAGACAAGACTTGGATACCCATCATATTTTAAAGTAATAGAATCAGAATCAGTGGTCGAATCAACCAATGATTTGATCGCCAGTAGAGCACCTTGATGCCCACGATGAAATATCAAATCTTCTGGGTGATCGAGGTGTGCTTTGTCACCTGCTACGGGATAGGATATTCCATTTAATACTGACGTTATTTGCTGATTCATCGTTTCTGCTTATTTCTGGTATAGAGCGTCATTGCATTGATAGCTCGTTGTGCTATGACAGGGTCGGCATCTGCGAGTTTTTCTATACTGGCAGTTGCAATATTGAACAAGTCTTTTGCATTTTTTTGCCATCCATTTTACTTATTCCAATATCAACTTGGTTGACGAATGGATTGCTGGACATAGTTTGGGGATGATCATATCCACCCTGCATTGCACCCTGCGACACTTGCATACTACTATACATCACTTTACATAGACTTGTCAATAGTCCACCTATAGAATTTTTACTTTTGAATAGATTTCCTAGGACATTTCACCAGTTGCAGCTGCCTTCTCTATTTTTTGCGCAAATTCAGCAATAGTTTTCTGGAATTGTGGCTGTGATGTGGCACCGTGAGTATACGAATTGGCAATTCCTATGATATAGTTAGTCAAGGTGGCTTTGTGTTTTCGCTGAGGCTCAGTATTGATTCGAACAACCCATCCAATTTTTCATAATGAGATTCGTTCATTTGCGCGACATAGGACTGCGCATATATTTTTGACCGGTGCGATTGTTTCCCCAAACAGCCGGTGCAGTTCTTGTTCTACTAAATGGGACGGCTTGAGCATTTGCAGTTTTGGCTGCGGCCGCCTGCTTTTGTTGTCTTATTTGTGCAAAATTTGGCTTTGGTGCAGCTGGTGCAGCTGGTGCAGCTGGTGGGGTTGCGGCTTTGACCGGAGGGATCGGAGTGGATGGCTGGTCTGGTGTCAGTTTAGGATTGGTCTGATTTCTCAAATCCGTAGGCGATTTCCCCCCACTAGAATTTGCAGGTTGACCAACAGTCACTGCGCCCAGTGTCAATTGCATTGTATACCGCTCTTGATATTTTTGCAACCATTTCACGAACTTCATGCTTTTCGCGCTCAATATCATCATATGATCTGTTTCGGTATTTTGCATTACCTAAATATCCTGACATTTTTTGCAAAGCACTCATAGTTTCAGATTCACCAATAAGCTTCGACCGTTTGACTGAATCTACATATTCGCTCAGCAACTCCATTTTCAAATCATGTTGTTGGTTTTCTTTGACCTGTTTGGCAATTGATTTTAGTTCTTGTTTTTGTTGTTTTTTCATTCTAATTTCCCAATCCGTGAGCTACATGCAGAACATTACCCTTTATTTTCCCGTATCTTTTTTTCTCAAGCTATTGGAAAATCTTGACTGGTCACGGCTACGAATCGCATTCAATAGTTTGCGCTCCAACACTTGGCATTTCTCTTCATCGAAATGTTCCCGATTAGCTCCAATAAATTGATGGCACTGGTGATCACATTGTTTCCGCGATTTTCAATGATATGTTTTATATCTCGGGTCTGACCCATTGATTCCAACTCTTCAAGTAGGCTGCGTGTTTTGCGTTGCATATCAAATTTTCCTTATCGAGTATTTAGCCATTTTTTTAATTCCCCTTCAATTCGCCCAATAATGCCTTCAACTGGCTACCCTTTACATCTACCTTGATCTTTTGTAGGGGTGACAGTTCTTCTGGTTCGACGATCTTGCTTGCAGTTTTGATGCGGCTCATGATATCATTTCCAGATGGCTGCGGTGCCGATTGCCTTTGTGGTTGTTCTCCGCCATCACTTGAATCAAATATTCTCAGTGTTTCCGGATTGTAGTCCAGATCAATCTTGGAACCAACCCCTCCAGAATTTCGAGTTTTCAATAACTGCAATTGATATTTGCCACGCTCTCTCATACTGCGTGAAGTGTAAATTGCGAATACGTTGTCTGCGGTCATGATCTTCGACAATCCACCAGCAATATGAGAATGGTCAAATTCAATTTCATCTTGTGCGGATCTGCCAAGCTGTGATGCTGTCACGAACAATACGTTCAATTCTTTCGACAAGTTTCGAAGCTCTTCACTGACGAATTTATCCTTAATGAAGACGTTTTCTGCGCTTACCTTGACCCCTGATGGCATAATCAAATCCAAATAATCAACACATAAAAAATCAATTTTTCTGCCAGTTTTAACTTCAAGCTCTTTGCAATAAGCTCGTATATCATTCACACTGCTTTGCGCTGGCATATATTTTATAGTGCAATGTCCATGCGTTTTCGCCTTCATCCTCAACTTGAGGTCAACTTCATCGAGTTTGGAAAATATGTCCTTGCTAGCAACGTCGGCAATCATGCTGTCTATCCTCTTTGCACACAGCCCCTCTGCCAATTCCAGTGTTATATAAACACCATTCAATCCCATCGCCAACCAATTAACCGCAAAGTTCATCATGACAACTGATTTACCTGCTCCCGATGCACCGCTACTATATTCAACGTTCCTCTATCAAATCCACCATACAATACATAATCCAATGATTTCCACCCAGTGGACATTTGATTATTATCTGATCTTAGTGCCAACAATCGTTCTTTCGGGTTTGCAAAATAGTCCAAGCCCATGTCCTTTTGTAAGCTGATCTGAACTGCATCCTTGATCAGCTTTTCTACTGGTCCAAATTCTCCCTTATCAAGTAAGTCTGCACTTTTTATGATGGCTCGTTCTAACTCTTTTCGTTTGGTGAAGTTTTCAAATTCATCCAAGAAAAAATCATCATGCCGTGAATCCATATCCGGCAATGGTTCTATCGTTAACTTGGTGGTAGCCCGTATCAAATTGGAATCAGGGAGAACTTTGTACTTGTCAGTATGCTCCTTGAACATTTCGGCAACCGGACGCAATGTCCTGTCAAAATTTTCAGGGTTCATGATATTAGACACCCGAGTGTATAATTCTGGATTTGTCAACATCATTTGTAAAAATAATGTTTGTACCTCGGTATCATAGTTTTCTAGCATTCTTTAAATTCCTAATTTGCATTTCTATTTTTATTTTGTTTTTAGTTGATGATTGTATGATGCTCAATAGGGTCGAAACTTTGCCGTATTTTATTACTGCATCGTTGACATCCTTGATGTCTGGTTCCCATTCCGGCAAACTAACCTCATATCCCAACTCCAGTGCCCGATCAATGATCTTTAGCCCCGCTTTGTCCCTGTCTGGTACCATGATTATTCTTCTATTCAATTTGGAAATTACGCTGGCTTGCTCATCAGAGATATCATCATGCAACAGTGCACATCCATCAATACTTATCGCATCAAATATACCTTCAGTTAAAATACAAAATTGCCAATTTTTTTGCTGATTGTCAACATTGAACACATAGCCGGTTTGTTTACTTTGGATATACTTTGGCGTTTTGTCATCTAAGTATCGATAGGCATACCCAACTACATCACCATTATCGGTAAATGGGATCATTATATTTGGTCTGGATGCTCTGTGCTGAGGGGGCAAGGTTAGATAAAGGTAGTTGTCCGACAAGGCACAGCGCTGCTCAAGATAATCAATACCAGGACCTGACTCAAGAATTTCAATATTGTCCGGAAGATCGATCTTATTGAATATGATTCGCCTTTGTTCCTGCTTTTTCTGAGTTTGAAAAATATCTCGACTTTTTAGACTTTCGAAGTTTATCCGATTAATAGTTTCATCATCAACATTCAACCATTTCAGATAATTGCGTGCTTTTAAAGTGAGTACGTCACCGGGCTTAAATCCACATGAATAATTGCAATTAAAGCAGTGTGCTGTCCATTCACCATGTTGACCCAATTTCAGTCCGCCACGACTTCTCTTATCTTGCTTATGACCCAAGTGATGACAACACACAGAATTAAACGATACCCATCCGTTTGGTGTGGTTTTTTTTTTTCCGGGGATAACTGATACAATATCAAACATATCAGCTATTGTAACACTTTAGTATTACTTTTTCAAGTGGCAACTTGACCGAAATCAGCGGTAATACACCTTTTTCACATCACCAACCAATGCAGTAAATTTCATTTTTATGTATGGATGATGTCCAGTGAATATGTAGCTATCTGTGCCAGTTTTTGCTTCATATTCAAACAATTCCGACAATTCGTAGAATACCCCATCAGGGAGGGTAGATGCCATAAATTGCATCGTTCGGTGAATTCTTCAAAATATGCTTGGAAGGTGGCACAATTGCTACCATACGTATTCATGGTGCTGCTTTCATATACAGATGGCTTGCATGGATCTAGTGGCACTATGTGAGTTGGTATAATCAGTTCCTTAGAAGGCATGAACTTGGGATAAACGCTATCCAAAATTTCAATGACCCCTCTGGCACCAGAATTATCGTCCACGAACACTGGCAAATTGAATTGATCAACTGGTAGTTCGATAGAATAGTGACAGTATTGCGAATCTATTCCACTAATATCATCTGCCGTTATTTGGACTTCCATTAGTCCATTTGCATCAAATATTCCCGCTAGGTTTTTTCTAACAATATCTTAGTGGCATCATAGCTTATTAATCTAAATGTGATGTCCTTGCCAGTTAAGTCAATTTTCTTTTGCTCTTGGTTTAAGAATTGGAATTGGAGACGATTATCAACTCCGTGATGTAATTTTAAGTTTTTTGCGTACACGTTCTGGTATCTCCTATTTGAAGTTCCCGTGTATACAATAACGGTTTGTCGTGGGATATAATGATAAACAACTGTTGAATACATGGTAAAACTAATTCCTTTTGGTATTTAGCTTAAAATTGCAATATTTTTTGGTGAAATTAGTAGAGCTAAATAACTATGATGAATAATGAATTTTTCACAAACTTAACGAGATGCACCCATTTATGAGTGTGTGTGACTATGCCAATAAAGAATTTGTTGGAATAATACAAAACAGAGATGATAGTATAACTTCGTTATACGATTATGGTGCCATTGTTGACCTACAATTAAAAGAGAAATTCTTAGAATTGGGAGAAGTATGGTGGTGGGAATCAAATAGGAAAATACCAATCAATCTGTTTTTAAAAGAAGAGTGGGAAATATTCAGACCGTATTAAGAACATTCACAAACAAAGGGCTGAATGTGTTGCATGGCCCGATATGCAGTATGAATGACTTAACTAAAAAAAGAAATAAAAGAAAATCAATCACGCTTGTTAGAAAGCTCTGATTCTTCTTCGATTTCCAAGTTCATATTCACCACAACCATAGTTGCATAGCTGATAGCGTGCGACTTTTTATACCAATATCCACCATCTTTCGGCTCCAACCACACCGACCTTGCCACCTCTTTCCACGGTAATCCAATCAAGTATCTTTTAGCTGGACGAATCACCGACAAAAAACATTGCCATCCGTGGAATGGAATCAATCGGCTCTGGCATCAATTTCATGGTGTCGTAGGGTTTCCTATGTGCGTTATCTTTTCAACGAAACTACGGTCATTTAAACGGCTCCAATCGGGGTCTTTCATCAGGGACTGCATATGAGCTTCATCCCTCACCCTCGAATACAGATTGACATTCAAAATATCAAGTTTGTAGTATCCAATTTTTTCAGCTTCTTTGTATTCGATGGCAGAGCCATTCACTAGTGGATTGAATGGGATATCAGTAACATAAATCCCAGTTGGATGTTTTACCGTTTTTCCATCTTTGATCATTGTGGCATTTGTGTTTTTTATTTTTTCAAGCAATGCCATTCGATCTGCCATATCGATATCAATATCACCAATCATGCTCTGAGTCTTTCAAAAATGGCTTGCAGACATCGTATTTGCTCTAGGCAATCGTCAACCGCACTGTGATTATTGTTTCTCGGGGTCATTGGCGGGTTCATGTGCTGTCCGACATTATTATATAATGTTCTAGCGTCATTGATATGATAGAATTCCCACGGTGCTCTTACCTTTTGGCTTTGAACAAGTGGTTAACGTTACTGATGTCAAAGTTAATGCCATTTGACCATATTGCTTTTTGATTCCAGCAAAATTTCGTTATTTTACTTAGCGCTTCGGACACCGTTACTCTGTCCTCATCACCAAAGGCTTCGTTTTTTGATTCATCCGGTTGTCTGGACCACCATTCGATTGTCCTATCAGAAATGGTTCTACCCATTTCCATTTGTTCTTCCACGTCCAACTTGATGAGCATAGAATCATTATATACCGGTTTATTGTGTGAATACGCGGTTTGATCAAATCTAACCATACCAATTGTCAATATTACACTTGTGTCTGGATCACTATCTAGTGTTTCCAAGTCGATCATTACTGCCATGCTAAATTCCTTTTTGGAATTATGACATACCCCATTGATCAGATCAATACCATTCGGTCAAAGTGGGGAAAATGATTGGCTTTTAAACTTTTGCGCGGTGCTGACTTGTTTCCGCTTATTGGATGGCTGTCCGGTTCCCAAATCATCGTGGCTGAAAATTCCATACAATTTTATGTCGGTTGGGTTTGCCCCTGATACCGAATAGACTATTGCTCATATCCCCATTTAAATGAGCATGTAAGAGACCAGAATAGTTACCATCGCCGGAAAATGGCTTATCGCTTGATCCAAATCGTGGGACTGGCTTTCCATTTTCCTTTTGTCCTTTTGTTTTAAGGAAAATCATTCAGTTTCGTTCTCAGCATGTCATCGGATTTGCATCTGGCGATAAATGTTTCCTTGTATAGCGGACAGAACAAAAACCTGACGGCTGGAATGTTTCCGTCAGGTTTTTGAAATTTGTTATTATTGTTATTGTTTTTTATTTGAGCCACGAGTCCATCGATTCCATCAATTGTTCAGCGGACATCGGGGCTGACCAGTTAGCATTCTGATCTTGTTTGACCACTTCAACCAAGTCTTCAGTCAGAAAACCGGTAGCATTATTGCTACTGATTTCTTCCGTCAGGGATTTGGTCGATTTTTTGTTTTCGATGTCATTGATTTTCATAATGGTATTTAGTCTGTGTTGCGATGAAATGAATTGTACACCCATCCTATCATTCAGTCAACTACTTTTCTCAAGTTTTTGCAAAAATGAATCAAGATCGTCCTTGAATTCCAAATACAAAGACTGCAAATCACTGCCACGAATCGACAAGGAATTTGATACTGACGCAGTTTTTCCATAATACAACTCAATGAATTGCTCAATTTCTGACTTGACCAGTGGCTTGAGTTCTACCTGTAGATCACAGCGACCAGAGCGAATAAGCGCGGCATCCAATCGATCAACGTGGTTTGTAGTCATGATAACCATTTTTTCATCCAATGGAATAATCCCATCAAGTGCATTTAATAGTCCACTTAATGTTAATGAAGTGCCACTAATGGAAGACAGACTATCAGAAGAAGTGTCAATAGCTCGGTTCAATCCCTTCACTCCCACACAATCGATATCTTCCAATACCAAAATTGACTTTTTTGGCATATCAATTATTTTTCAATGAGTCCGGTATCCGATATGCCATTCACATTGACCATAAAAATAGACATGTTATAGTTAGAAGCAAGTGCACGAATTAATGAAGTTTTGCCACATCCGGGTTCCCCATGTAATAACATAGTGAATTTGTATGGAATTCCACGTTCAACATACCATTCACGACTATTGAGCCACGAATCTATCCCATTGATGATTTTATTTTTTAGAGAGACATTCATTATAACCGAGGACAACGTCCGTGGATATAAATAGGTGCTTCGATAATCCCCAACGTGAATTTTTGGTGGATCAACGTCTTCTGCCAGCCCCTCTGTGAATTTCTTCAATCGATGAGTCGAAAATCCGAATGTTCTTAGCTGAAGGTTTTTGAAGGTGTTCGAAGAATTTCCATCAGTGGTGACAGTAAACCACATCGGCCAGCCCTCATGAAAAACCAATGCAAACGAACCATCTGGCATAATTGTATTTGTGTGTCGTTTCCCTTTTCAACACGCTTAATTGAGAATTCTCGTGCCATATATACGTTTTTCTGCTGCAGTGCGGTAGCCACCAATTGATAGCTTTCTCGATTTTCCACACGTTATCGTATCGCACCACCATACCAACGGTGATGTTCTTCCACATGAAAGTTAGAATATTAAGTGGTACGATTTAAACAAATAGGTTGCGATGCCCAACATGGATGCTGCCACTGCGGCACCAAGAAATTGGTTCCCTGCAGTGAACTTGGCATAGGCTTGGTACAACTGTTGAATGGTGTCAAGCATGGTGTGATTTGATCTTTCTGGTTAATGCTTCTTTAATAACATCATCGATATTGATTAACAATTTTCCAGTAATCAAACCCGACATTCAATGAGCGATACTCCTCCAATCCAGATTTGGAATCATGGAGATGACCATGACACGAGATTGCGCCACGATGAGATTGGTTCCAATCATGCAATGGATAGTGCATCATGCAAATTTTTACACCAGCATAATCAATTTCTAAGTAATCTTGTACTGATTCCATACGATCACGGAATGGTTTATGCTTCAATGTTTTAAAAATCGTGGTTTCCAGCAACGAAATGAATCTTACCATTCAACCGATTTGCAATGTTGGTTGCCTTTTCTGCATTACAAAATGCAAAATCGCCCAAGAAATAAACGACATCATCTGGTTGTACGATTTCGTTCCATTCCAGAATCATTTGTTCATCCATGTTTTCAACGGTTTTATATTTTTCCCGAGTAAGTGGGGAAAATTTAATAATATTTTTGTGCGACCAGTGTAGGTCAGATGTTAAGTATGTTTTCATAATTCGATTGTACCGCACCCTTTTTAACATGTCAAGACACAAATGCCCTGATCCACTCAAATCGAGTATTCGATCTGATCCACTTGAAATGTTGCTTCCTGCGATCTTCTTGTTGAAAATCACTACACAGCAGAACCCATCCAGTTTCATTAGAAAATGGAAGTTTTTCTGTATATTTTTTCAACTCAAACAGTTGACCGTTCAATTTTGCAATGATCATTTAATTCCTAATTTGATTTCTTGGAATTTTAAATCATTTTTGGTGGAATGTCAACTGAATGTTGGATGCCAGTTTTTGAAAAATCGATACACGGAATGGGAATGGCTGTGGGTTGCCGCAGTAACTGTGCCATTAATTTCAATCCATTCATTTGAATTGATAAAATGCTCAAAAAAAATGCATCAATTTCTGATATTTATCTAAAGTGATAAGATAAACCTGATTGCGGTCATCCATGAAAAAATAATTATATTCGGTTGTGGCTTTTGTCTTTTTGGTTAGTTTTTTCAAAAATTTAAGTTTGTGCTTTTGTGCAAAGACTGGAGGGTGCATCACTTTTCCTTCCATAATTTTGTCCAAACTTATATCATATTCATAGAATAATGGAAGCATGACCATCAGACCGGTTTCCATGTCATTCAGTGTTTTTCTTTTTGAAGTTACCAGTTCAACTACATCTTTGTGAAATTGAGTCAGCTGGACATCCTTGAGCGCATTGAGTGTATACTTATGCTGGTAGTACTCCATGATGTCATCTGCCATTTTTGTTCTCGTGGGAAAACCATTGAACTACACGTAGGACTAGACAGCAATACGTCCAACTCCTTGAGTGATCCTGACCCATATACATCTCCTAAATGGAATGACGCAGGGGAATTATTCCGTTTATTATAGTCGTCATATGGTAGCACCAATCCGTGATGTAAGATGCTGTGTTTAACTGCTGAAAGAAAAAGTGGGTCCAGATTAAAAGTATCTGGTTTGTCCTTGGCTGTCGGACCAAAAGATGCCATGATATCAGTAATAGTAATTGTCATAAATTTTCCAAAAACGATTATATACAAAAAAACCCGCCTAGGCGGGTTTTTGGTTAAATTCAGAATATTAATCTATAGAGAATGACTCTAGTCCGGCCGCCCTCAGCTTGGTTATGTTGCCAAGCTGCCATGCCTTTGAATCAATGCCCTTCATAATTCCCAAATATCGATTGCGCAGTAGACTCACTTCATTGATCAGAACTTCCATGTCAATGACATCTGGCTCACCATCTACATACTTTTCAACATCTCTCGACGATAATTGTCGGTCGGTGTAATTTTCCAAATATTTTGAGAAAGTAATCTCTTCGAATTTTTCTAAGTTGAATTTCCAAGTATTGCAGAACTGCCTCAATCGTTTGTAATTGTGAAATCTATACTCGGTAATACCGGGCAACTCTGCAATCTGTTTTTCAATTCTTCCGGCAATTTTAACTTCTTCTGTGCCAAAGAAAACTCAGTAGTAAAATGATCAATAAAATCCGGCAATTTACTGATGTCGTTGACTACGACTGAATACCATTCCATAAATCAATCCCACGAGGATTCATCGTAGTCATCATATCCGCCCTCGGAGTGATGTTCTTCATCAACATCAACCATGTAGTCGGCTAATGCTTTCTTAATTGATCGATCACTGAATGCCTCTTTGATGTCTTCTGCTGAGCAACCATTGTCAATCAGTAAACTAACCAGATCATCTGCTGCTTCTTGTTTAACACGGATTCTAGGTGTCTCTTCAACTCCGACCATATCTCATTAATCAATGCTAAGTCCATTATTATTCTCCTTCTTGCTCAATCAAATTTTCTTGAACGGTTGATGTGCTTTTTCTGGCTTCCTGTTCAGCAAATTCAGAAATCACTTGATCAAAAATACCATTTTCATTTCTGTTCCATTCTTTCCGGAAATATTTATGAATTTTCTCCGTTAAGATCAACATAGACATAACGATTTCCTTCTTTGGTAATTAGCTTTCGTTTCTCAAGAAGATCAAACATTCCGGTATAAGGTGACATTCCGGTTTCATATGGAATTTGCAATTCGATATCTTCGAATGGCTTAGAGTATCTGGATTTAACAACCTTACATCCTGCACGAATGCCCAACACCTCGGTGGTCTTGTTGCCATCCGCATCTTCCTTCAATTTTAACTTTTTCATTCCAATCAAAATACTAGATGCGTAAACGAATCCTGAGCCACCCGATACGATTGGGTCAGGGGAATATGGATCTTGGCTAGCATAGCTATGGTTAGTTGCCAATAGTCCCAAGTTTAGGTTACCAAACATATTAACACAGTTCGTCACTAATGCTTTCAATTCAAGCTTGGTTTTCTACCCATATCACCGCGAAGTGACCATCTTCAAATTGGTTTACGTCGGTCGGGGTCATTGTCATTCCCAAACTATCAATAACAAATAATACCTTTGGTCTATCCTCATCCGCCATCGCTTTGTACTCTTTTACAAACTCAGTAATAGTCTTTGCAATATCATCGATCATTGCCAGGTTAAGCTTTAATAGCTTATCTTCGGTTGTCTCAACGCCCAATGCATGTAGCCACGACTCATCAAGTGCATTTTCGGTACTATTAACACAACATAATTCCCTGTTTTTGCGCATTTCTTACTACATTACCTGAACACAAAAATGATTTTCCTGCACCGCTCTCACCCGAAAACACCGTAACTTTTCCCAACGGCACTCCTTTATTGAAGTCCCCGCTGATCAGATAGTTTAATGCATAGCTGCCGGTGCTAATCCAATCCGTTGGATCATTAAATCCCACACTCAATCCTTCAATGGATTTCGTAATACTTTTTCTAAATTTCGATATATCAAATGGTTTCATTTTTGTTTCCTTTCAATTTTGAATCCTTCTTTTTTGCCTTAACCCAATTCCTAATCGTCTCCTCAGAAACCGAATATGAATCCGCTGCATCCTTTACTGAATGGTAGGTTCCTTTCGGTGTTATGCACAATTTTGAATTTGGGTGGCTTCCCCGTTTTATCCCATACATATGATTTTTTTCTCCAAATCTTAACTCTCTGATTTGTGTTTTTTTCCATAAAATGGGTTGGAATCTCCATGCATGTCTGGTCTATTAAGTTTCATTTTATCAATGGACTCCGGTTTATGTTTTTTTCCATACATGCCGTTTGCTTCCCCAATCAGGGCCATGGTTTTTTTCTGTTTTTCGGTGTGCCTATGCCCATACGCAGTAGTTCCCGGTCCACGTTTTCCAAAATTTGGATGCTTATCACCAGATTTTGATAAACTCAACTTGAGACGAGTTGATTCTGACGCCTTGATTCCGGTATTGTCATGTGCAAAACCATTACTCAACTGTCGTGATTTATTATAAAATTTTTCACTCTTTGCCACATCAAATATCTCATGTAATAGAATTTCATGATCCAGTGCATCTTTTCTGGTTGGCCAAGTAGACAAAATTATTTTATTAAACTCAATTCCCTTTTATTGCATCATGCACGGAGGATGATGAGCTATAATAGCTATCATCAATTGGATCACAGCTACATGACCGTGATCCAATGTATGCCATGCCATCTGAATCCTGCAACCAATAGGTATAATGAAACTTGCGTTCATTGATATCAAATGGTTTCATTTTTCTTCATCCTTTTTTTCAACAGGCTGATTGCCGCTATCCAACATATCTGGCAATTTTTCTGTCATTCTTCTATTTCCCATTCGGTCGGGAAATGGCGCAATGCGGTTCTGGCACGGTCTCTCACTAAAGATGGCACCCTTGGAGTTTTTCCGGGATCACACAAGTCTTCGATTAGTTTTCTGCCGTACCTGAACGCACGATATCTTTCATTGTTCGTAGTCACGTAATGCTTCCAAAATAGATGGGGGCTATAGCCCCCGTGTATCAGGCTTTGTTTTGGCGTGATTTGATCAAATCAAACAGCGCTTTTTTCTTGTCATCCGATTGTCCACTTGTGGTAGTAGATGATGGAACATTAGCCGCAGTGCTTGATGTATCAAACGGTGGTATATCATCATCGGTTATGCCATGACTGGAGTGGGATGGGGTAGATGCAGGTGTGGATGGTGATGCTGCCGTCTGTCCATTTGTTTGTAGCCCATATGGCTTGTAGTAGGCACCCCATTTATCAGGATCGTATGCCAATCCGTCAACCGATGCTTCAAACATTTCTTTCAAGACACGCAACTCGACATCGGATGGGCGTTTTGGCAGGAAGTCTGCCAAATTAAACAGACCATGCGCATCCAATGCAGCCGATTCGACTTCATTCAACGAAGTCATTTTACGTGACCAGTTACTAGTGCTGTAATCTGCATACTGACCTTTTGTAGTTTTCTTGAAGTTGAAGTCAAGACCATTCATGTAGTCGGTTGGCAATTCTTCCATTTCAGGGTCCATCAATGATGCCTTGATAATGGTGAAAATTTGAGGACTGATGATAAATCTGCGAATAGGATTATCAGGAGTGTGTCTTCTGCCAATGGGTTGGTGCGGACAAATCCTTGGAACAAGTAAGTACGTTTCTTCCAGTACTGGTTTGCTAGTTCCTTCATGGATTCATCTTTGTACCAGTTACGGACTTCGGACAAGATTGGGCAATATTCTTTTTGAACATAACATTTCAATACAAGGAACCTTGATGGTTACTTTCTTGGAATTTGGATCACCCAATACACCATTGAATGGAAGGTTGATCATTGCTCGTTCTACCCAAAGAAAAGAGTTTGATTTGTCTGCATCTGGGAGGAAACGAACCGATGCGGTTGTGTTTTCTGGTATATCCCAATGTGGATATACGGCACGATCCCGTTCGGTGTTAGATGTGTGGATTTGGTATCTGATTGCGCAGCGAGACGTGCGCGGATTTCTGCTAATGTTTGCCATTTTAATTTTTCTCCTATAAAAGTGGTTTAAGTGTAGCCTAAGTTCGGTTTAAGTGTAGTCTTTGGAGACCTTTTGTAACACTATGTTAGTGATTACCAACATGTAGTAATTGTACACAAAAGTATTACAAAATACAATGGTTTTTGGTTGATGCTATCTTACAAAAGACAAAGGTCAAACCATTTCTGATCTGACCTTGTATTTAGCTCAATTGTTCGTTTTTTTATTTTTTCAAGCCAGAAAGCTTTAAAATTTGAGCAAGAGATTCTTCCGTTAATTTGGAATCATAGGAATTAAAATCTTCCAAATGATGGTCGTATTTCATTTCATTACCGATCTGAATTCATCATATGAAACTTCATTGTTAAATAGGCAGTCACAATAGGCATTGCAGCGCTCAACCATTTGCTAGGAAAATTGGTCAATGCTCCCGTCATCAATTTAATTTTGTAGACTTTTACGTTTGCCGCAGCAAACGCGTTTGCTG
The DNA here is from genome assembly GCA_013167095.2 of Daphnia sinensis. Classification (NCBI taxonomy): domain Eukaryota; kingdom Metazoa; phylum Arthropoda; class Branchiopoda; order Diplostraca; family Daphniidae; genus Daphnia; species Daphnia sinensis. The sequence continues at coordinate 31,436 of WJBH02000296.1, read as the reverse complement.
ATGTTAGTTGCTCTATGAATGTTACGTATGTCGGCATGTTAAGTGGCATGATTTTTCCAGAGGATAGTGCCATCGCCACCATGAGATATCGATTACCACTCTCTAGAGAATTGGACATATCATACAGAGAGCCAAAATAATCGACATCCTCTGGTGCATTGGATTCCAATAGCCGCCCATCATGCTTCACAAATTCAACTAATAAAGAGTGTCGCATAAAAATATCCGAAGTGGGCGGAAATTCCGACCACATGAACTGCCGGTTTGTGTCATTTTTTCAAGCCAGAAAGCTTTAAAATTTGAGCAAGAGATTCGCCAACCAATTTACCATCGGCAGGATGCTTCTTTCACCCTTTCCTAATACTGGTCCAATACTCTTCATTTTATCGGTCGCTTTGAGTTGATCTGGTGATGATTCTTCAACACTTTCCTTGGCGAATCTTTGAAATTCTTTGCGGTTGGTGCACCCTTGCTACCGGGCTTTCTCATGTGTTCACCACTGCCATGTTTGATACGATCTTGCTTAGCATGAATGTTTGACCACAAACCTTTCTTGTCCGATTCTTTCATCACTGGGTCACCATTGGTGTCGGTGACCGCAGATGGGTCCATACTGTCTGCCTGATTTTGTGTATCAGCATTGTGCATCATCATTTTCTGGTGATGGCTCTTCATCAGTGGGTTCTTCTGTGGAACAGGTTCTTCCTGCTGTGCATTGTCTATTGCAGTTAACAGCCCACGAATTGTTGCCATTGTGATTGTTCCATCCATGCCCTTACTACATCGGCCACGTTAGCATTTGGATCATGTTTTGCCAAATCAGAAAGAATCTCATCAAGCCTAGAGTCATACATTACGTCATCCAAAATATTTCTTGCATTTTGTGCGTCTGCTCCAACTTGCAAGCCCTCACCAGTGAGAATGTCGTACACGGTTTTTTCTTTTGTAAATTGGTTGTTGGAATGATCAAATCAGATGCAATTCCATCAGCCCATTCTTCAAGCTCAATCGCCTTCCGTCATTTCGGCAATTTTCTTTGACAATTTACCAATGATAGGTAAGGCACTCTCTATTCTTGGATCAAGCTTGCTGGTTTTAAACATTTCAGTCAAATCATCAACTTCTTCATCTTCTGTGATCATTGGAGTCCATGATTCAAAATATGAATCATAGCCACTTCTAGTGGTCATCTTTTTCAAAGTTTCACGCAAAGATGCATGGTGCTTATTCCTCTTCGATCAAGTGTGATATCGACTCATTGGTGAAGTTTGAAGATTTGGTAGCGCGAACAAACCCGACATTTTTTCATATTCGGTAATCAATTCGGCAATATGGTTGCCTCGTTGATCGTATGGGGTTCCACCTTCTGATATATGTCTTCCATATATCGCAGCCAATCCCGGCTTAACCGTTGGTGCAAGGATCTTTCACCATTTGAATTTTCTAATAAATATTTTTCTATGTGACGGGAATCTCTGTTCACCTTCGCCCATGACTTACTATGCTTCAACACTATTTGGCCAAGTTGCCGAATCGGTCATTGTGACTAGTTTGTTTATTCACTGGATGATATGCTTCGAAATGCCTTGACCCAATTGTTTTAAGTCTCTAGTAGACACATTCTGAGTGATATTGCCCATGCCTCGCTGAATGTCTATACGAGCGGTTTTTCCATCTTTAGAGATTTCCAATTACAGTTGCCTTATTGCCTAAGTATTTTACAGTGTCTCCCACTTTTAAAGGTGTCATAGAAACACTACCTATATCTACTGGTGTATCTCCCGCAAACCGTCCTTGCTTTCCCCATATATGATCATCATTACCTTCGGATACATCTTGTGCTGTGTGTCTTTTTTTAGTATCACCACCAAGTCTATTTTGGTTACTATCGACTACTTTCGAACGATGGGTTATTGCAAAAAGAATTCAGCATTTCTTTGAATTTTTGCCAAGATTTACCTGATCTACTTATTGCTGGACTCTCGGACACGGATTTTCCATAATAAGATTTATGGGTCGGTCACCGTCCAATGTCAATGTAACTGTGCCGTAATTTTTCCATCATTTACAAAATCAAATTCAACACCGGACGCAGTCTCGGGTGAAGGAACTTCATCACCGATGGAGTCAAGTATCTTTGGCTCAAATCCCATCGAATTAAGCAAATCATATAAATTGGAGTTTATTGTATCTTTCATTTTTGTAACCTTTACTGTATTTAGCCTCAATACATGATTGAATAAAATGGCATGGGCTAATCATTTCCGCATGGTCGGTCATATGATCACTCATGCTGACATCAAATCTGCAAGTTCTTGCATTACCCTAACTGCTAGCAGTGTTGACATTACCAAGTCATCATGTTCTCCCACCTTGGCAGCAAACTTCCAGAATTTGCAACAAATGTTTTTAATTCACTGATTAATGATTTACTATAGACGGTCATTTTTCTTGACTCTATCAACGTTTTGAACTTTGCACATCGGCAAGTTTGCTCTTGTTAGTTGTGGTGAACCCTTTTCTTTTTTCCTCGTCGGAATGAAAATACCAGGTATATTGTGTTCACCATATTCAGCAAGTGATACTAGTGCTGCCTCCCCTAATGTATTATTTTCAATCGAATAATAGATCCTATTTGGCTCACTGGTTCCTCTGCTATATACTCATTGATTTTGCTAGAAGTTTGATCTGTTCCGGAATGGCAGTTTTGTTATGTTTCCATTCCCCAACCTGAGTTGTGGTATTTGCTTCGAATATCTGAATTGCTGCAAAATCCCCACCAGTGCCCAAGCTTGGGTCAAGAGAGGTCACGTAGGTATTTCCTTTTTTGGGTTTTTTATACCATCTTACTTGACCCATTTTATATACTGGATCGGTTCCGTCAAGAGTCGGCAAAACCATATTATCTATTAGGGTTTCATCATCCTGAATGAAGCAGCAATCCATTTCTCTGGCAAACTTTCTGCACCCATTCTGCGCGCATTTGAGTTGCCATTTTCATCTCGGTCCGGGTGTTGGTTCCATAATGCTTTGAATGGACGGAATCCATTCACACCCAATTCGGTTGGATTTCCATACTCATCTTCTAATTTATTTGCTGAAAACCAAATTTTGGCAAATTGATCTTCGTCACTGTTGGGAGTAGAGGTGATAATACACTTGCCACCTGTTGCAATGTTGGGGTAATAGATGTCCAAAATAATTCGGCAATGATGGGCGAACGAATGCAAACTCATCGAGATACAGCAGTGATATCGACATACCACGTCCGTGTTTTCGGTAGTGGTGGCTGATACAATTCGACTTCCATTTTCAAAATCAAGTGATCCTTTGTTGTATGTTACCACTCCCGCTCGAATGTGATCTGGACAGTTCTCGTATGCATACCTAATTCGTTGCATAATTTCTTGAGCGCCTGCAAATTTGTGCGCTGCAACCAGAATGGTGGAGTCTGGATTAAACATGGCATACCATAACAAATAGCCAGCTGCTGTAACCGTTTTGCCCATCTGCCTAGAAATTAGGGCGCAAGCCTTTTTATAATTATGAAAGGTGTGTGCGAGTTCAACTTGATAATCATACGGTTTGTATAATATTCCACCCCGTGTCGGGTGTTGTATTTTGAAAAAATTGCTCAAGAAGTATGCATATCCAGTTTCTGGATCAGCGCACAATGCAAATTCTCTTACCTCTTGCTCATTTTTGAAGACCGTTTTGAGGTATGGGTCTTTAATTACACTAGTACTCATACTAGTATTTAGTAATCAAATTGGCTTTTCACAGTAAGATGGGTTTGGCGAAGTGGAGGCGAAACCAAGCATCGGTGCCGGGCTTAATATTCTGCTCCCTCATGATTCTCGCCTTATCCGATCCGTTAAGCTTGATTTACTTGATCGTTAATTGGGTCATTTACCCCCGCCAACTTTTTTAGTTCATCAAGTGTGTATTCTTTGGTGAAAATGAAGCATCCTTCATTTTTTGATACCCATTGTTTAGTGCCGCTTGTCTAAATGGATCAAACTGAGTCATCGAATGTCTAGTCCCATTTGTTTACTGGCAACTATGCAGTAATACTTTTCTCTTGCAGTAGACTCTCCAAATTAAGATTGAACTCAATAGTCTCCATTCGATCAATTTTGAATCCGGTTCTATAGAGCAATGCAGTTAGTTGCTGATCACCCAAAATACTATAATGATTTGGGTTAAACTCATGCTTTCTGTCGGAATTGGCTGTGGCACTTCGATGTATAGTTTCCCACAGTCTCTTAAGTATTCTATTGTATTCCATGAGGCTTATAATCGGGTATGGGCTGTGCTCCAACGCATGTCTCAAAAATATTAAATCATGGGACTCGTCACCAAACCCATCATGTTGTGGAAGGAATGAAAGATCGTATGGCTTAACGGTGTGACCTTTACTTTGGCAAAGCTTAATGTCATCGGTCCCAAAGTTACTCCAATTACATTGGTGTATTCTCGTGCTTTCATCTCGTCAAGAAAATATCCCGGCCCTGACCCCAAATCAACGATTTTAGCGTCTTTCGGGAGTTCCAAGGGGTCGATATAGGACTCCACCACTTTTTCGTTAAATCACGGGGAAACCGCTATCGCCCTCACTGTATACATGCTTGTAATCAGGTACTCGTTGTAGAGTTTGAATTTTAAAAGTCAATTGTTTGTCAGTGTTTATCATGCGAGTATTAATTCGAAATACCATGCTGCTTTAAATATCTTTCTCCCCATGTTAGTGGGTGTGGGTCTTAAGAATGATCTGTGCATAGTCCACACTACGTATGTTTGAGCAGAGGCAATCATATGCTCAGCTTCCGCCATCTACCTTTTAAAATATGAAGCGCATAACTGTATGCAATATGTGCCGCACCATCGGATAAGATTACATCTTCTATTTGTTTGATTCTACCCCCAACTAGTTCCGCATACCTTTCCATTTGGTAAAACTTCCATGTTCTGCCCAATAATTAATGACTTGCTTTTCCAATTCGTGGGGCAATCTCTTTTGCCTAGGTGTAAATTTGAGTACCCCTTAAACGTCTTACTCATTAATGATAGTACCTTATCACCACTGCATCAATTCTAGAAGTTTTATAAGTTCAACCAACTTACTGTACCATGGTGCAGTGATACCTTCTCTTTTTAACCATTTGAAAACAATTTATTGTTTATTCATCACGATGGGGTCCAATATTACACCTTGGTATGGTTCATTATAGTGAATGATTTCTCTATTGTCTTCAACTACGGTAACCCCTATATCTCTCAAAAGTTTGTTCCATTTAATCATCGAAGAGGTCATGCCACACGTTTTGTAAGTCCCCAAAAAAGTGCACCGTCTGAACTTACCATGTTTTCCCATATATCAGATAACATCATTGGCGGGGTGGCGTCTTCTAGTTCTATTTCTCCCGAATCCACCTGATTGACCAATCGATAATTTTTCTTAATGTTCTTCTTCTGATTTTCACCACAAATCTTTTTACTCTACCATCAGCTAATGCATCCTTGATGCTTGATTTTTGAACCACATTCACTCGATTTCTAAATCCACCATATCCGTATTGTCAATTTCAAATACATTGATATATGCAAAATGGGTCCATGTGGCAATTCTCCATTTTTAGATTTCACCTGACTGTAGTAAAAATCTGCTGGATAATAAATATCCCGGTTGGAGTTTCTTTGTCTTGTCCTTGAGGTTTGGATTAACACCAAGCTTCGGTAGATGTGTCATGGATACACCATATGGTCCAAGTTTACCACCCGGCAAAGTATCAATAATTGCAGGCTTCTATATGTCCACTGAATCTTGGGTTTTTTTCTGGATTGCTCCTTGCTTCAATCAGATCATTCCACTTCATGTCTGCTCCATCGTAAACGATTGCCTTCAATGGAAACTTTATGAATCATCGCCAGATTTGATCTTGTATTTCCACTCAAAATCCACATTCCTCGTGTTCCTTTAATAATGATCGGTAATGGCATTTTCGCACCATTTTCAAAACCCTGAATTATTCTATCTACGTCTCGGGGAACTGGTAGCCATTGACCAAGTCCTTGACCTCGTCAACTGACCCACAATGAGTCATATTAGTCACCCGCATTCCCGGAGTAATGTTGACCACAGGTGCACTCAATATTTTATGATTGAAGTCCTCTTGGCTGTCAAACAATGGATATTCCCTCCGATAGATTGACATCTTCTATCCCAATTTCTGGAAGGAAGAAGATACTCATACTTGTATTCAGTACAAGATTTTCCAAGTCAGGCTGACCCATTGCACCGAATATGTTTACTTTCAATTAGCAGATCAGACCACTTCATTTGGTAACCTTATATGAAATTTTATGGGTAATAACATTACTCGTATTTGGGCTAATCATCAACTTAACATTGCAGTTTGCGATTGACATATCATATGAATTCACCAGTATGTCTCCACTGAATAGTGTACTGTATGCTACATATTTTACGTTTGCATCATTGTCAGTTTGCTCCCAACTACCTTCACAGATTGCATATTATTCGTGTTTGCTTCATATGAATAAATGTCGAACTCACCAGTTTGAAATGCACAGTCCAGTACCGTATATATGACCTGACTTTCGGCATTACTTGAGGTGGTGGTGCTAATTGTGTCGAACGTGGTAGTATTGCCAACACTTAGCGTGTTTGCTTTGAAATCACTGACTGTTAAGTTCCCGGCTACTAGATTAGTTAGCTTAGTGGGATCAATCGTATCATGCAGGGTTATGGTGTTATTTGCATAACTTAGTGTGGTGGAAGAATTGGCGTTGCCAATGTGTATAGCATTTGGACCAGCCCATATATTACCAAACGTATTTGTGTTTGCACCCAACCCAAAAGTATTTGATGGCACTGGAATCAAATTTGCACTGATTGTCACATTTCCATTGGCTGAATTGTATGACAGGTTGGCAGTTCCACCGAATTTCTCGTCTCAGTTGATTGCACCGTAACAATTGGCTGGACGAGTAATTAGCACCACGTCAGTTATTGATATGCCCGTTAATACGCCCAACGAATTGATCGTTGCAATGGCAGACGCACCCGTTCCGGTGTTATCAGTATTTCCACGGGAAATTGTTATTTCAGGTGGGTTATTTGGGTCATATCCGGTTCCACCGCTTACAATCGTAATTGCATTCGCATTCATTTTCCACTAAGGATGCCAATTGACACATTAGCACCAGTACCGGTGATCATGTCATTGAATTGAATTGCTCCATTCGGACCGGCCGTGATCCTCCACCAATTATGCCATTTGCAATCTGTGCAAAATTATTATTGATTTTGTTAAAGGCGACTCTTAGCGGATCTCCACTGCCATCATTGGCGGTGCTTCCTATGTCGATTATTTCTATTGTCATTTTGGTTCCCTAATGGTATACTTTAAGTATTTAGCCTAAATGAAGATAACCGACACGAGTGCTAGTAGTTAGTCAACCTTAACGGATTCAAAAATTGACTTCTGTGTATTGTACCAAATTAAAAATGACTCATGCTTGACTTTGCATAAATGGTACTTTTTGTAGTTGGTAGCTACCGTTTTTGTTAACTCTGATAGGGTTATTGTTTCTCCCTGCACTTCATCCAACTCATCACATTGATCAGCGATTGACTTTGGTAGTTCGGGAAACTTTTGAATTACTACTGGAGGGGAGGTCATGCATCCAGAAACAAATATAGCCAAAGATAAAATAATATATTTGATCATTTTGATTCCTTTGCGGCTTCATTGTGAGCAGTTATGACTTCTTTTGTATAATACACGAATTGTCGTATTTTGTAACTTCTCTATCTATATACTGAATCACTGTGTTTGTTTTTGTTTCACCCTTTTCACAATTTCTTTAGTTGATCCATCAATTTTGGTATTTGCCTGTTCAGATTGGGCGGCCGCCATATCAGCTTTTCCCTTAATTCTGCAATTTCAACCTGCATACTATCATACATTACCTTCTTGCCGTATTCATATGAACCATATAAACAAAAATCGTCAAAATGGATGCATAGATTCTCCAGTCCAAATTAATATATCCCGTAATTTTCAATACAGTTAATAAGATCGCCACGCTAGGTAGTATGTATAATAGCATTTTTATTCCTTAAAATATGGAGAATTAATCAACCAATTATAATAACAGTTGAATCCTTCTTCTACATTGACTGTTGGATTATATCCAAAATCGTCAATTGCCCGTTGAATATTTAGTCTTCCTCGCTTCGGAAAGCTTAAATCACGTTCACCGATTTCTAGTGTCCCTTTTCCTGCAATTCTGATTGCAAGTTCTGCCGCATCCTTGAGGGTGTATTGTCGTTCCGCACTTCGGGTTATGTTGTATATTTTATTCACAGCTTTCTCCGACAATAATGCCTGAACCATTCCCATCGCAGCATCATCAACATAGGTAAAATCCAACACCTCATCCGGTCCTTTGACTTTAAGGACATTGCCACGAATGGCATTCAGCATAAATTTACTCACTACCCTATCTTCTACGTCCAATTCGCCATATACTGCACTTGGTCTAATGATTACGTGCTCAATACCCGTTCTCCTAGTAAAATCTTCTAGAAGCTTTTCACCCATATATTTGAATATGCCATATTGCCCAATCGGTTTACATTCTGCATCTTCGGTAACATCCGTTTCGAAGTCCCCATAAACCATACTTGAACTGACATACATCACTTTCTTAACTCCATACTTCAATGACATTCCAGCACATTAACCAACCCCTCCCCCATGACTCTAGCGCCATAGGATGGGTTTGCCTCAACTGCCTTTTGTCGTGGGAAACTAGCCAGATGCATTACAAAATCTGGACGATGTTTTGCAAATATCTGATCGAGATGTGCACCCAAAGTAATATCTTGTATTAATATATTTTCGTTTTTATTTTTTTCTTCCGTTCATCCACGAGATAATCTATTTCTTTTACTGGAATGAATCCATAATTTGTTCTACTGTCAATTATACAAACATCATGCCCCATATTTTCCAATATATTGACAACATTATGTCCAATCAACCCCAACCCGCCAGTTATTAAAATTTTACTCATGAATTACTCCTTATACTGCCATTGGCGCTTTAATTGGTGGATGGGATTGATAGTTTTCCAATTTTATATCATCCATTTTAAAATCGAAAATAGACTTGACTTCCGGATTTAACCATAATTTCGGCAATGCCAGTGGTTCTCTTGTTAATTGCTCAGTTACTTGTTCAATATGGTTGCTATATATGTGAGTATCTCCTGTGCTAATAACCAACTCACCAACTTGCAAGTTTGTTACTTGTGCGATCATGTGTGTTAATAGTGCATAACTGGAAATATTAAAGGGTAGCCCTAAGAAAACATCCACTGATCTTTGGTACATGTGACAACTAAGCCTACCAGAAGTAGAAACATAATATTGATGAAGAACATGGCATGGTGGCAATGCACCGTGCTGAGTTCTGGTGGATTCCAATGATTAACAATGTGCCTTCTACCCATTGGGTCCTGTTTGATGCCATCTATCAACGCTTGGATTTGATCTACACCACCAAAGTCTCGCATCTGTTTGCCATAAACAGTACCGAGGTCACCTTCGAATTTTGCATTAGGTTTCCAATATGGAGCTAATGCATTTGGAGTCCAGATAGTTACTTTACCTTCTCTGGTTCCGTGAGTAATTTCAGCTAATCTACGTTCGTCAGTTGAGCCTTCTAAAAACCAAAGTAGCTCACCTTTACAAGCATTGAATGCCAATTTTTTAGTAGTAGTCGCGGGAAAACTTTCAGATAAGTCAAATCTAAGTTGGCGGCCAAATACTGCTTTGGTGCCAACCCCTGTCCGGTCACCCCTGTATTCACCGTTTTCTAAAATATCCATTAATAATTCTTTATATTGCTTCATTTTGAATCCTCCCAATCAAGCGCATCGAATTTACCGATTAAACCATCCATGCAGCGTTGCATCTGCGTATACCCGAATGCAGTGTATTCATGAACAGTGGACGAGCGGTATCCACTTATTTCCATCCACTGAACTCTGCACGTCCCATTTTAATGTCTTTTGCTTTAAATATTGCCATTTTTTCTCCATATCTGGTAACACATGGTCACTGTTTCTCTCAGAAAATGTTAGTGTGTACTTACTTTCCAAGTCTACCAAATCTACGTGCGTATCACAATGGTATTTGGTGAATGTCTTGGTTAAATGCACTTCATCAATTAAGTGCCAGCAGGATTCCACCAATGATGCTCCACCGATCAGCCATGCATTGTTAAAATGACTAAAATGGTCAATGTTATTAACTAAAATTGCCCCGTGGGCAATTCGATGTGATTAGAACTTACTACGAAGTTTAGTCGATTTCGCAATGGCTTAGTGGGTAGGCTTTCCCACGTTTTTCTACCCATTATAATCACCTGCCCCTCAGTCAAACGCTTGAATCTCGGCAAGTCGCTTTTAATGGAATCCCAAGGCAATTTTCCATTCAGTCCAATGCCACCATCAATATCACAAGCAAGTATTAATTTCATTTTGCATTACTCAGAATTTCATTTGTGGCAGATTGGACCACATCCGCAACCGATGCAACATTTAAAATGATTTCAAATCTCAGTAATACTTCATCAAGTTCATTCAACTTTCGGGTTACCACTTCTTCGATTTCCTCTGGTTCCAATCCCTGCTTGATGAGGGTGTCCACGTTTATAGTGTGTTGTTTTTTTCCATCAAGTTTACAAACAATTTTTTAATAAACTCGATTGGGATTTTGCTTTTTTCAACATCTTCTAAGATGTGTTCCCATTTACGAATGTACTCGGGGGTTGCCATATTAATTTACGTTAACGGTGCGTGGGCGACCACGTGTCTTTTTGATAACACCAGTCGCTATCGATTGTTCAGCTTTTTTGACTGTGGTTTTACCGAAGCTTGTTCCTCTGTGATCAATGATGGTGCAAGTTGCTTAACTTCACCTTTTAGTCTAGTAGCTTCTGCTAAAAGACCGCGAGCATCACGCTCCATCTTTTCAGCCTGAGACAACATTTGTTGTGCAATGTCTGCATCACTCAGTGCACCATTATTTTGCTTTATTGCCGATTTCTGATTCATTCTTCTGGCAATGTCTGCGGGGTCTTGCATCCCACGACTACTGTCAATTTCCTTCATGCGCTTAATTGCGTCCTCGCCCTGCTGCATTTCATTTAGGAGGGTGTTAAGTTCATTCATTTAATGGTCTGGTTTGGGGCAGGCGTAACTATAACGTCCACGGTTTTTACTTTTTTCAGCATTCCCTCAGTGTGAAGCACATGCAAAATTATTTTGCCGTCCTGTGTGTAACTGCGGTTTAGGGCATCTGCTAAACTTTCTGATGCTGTCCATATCGCTCTCGATGCATTTAATGAGTGAATCATGCAGCATACGATTCAGCGTCTCCGTGTAGACCACCAATGCCATATGCTGTTCACCCGGCACTTCACGGTATATGATTGCGCATTTGCGTCCTGCTACTTGTCCAATATGTTTTAAAAAACTCATTTAAATCTCTTATGGGTTTGTACAAGTATTTAATTGAGTGCAATGTTCTTAAAAAATTTCTATACCAGAATTTATAAATACTCGATGAAATACTACAAAAAATAGAAATAGATTTCTATGACGAAATTATACAGGATTCCGTTAATATTTAATGACACAGAAGCCAGATATATATAATAGGACACAGGATGCCACTTACTATCCACTAAATGTTACCGAGTTTAAGCAACATTGCCCAAAATTGGACGCTGGTTTTATGAGACATGGATTGACTTGTAACTGGGTAGTAGCATTCGTGATGAAGGATAATCGTGATTGTCCAATTCACGTGGATGGATACCCCCAATCGGCCCGAATTAATTTGCCTTTGTTGAATTGTAAAGGCACCAATACAATATTTTTCTCTGGTGGTGAGTTTAATAAAAGAATGGTTAACGCCAACACATCAGTTGGGTCATGGATGCCATCAAGTGTTCATGGGCTTAGAATGGCTGGAATTGTAGAAATAGATGCGCCTACGGTATTATTGGTGAACGAGCCTCATTCAGTTGTCATTTCGGATCAATTTCCCAGAATAACATTGTCTTTGGGTTTTGATATAGACCCCGTATTTTTACTATCAGATTAAATTACTATCAACCAAGCGTAGCATTGGTTCCCCTTACGATAGACCATTAATGGGTCCATTTAAAGGATATTATATAAATCATCGAATGAAGGATTGTCATTAAATCGCATGGTGAATACCCACCGCTCTTCTGGTCCAGCAACGGCAGAATGAGGGGCATCGACTCTGACTAGATACGTGTCATCAAACTCGATGGATTCATCTACTATGGGGGGTTCAAACCATACTACATCATGGAATATGAGTCCATGCCTGACTGCACGGATTAGCTTATATTTTCCGGAATACCATTGGTATTTGCTACCAACACATCCCACCAAAGGAATGTTTATTGCACATTTTATTAATTCATTATTACCATCTACGTGTATCCCCTGAACATGATTTGGTTCTCTCAGATATGTTTGGCAATATAATAGATTTGGTATCCCTTTGGAGTTTAATTCACGGTTAATAATATCAGTCAACTCATCTGGAGGGGTATGCCGGACTTGCAATTGCAAATTCCACTTTTTATTCTGATTTGGATTATCGTGTCATTGATTGCGAATTGTTTGATCAGACCAGCACACTCAAGATTAATTTGAAGTATCTCATCAAAAGCTTATAGTATGTGGTTCATATATTTTTATGCTTGAGTTAATCAAATCATCAATTGGCTCTAGGAAATATAGTTGTAGTAGAATTTTTTTGTTCTCGGGGTCATAGTCTGTACCATGCCAAGCATGTTTGTCATTGTATGCAAACCAATTAGTAGACTCCGGCAAGTCAATATATGCACGGTCAGACTCATTTGGTTTAGTAAAATACCACTGACGTGCATTGGATGGGTAGTGCAGTAATGCCCTAACCTTCCAAGTATCGATATTATCATCACTATGTGGGACCACATCCGTCATGCTTTGAAGTAATCTAACTCTAAACAAACTACGCAATTTTAAATTAATAATTGCGTCACGCAATAATGGCAAATCATTGCGTATGTCAAAATACGGACATTCCCACGAAGTGGGTATATTTCCTACCTTAAAATATCCAGTCCTCGCCATATGTTATTATCACCTATTGTTGACTGTGAACTGCTATGATTCATTGATTTTTTTACTGCAATGTCATTATGAGTATTCCATATATTCCAAAAAACATCCCAATTATCTGGTGCTATTTTAGGTAAATTTAGTGGAGTATAGACTATCATAACTGTATTTATCAGATAAACATACAGTATGCACGTCATGGTGTTTTCACTCACAGTTCAGTGTGATTATGACATTTTCAAAGAAACCTAAGGGTATACATTGCCAATTCATCAGAATCTTCAAAATGTACTAATTGTGAATCAATATGCATTAAACTAAATTTTGCTGAAATTGAAAATCTTCCAGTGGTGTTTGCCAAAATCCAATCATAATTATCTGACGTAAATGTATGTGCCGGGGTTTTGACAAAACTTGGCGGGGGTGGATCGACTTCTCGGTTGGCATGATAATCAATTACTGAGTTATATGGGTCAAACGGAATGGTCATATACAATTTCACCATGTTTTATCAATTCACCAAACGAAGTTGGGTCATTCTTTGCCAAAGCATCGATTACCTCAATGCGAAGATTCGAATCGAACGTTACCACCGTACCTCCGCCACGGACTGCATCAAACACCATTTTACGAATAATGTTGCGCCCATGGCATTGGTCTGGTTCTCCCTTTAACACATAATATGCTGAATCAAATCCAGCTTCGGTTAAATTCAAAAGGGACACTAATGCCCCTTTCTTCACCAATGCGATGTAATTATCACTCATCGTAGTATGCAGTCTGTCCGTGAGGTGCAGTGATGGTTTTGCTACCATGAATGACCCATATTGTGGGAATCAAGTCATCTGGTCCCCACGCATCACAATACCCATCTGTAAACACGATCAGTCGTTCAGGCATTTTATCCAACTTTGCAACATGATCAAAGATAACAGGAAAGTGAGTGCCGCCACCGCCACCTGGTTGATATTCGATACATCTTCCATGTTTTCTGTGCTGTATCCTTGGATGCATGGATGCTAGTATCAAAGCAAAATACTGTCAATTTATATTCATTGAATGCGTCCATCATGCCGCCAATTTCACTAACAAAATCCTTGCATTGCTTTTCAGAAATTGAGCCGCTGGTGTCGATTGCCACCGCCACATCAATCCGCTCACCGGGTGTTTGGCCGGGCAAGATTGCTCCCAAGTGCCAGCTTTTACGATGTACCCGAGTCCAGCTAAAATCAGCTTTGATCAGGCTTGTCAGGCTGGTTTTGATCAACTCACGCCAATCCATAATTGGATTAGTCAACTCTTTGACCATTCGCTCAATGTTGCCGGGGATCGTGCCAGCTTCGGCTGCCTGTGCAGCCTGCACAATCGCTGAGCGAAGATCGTCCTTCAGTTGTTCCTTTTCTTCTTCGGACATTTTAATCCGACCTTTGCTGCCTTCACCCTGTTTCGGCTCACCATCCTGCTCTTCGCCCTCTTCATTTTCTTCCATGTGTTCATCAAGAAGTTGACTGAGCAAGTCCTCAATGGAAATCTTTTTGACTTTCTTCATCAAATCATCATAAATTCTTCCGCTGATTTGCCAGCTATTTTTCTTCATACAATGCTGGAACCGTGGTGATGAAGGTGCCAATATTATGTTTCTTCAAGTCCGCATTGATGGCGTAGTCTGCTGCAATGTTCCACAATTGAGGGTCACGGGATTCGCGGCGAGACATGTGTGAGTATGCAACATGCAAAATTTCATGCGAAATTAAGAATTCTACTTCACCATCTTTCAAATCGTTAATAAACTGTGAATTGTAGTAAAAGTACTTTCCATCAGTTGCCGCAGTTTCACACCACTCATCGGCATTGATCAATTTGAGTCGAGTGCCAAGATTGCCGAAGAAAGGCTGTTTGAACCACAGAGAGATACGGGCAGTGATCAATGCTTCACGTGCGATTGCATCACGTGCCTTGTCAAAAGGCATGATGCGGGATTTGTTGCCCTCGATTGAGCCACTGGTGCTTTTTTTAGTTGCCATTGTTGTTCCTTTACTAATTTCCGAATTCTACACTATATTTTTCTTTAAGTCAATCACAATTTGAGTAGCATCAGAAGATAATCTTCTTCGGTATCGTAGAATTTCCTGACTTCTTGTTTCCAAGTTTGGAATTCCATATATTTGCCATTCAGCCACCATTCCACAAACTCACCACTTTCCCATTCAATGGCGGGACCATCTTCTCTATGGAGAATAGTCAGTTTTGCATCTTTAAAGTAAAAGATGTCCCCAATTGCGTTAACATGTGTGAAGGATTTCATAATTATAAAAGGGGAGCATTCTCCCCTTTTATCACTTTGCTGCCAAAATGTACTTTTGGTATTTGCTCAAGAAGTCCTTGAACACTTTCGATTTTGCCGGTGTAATCGGCAGCTTATAGGTACGAACCGCAATTCGACCACCCATGACAATCAGTTCAGTTTCAAAGTTGTCCATCATGAATGTCAAGAAATTATCTACCATTTCATGAAATTCTTCGACTGTCTTTGTTTTATTGTCAATCGCATCTTTGAGTTCATAGCACATCGAGGTTGTCAATGCATACATAGCACTCAATTCTTTCACAGCCAGTTCCTTGACCTTACCGGACAAAATATCCGTTGGGTTTGGCAATGCCGCAGCATGTTTACGATGAGCTTGGAATTTGATTGCCAAGCCTTCGCCGACTGAACCCGAAACCAGATTGTACAGTGTTTCGTTATCCAGTTGACTCTTAATCAGGTCACTGACAAATACCCAAGAACGTGGTGTGGCAAATGCATGACCGGTGGATTTCGGGTCAAATTCATACAAGTCTTGCTTTTGACTGGACAAATAACCAACAACATCAGGATGCACCGAATTGTTGACAGCCCAATCTTGCCAAGATGCGAAATCGGGGCGCATTTCAATGTGCACGAACCGGTTCGCCAATGGTTTCGGCATGGCATAAGTGACACCCTTATCACCAGCACGGTTACCCGCTGCAATAATTGCCACATTATCGGGCAATTGGTATGTGCCGATGCGACGATTCAGAATCAACTGATAGCCAACCGCCTGTACGCTTGGAGCAGCAGAGTTCATTTCATCCAAGAAAAGAACAACAGTTTTGTAGTTTTTGGCAAATTCCTCAGTAGGAAGCTCACCCAATTGATACCATTCCATAGTTTTAGTATCGTTGTTTGGCACGGAATACCACGCAAATCAGTTTGGTCCAGTTGGGACATACGAAGATCAATCAGCGCAGATTGATCGCCATCGTTCAGTTCTGCGGCAATTTGTGCCACAACATCGGATTTACCAATGCCCGGTGCACCCCATAAAAATACGGGACGCTTTGCTTTAATAGCTACGTGCAGTGCACGGGTGCTTGTTGGGAGGTAAGGGTGAGGGATTCAGTTTTGCTCATTTAAAAATTCCTTAAAAATTGTTGAGGGTTGAATTGTTACATAGAATTTTGCATTTGTCAAGTGGTTTTTTTGTTCCCTTGAAATTCAATTTCTAGACAAGATCGAATTGTGTCACACAAAACCGAATCTGTCAAGTGCTGTGGTTATTATACCACATGTACACAGAATTCCCACAATCCCAAAATCGATCATATGAGTTCTGTTGCATATTTTCCCACTCAGTTTTTGATGCGTCAAAAATTTTTAACTTAGATGCAAGCTTGTGTTTTTGATATTGCATTCTGGACTCAAACGTTCTGTACCGATAGGTATACCAATAATTCGGTTTTGATACGGAAGTTTTGATAAAATCTAAGCATTCATACAAATTGCCGGTGTTCCATCTAAGATCACAATAACTAATAATGGATGTTGGAGAATGTTGTTTCTTAAAATGGGACAAAAGTTTACTTGCCCCTCCCACTACATTCGTCCCATGCAACTTGCATATCTGATCAGTTCATATTCCGCTTTTGTCGTGAATCTCGGCTTTCCGAATGTCATCATTGCGACCAATATGTCATTTTCATATAGACCATAATTTACCTTTGATTGCGACCATCCCTGTACGTGATTTTCGGAAAGAAATGATTTTGCATCTGGTGGATTTACTGTCCGAAGTGTGCACTTTCTTGCATGTATTCGTCTATTTTTCCCAACCATGCTGAGTATTCTAGATTTTACCAATTCCTTCTTGTTTTTCCACTCATAGTCCGTTATCTGAACCAATCTATATCCAATCTCGTTGCACTTGATCATTTTATTAAGATGATAACTTTGATCTTTATTGTAGCGAATTTCAGAATGCCACGCAAGACATTAAGTTCTATGCATAATTTATGAGATTCGATAACAATGTCAATTTCTTTAGGCGGGATAATTGACCTCACAGATGATTCAACTCGATACCATTGTCCGACAAAAATTCCCGCAATTCTCGCTCATGTGAAGATATATTATGCCTACTGACATCTATTCCCAAATTGTTTTTAAAATTCAGAATTAGTTGACTATGCGATACCCCCAATATTTCAGCAATTTCCTGTACGGACATTTTTTCATCCTCATACAGTTGCCTCATCTGAGCTTCGTCATTTTTTAAATGATAGACATGTTCGGATAGGTGTGATTGCGATGACGTTTTCTTCCATATTTGAAAATTGGACTCGTCTATTTTGTTTTTAATAATGTCGGATTTGGATGGGTTATCTACCCCGTACCTTTCCATATTAGTCTGTTTTATTTTTTTTCCTGCAGTTCAGGGGAAGAAAATGGATTTGAGGCTCCATATTTTTCGATCATAATGGCATCAATAGCTTCCTTGCCCGCCTCTGATGACAAAAAGGTGGTGGAGCCATATCGCTCGACACAAGTATTATGATCTTTTTCTGGATTTGTTTTTAATTTAATAAGTTCTGCATAATTCATATCCATATTTATAGCATAGAATTTGGTATCTGTCAATCACTTTTAGGGCTAAATATTTATATGAACAAAATTATCCCCATACGCGTAGATCGGACCAACGAGAACCACAATACTAGACTAGTAGAGTGGAGACTTAGTAATGTGTGCAATTACGACTGTAGTTTTTGCGCACCTCAGTTCAAAGATGGTAGTAAAAAGTTTCTAGAATTTGACACATATGCTGCTGTCATTCGGAGGCTCATTTCACAAGACCCATCAAAAAAAGTGTGGATACAATTTACTGGCGGAGAGCCAACGTTGTACCCTCGATTGATCGATCTTTTATCGTTGATCAAGGAATGTGGTGGGTATACATCAATGATCAGCAACGGGAGTAGAACAGCTAGGTGGTGGAGGGAACTCGCAGATGCAAAGGTGTTGGATCGTTTATATTTGACGCATCATCCAGAACAGGGGGCAAAGCGAGTCATACGATAGAAATTAACAATATAATGCAATCAACCATACACTGGTCAGTGTTTTCGTTACTGCACAAGCCAATCAAGATTTGTTTAAATTAGCAGTCGTAGACTATTATACCATCTTAAGTGCAGGGAATGCTATTTGTAGTTTAAAACCAATGTCAAGTGAGTCGATATTGCAACCATATTTGCCATCCCAACTCAAACTAATACAACATAATCTACACAAACACAGCAATGATATGCCACTTCTGGATGCCAACAGGAATATATAAACTCGATGCCGTGGTATTACTTGCACAGCCGTGTCACCTATAGTGATGGTAGTGTGCTTGAGGGTTATGCGCAGGAATTTGTAACTAAGTCGGAGACCAGTTTTGAGGGATGGGAATGTGACATTGGTAAAGATATGTTAATATTCGAAATTGATCAGGTCTTCCGAGGGGTATGCAGGGTTGGTGGAGCAATTTCCAGCATATATGAAGAGTTTAATTGGATGACTGACAGTGTAATATGTAACAAGGTTGAGTGCAATTGTAGCATAGATTTCGCTGCACCCAAGAGAAAAATTTAAATAAACCTGCTTCTCCGTCAATCTAGTTTGCGTTTCTCGTTAGGAAATTTACTCGTATAGAGGTGGGTTGAAAGTATTTTTCTACTATGGAAATTGCAACTTTCGTGTCAAATTCCTTACAACTAAAAACGTCAAAATAGGCAGTGCCATCTAGTTCCATGAAATGAGCACATATATTTGAGGTAGTGATTAGCTGCACCAAGCTGTATCCTTGCTTTGGATCTCCCGGCAACAGATACTCAATGAGTGGGTCACCGTGAGCGGTCATATCTATACCGGATACCAAATCCTCTACCCATCGCAAGATATTTTCTCTGTCATCGATGCCTTTGCATCCCCCGCAATCCAACATTAAATGGTAACCAAGTATTTCATAGATCAAAGTATATCACAAAACATACCAAGGCAAGTTCTTTCGGTGAATCTGATGTCAGTTCGATTGTTTTCCAAGTAATACTACTTAAAACTTCATCAAACGTGTGGCTATCCCAAGTGAATCTAAGTATTTGCCTAACACTGTTTGGTTTACTAACTTTGACAGTGTGTATCTTGTGTACGTCCAACAAATAGCAATCCATCACATTAGCCTTGAATTCCCCTATTTGCTCCACCCCCGCTTGATCATAGAAGGTAAGACTGGATGGTTTATGCACCCTATCTTTATTGGTGAACTGCCAAAATGACGTAACGTCATCTCCCGAACTTAAGTATATGTTCATGGCCACTGACCATCCATCAGTGTGAAGCGTTGGACCTGGGTATAATATCTCAGTAAGGTTAATCGTGGTTGGTGGTATACCAAAATTAATTTTGTCCTTAATAAGTTCATTCAAATAATTCATGTTTTTTATTCTGTATTCATTGAACATCCTTGTTTTCATTGTACGGTCGCCCTTCAGTTTTTCAACATCTGGATGTATTTGAGGAATGTTGAGTTTTAAAACATATACATGTATTTATCGATAAATAATAATATTATGATATCAAAAATATGCACACATGCCGATATACCAGACATTGTTAACATGTACACTGAAGCCAAAATTTGGCAGAACAAGCATCAACCTGATGTAAAATTTGAAGCGTGGTCTGACCCATTTACTGTTAATAAAATACTATCCACGGAAGGGCAATACCTTGCAGGTACATGGGAAGACGAAAAATGGTGGCGGCAGTGCTTGGTACATTTTGGCAGGGCGTTCCGAATTGGGCATTGACCAATATTATCACCACAAGCGCACTATAAATTTAAACCTAAGAGAAAATGGGATTGCGGTGCTACCGAGACACTTATTAAATCTGCCGAGAATGGTGGGTATTATAAATTTTATACGCTGGTATCAGAGAGACAGTACAAAAACAAAAGGGTAATGAATATATTCCAACATCATATCCCAATTTTGCAAGAATATATTTACGTGACTGAAGATGCTATCAAGCCAAATGAGAATTCAAAATTTACTGCTTTTAATAATATTTTGCAATTACGAACTGGACCAACTTGGACTGACCATACCGTATATATACGAAGCGCTACCGCAATGAATCATCGGAGAACTTTTCATAACCGAATAGCTCCGATAAATACGCAATAGGAGAATAACGCATGTCATTCACAGTCAAAAAAACATTTACAATCACGGATTCTACATACATTCCGCAAGATGACGCACTTTACTTTATCACAAATTTCTACAACAACGAATGATAGACGATGGGGTCATCCAAAATCCAATAGTACATCCCAATAATTTCTTATTGGTGCTGGAATTTTGCAAAGCACCGTATTACGAATCAGGTAAAATCATCAGTAACACGATGACTCAAGTTAATCCCACTACATATCATTGGACTGGGGTTTTCGAATCAGTAGAAATATATAATGAATATTGCACTGATTTGTTTAAATATTTCGGCACCGATTTTAACAATTCAGTAACAACATCGAATATTTCATTAGTTATTGAATATGTCGATAATGAATAAACATCACGTAGAAGGAACATTAAAATGGATTTGAAAAAGAATTATTAGATTTGATCTTTGAACTCAACGCAGTTCCAGCAGACGATATCGTCAATGCAAAAAATTGGAAGGCTGCGGGAATTGACAGTCTAGATACAATTGAAATTCTTATGGAAATATGCGACCGATATAAAATAATCATCAAGGAAGAAGACGAGGAAAATCTTACAGATTTTTCCCTATTACTTGAATATGTTTCTACTAAGTTATCAGAACAGAATGGGATATGAGTTTCAAAGCACAATTAAACACAATACATGTATTAAATCATTGTGTATTTTTGTATTTCCTGTGCAGCACCAATAATTATTGGTTGCTATTAATATCCTTCATACTCTACAATTTAATAACGATGGTGGGAGTGTCCGGCGGATTGCATCGTTATTTCACTCATAAGTCTTTTCAAACCTCTAAATTATGGGAGAACATAATGCTATTTGCGAGCATTCCTGCTACAGTGGGCACTCCATTGACGTGGATAGCGGGGCATCGATTGCACCATGCATATTCTGATACCCATAAAGACCCACATAGTCCATACTCGGTTGGGTTACTTAATAGCTATATACACAACTGGCAAGAGTTAAAAGTCTCATCTTCTATTGTGGCGGACATAATGAGAAACAAAACTGCTAAATTTATTCATAGTCACTATATGAAACTATTAGCGATTTATGTAGCAATATTATATTTGATTGATCCAACTGTTGGAATCATTTGCTATAGTATTCCGGCAGTTTTCATGTTTCATATAACAGGTTTGATAGATTCAGTATGCCATACATATGGCTATAGGAATTTTGATACCAATGATAAAAGTAAAAATAATGCACTAATTTCATTACTGTCAGTTGGCGAAGGGTTGCACAATAACCATCATGGAAATGCAGCAGCGGCAAAATTTTCAATAAACAAAAATGAGATAGACCTTACTTGGTATTTCATAAAAATGATAAGGAAGAAAAAATGATTAACATTGAATAGATACTACAAAAGAAACAAAATATGAAAAGCAATGGTATTCTCCTGCTACCCAATGGCCAGCTTTACCTATTAGATGGTGCCGCCTTCCGGACTATTATAGTTTTGACTTGGAAAGGCTACGTGCAGAGTTAAAAGAGGTAGAAAAAGAATACCCATTTAAACCGTTTATGCTTAATGACCGCGGTCATAAAAGAATGACGTATCAGGGAATTTGTCTTACCGCAAGAGAAGATAGCGAATCCCCTGAATATGATGGGATGAAGTTGTTCTCAAAGGAAGGGGACAACGATAAAAAATCCATTCAAATTCGTGACACATTTAACAGTTATTTCGTAAATGATACAATGTACAATGAGGGGGTTGGACCGGATTCAATGTTCGAACTAAATGAAAAGATTTTCTCAAAACCCACGAAGGCATACACCGGGTATATAGCAGAGGTCATAAATAAGTTTCATTCGGCAAAAACTAAATGCAGAATTCTGAAGTTGAAACACCGTGGGGTCGTGCCTCCTCATGTCGATTTTCCATACTATCAGCAAATCCGAGTACATGCATCTTTATATACAAACGATAATGTTTGGTTTGAAGTTGAGGGGCATAGGTTTCAAATTCCGGCTGATGGCCATTTTTATTGGTTTGATACCGTAGAAATCATGCGGTAGTAAATGAAGGAGTTGATGAGAGGATTACACTGAGTGTTAACTTGTCAGTTTACGACGGTGAGTATACCCACAACGACAGTTTAGTTGACTTAATTAACCAATGCAAGATTTAATATGAATTATTTTGAATTAGAACCAGAAGATAATATATTTCATTCGGTGATTGCCGATGTAACGCACCGATGTAATATGGCATGTGCTAACTGTTATATCCCAAATAGGGATATACCTGATATGGATATTGACAAATTAAGAGACTGTATCTGCAAATTCCCAAAAAGAACAGAAATAAGATTGATCGGGGCCGAACCAACTGTGCGGCGTGATCTGGCTGATATTATTAAATGATTAGACAATCTGGACACAGACCCATGTTAAACACCAATGGCTTGAAAATTGCCAATGAGAATTATATCAGGAAATTGATTGATAGTGGACTTAGGGTATTGTCCATAAGTATGAATGGGGCAGATTTAGATAGTTTATATTTGAAAACTGATAATATGCTATGTGCTAAGCGCAAAGTCAAGGCTCTCAAAAATTGCGTCAGCATGAACATGTTTGTTAACATTAACTGTCTTATAATGAAGGGAATTAATGATGCAGCTATCGGTCGTCTCATTGATATGTGCAAAGAATTGGATCACAAGATTGTAATAAGATTCAGAAATATTGGTCAGTTGGGCAGATATTCCTTGGAAAAGAGGAAAATTATTCATACGATGAGCTTATTGATTTGGTGGCGGCAACCGCTGGGGTTGATCCAAAATTGGTTCGATCACAAAACATAGTAGATGGGTATGAAGAAGACCATAATGTACTGTTTCAGGTTCCCAATACGAAAATTTGGATTAAAGTTACGGATTGGTCTCCGGAAGATTCTGCTATTCCCGATCCGGGTAGCAAGAGACGGGGCAGAATCACCGAAGACTTCAAAGTAGCTCCATTTTTTGAACATGTGAAGCAAAATGAATTTGGATATTGATTACAACTTTTATACCCTCAATTTGCCCAAGTTACCCGAGGATTGAAGAATCATATCAGGTCGCTTGTTCTCGATTCCGAATATGATGAGAAATACAGATTGATATGCAATAGATACCACAGAGACTTCAACTATGTTGATCGCCTAGAATTCCACGTGATGATAGGCTATCAGCATACGTGGATGAGCACTTTGTTCCATTGTTGGGGAAGCCGGTCATGAGTTTAATCCTATGCATTAGAAACTACAGGGAAGGGGTGGCGTGTTTTCCCGTGCACACCGACCAAGATAGGAAGGTTGCATTTAGCTATGTCATTGATTCGGGTGGATCAAATGTAGAACCGTATTATATGACAAGAAAAACATAAACAAAGAACACTCGGATATTATTCGGTATAATAAAGTAAATCCAGTGGTGTCTAAAAAGTTAGAAGAGGATGTTTGGTACTTCTGGAATCCTAGAGTATTTCACAGTGTTGAGGGCGTGGATACGACTAGAATAAAAATTGAACTAGTGTTGAGGAGAATGACATTAGTTATGAGGATTGCTTGGCGGAACTCATTCCTCTAATACAACCATAGCAACTATTTGCTTCCCCTCTTCGGAGGTTGACACGTGAGCCTTGATGTCAGGGTGATTAGCAATTGCATGTGTGGCCGCCCCAATTCATCTTTGGTTATCTGCATATCAGTCCAATACATTGACTTACGTATACCAGTCCCATATGCTTTGCCGGTTGCCTCTTTGATTGCCCAACTCTTTGCTAGATAAAGTATTTGAAGTGAATTTGGCAACCCAACATAGGTATCGTATTCTACTGATGTCATATTTGGCAGCTAGTTTATGCTTGGCTACTCCACCCAAATGGAATCGATCCATGTTAGTAATATCCGTGCCTATGCCTATATATCATAATGGAGTCTCTATTTGGACATAATTCCCGGGCACCAATTTGGTCCGCAACATCAATTTATTATCATCTGAGGTGGGGTATTCAGCAAGCAAATACTTGTATATTGAATGGCGCAATTCTAAGAATTCATCTGAATAAAACCATTCTAGTCCATGAAGTTTTTTCTTACTGTCCATGCCCAATCCGACAAAAAAATCATCCTTGAATTTAAAATAGTCATCATCACTTGTCATTTTTTTCCATTGGTGCTGATATACACTATAAAACAATGCACTAGTATAGCTCCAATAACGCACTAAACCGGGATACCCATGCATAGTAGCATAGTTCAGTAATGAAAAATCTGTTCCCCAAACACCCATAATTTCTTATTATTCTCAAATCAAATCCTGGTCCCCTTGACCAGTAACAAAGAAACCATTGAAGTCTTTAATCCCATGCATATAAACAAAATCGTAGAACGAATTTGACCTAGTTTGTTTAGCATACTCTTTATATAGGCCAGAAGCGAACAACTCATACACATCGACTTTTATTATCTCTTGTCGTATATTATACTTTTGCACAATTTAATTGACTGCTCAACATCAATTGATTTCGATTGTTAGTATAATCAAACGTCAATGCAGTGCAATCAATTCCATCTTCTTTCATTGTCTTTATTGCATATGTACTATCGTGACCACCACTCAGCATGAACAATATGTCATTTGATCCGGCTTTTTCCTTAATCATATGATTGTTATATGACAGTGCCTCACGAAATGGTAATACGTCAGCATTACGGGGTGGATCAAATTCAATATGAAACTGATCCTGAGCACAATTGCGCAATTTTTGTTCTATTCCATTGAATCCATATCTGAACCAAGAGTTATGAAATAATTCTGTCATTAATAATCCCGCATTAATGATTGTTTGAATGTCCACTTGACAATAATATCAGTAGGATATAATGACTCTTGACACAATCCATTTATCAAAGTAAATTTGCTTTTGGTGTTTGCTTTTATTATCTCTAGTGTCACACCGGGAGTCATATAGTCATGAAATTTTGAGTCAGGGGGGAGATACCTTTTCATCTCTTCCCCGTTAATATATGAACGATGTGTCTTGACTGTATATATAGAAAACTATTGATTCCAGTGTTTTCCCATTAGTTAACAGTTGCTTCTATCAGTTCAGGAATACCAGACTGTGCCATATCGAATCGCAAACTTTTTCTAGTAGTTACTAATACAAAAAAACCACGATGGCAGGGCACTGAGTGCAGCACTCATTAACATCGACCCTAGATTGCCATCAGCGTCAAAGTAACCCATTGTCACTGGATTTTTAGCTCTAACATTGTTCATGAATTCGTCAAGTTTTTGTACTCTACTGCCCTAGTTGCTATTTTGTCATGCGCAGTTATTAACTCATGCACTAATTTATAATCTTCTTCGGTAACTATCTGCTTTATCATGTCGTCCTAACTAAAGGTAGAAATATTGTTCCGGTATCAAATTCATACCAATTACCCCAAAATTAAATTCATTGGGGGCTTGGTGGTGATTATTATGAAAACCAATCCCCATGTAAGATACCCCAAAATTAAATTATTATGAGACATATCATTGGTGTCAAAATTTCTATAGCTTCCCCACAATTTAGTATGTCCCGCAAAATTAATAAAGTTATCAAATATAATTGAGATGGCCGCCGGTAGGCATAACAATGTCAGGCTCAATTTCCAATCAAATAATGCTAGAATAAGCGGAACTGCCCACAAAGTCTTATTGATTACGATGAAACCAAATATGGTTTTGGTTTACGTAATAAATTACCAGCATAAGCTAGATTAATGATTGGGTTTTTCTCCGTGATCTCGACTGTCCATCCAAAAAATGAATACCATTTACCATGTATTGGACTGTGAATGTCCCTGATAGTGTCACTATATCTATGATGATATCCTCTGTGCAACCGCAGTCCATGTAATACTTGACCCTTGTCCCCCCAATGATCCAAGGAATAAAATCAGATTTTCTTTCCAAGTTGGGATATTAGGATAGCATTATGGGAAAACAGTCTATGATACCCAACTGATATCCCGAGTCCAGCTATTAGCGTCCATCCCAATAGTGTGAACCACAAATAATTTGCGGATATTATTCCCATGGATAACAATACCACAGCTAATAACCCAAGTATAGTGAATGGGACGAAGCTGAACCAAGTATACTTAGATATAGACGTGAACATACGAATATTTATCTAGCGTTTGGCATTTAAATAAATATTCGTATGTTCAATAAGCCACCCAAAATATTAGCACACAAATCTGCACTTAATAATAGCAATTTTGCAGTTCCTGAGTATATTTTAAACAAAGGCAATAATGTGACCAATCTATTACATAGATATTGCCCACACAGGATGTACCCGATTGCAGAAACTGGAGAGTTTGTCAACGAAATGACATGCAAATTTCATGACTTAAATGGGACTTTAATGGAATACCAATTAATAATAATAAAAAATTAACCTGCGGTATTATACCAGATAGCAAATCCGGTTTAATCACATTGAACTTTGACGAGCCAGATGCACAGTGGATACAAGATTTGTCCAGAGAAAAAGACTTGGTATATTCTCATTCCACTCAGGGCACTAGCACCGGAAGTTGGCTTTGGTTCATGGATACCGAAATTGACTTGCTGCATCTTACCAAGACAGGAATACATCCATGGCTATCGCATACAATAGAACCGGACAGCATTGAGCTTTCCAACGGGGACACGTGGGTATGCCAAACACATCCATATGGGTGGTGGGTTTTTGTTTATCCGTTCACATTAGTAGAATGGGGAGGAAAGGGCAGATTAGCAATTAGCTATACTATCCAAATGACAAAAACTCCGAATTTGGCTTTAGTTACATGACGCAATATTATTACGATCCAGACATAACTAGTGAACAAAAAGAGTTTTTTGAGATGATCGACACCGTGTATAAAGAAGACTTGGAGGCGTAGAAAAGCTAAAGGGTCCATTTTCCCACTCATGAAGGCAGTCAATCGATATGAAGACCATTGCGTGTTATGGGGCGAGTGGTTTAGGAAGAACCGAACATCCGGTAACATCATTCTCGGTGAACCAAATTCATCACCATCGCCTATTTCATCCGTCATAATCTTTTGAAACTCTATGATAAACTCAGGATATGTCCCAGATGGACCATCTTGCTCATAACCAATTAACTTAGGCTTGCTTCAGTCTGTCCAAATTTCCTGATGAATGGGCACTCTACATGACCATGAACTGCACTTACCGTATAGTTTGTCATTATTAATCTTGTATAATGGGTAAC
The DNA here is from genome assembly GCA_013167095.2 of Daphnia sinensis. Lineage (NCBI taxonomy): Eukaryota > Metazoa > Arthropoda > Branchiopoda > Diplostraca > Daphniidae > Daphnia > Daphnia sinensis. The sequence goes on along the minus strand of WJBH02000296.1, from coordinate 3,332 downwards.
CGGTTGAATGAATTAATGACATTGGGAGTGAATTCGTACCAATCACATAGATTTTCTCTACCAACACTGTGTAAGTACATTGATGCATTGTGATTAGATTCGTGCATAGGAAATTTCCATTCACTCTTAGATGAATAGTCTCCCGCCAGTTCACGTTGCCAGTAAGGCTCACCTTCGCCCATAATAGGGATATTATCTAATTTATCACATAGCCCCAAATGCACGAGTCTTCCTGCGCGTATGCATCCACTTTTTTTAAATAATGCATATGCATCTTTTTCAAAAAAGTCACGTAATGAGAAGTCGATTACTTTATAATCAATGCCCAAGCATGTTGCAATGTCAATTGCCGAACTACCTCACGGTGATTGTAGTCATTCTCATATCTGAATATATACGTATTGTGCTTAATCTTTAGGTCATTGAGGGTTCTTACTATCACTTCACTGTCAATCCCACCAGATAACAACACATCAAATTGTCCAGAAAAATAATCTCTACTAATCATGGCATTATTGTACAGTTCTTGCTTATAAGTACCAATCGGTTCTAATTCAGGAAGATTCAGATGAAAGTTGTACACTGAGTTTTTGTTCGAGCGCACCCCATATTCGATATCGTCAATGCTCCAACTCATCCAGCCATTAAAGAGGGTAATTTCATAGAAGTTTAGATATATTAAGTAGTTTGGTTCTATAGTCTAATTTCTTGTTTGCAATTAGCTCGTCTACATTGTATTTTTTATTAATTTCAAACTTGGTCATACTAGTCAAATCTTGTCCCGGAATACCAAAGGCTTTAAAGTATGGATATGCAAACCCGCCATGCTTAAACTTTTCTGAATTTGATATTTTTCATAAGTCTACGAGAGAATGCAAATGCAGTATCAAATGTCATACCCGTATTAACGTTCTTCCAGCGAATTTCGGTGAATGCGGAATCTTCGATTTGTTCATAGCATTCATATCCATATTTTTCATATTCTAAATCAAATTCTGAATATACGGTCTTATTAATGTTGGTAAACTCTTTTGGGGCGATGAATAATGGTTCAACCACACAGTTATCCAATTTGTTTTTATCAGAGAAAATGAATTCTTCTAATAGTTCTGATTCATTTGGTCGGTCCTTGGGTAACCCAAAATAAATCCAGAGTATGTTAAGATATCCCTGAATTCATTTTTTTTATTTCTTCCAAAAATTGAAACTGCAACATTGGGTCCAATCCCTTGCCTACAGATTTTCCAGACTCGTGGTAATAGTCTCAATTCCAAACAACGCTGACTTCAGCCCTGATTCTGTAATATTCTAGCAGTTTCCGGAAAGCGCATCATCAAGTCTAACCTAATGTAAGTGGTGAACCTATCTTAAATGGTAATTTAGAATAAACATCATCACACAACATTTTAATCTTGTCAATACTATCGTTGTACGTATCGTCCGAAAAAATATATTCGGTTACTCCATGCTCTTCATAATTCTTAACAAATTCATCTAATAGCACAGACGGTTTCTTAATCCATTCACCCTTCGTCTTGCCATTCATAGGAAAAACAAAATTTGCATTTAAATATACATCCCCTACTTACCTCAATGGGCATGCATCCTTTTCATCGATGATATCATTTTTGTCAAATAATATTTGACTTGTATGAAAGTCTTTATACTCTGACCCCTGAACTACACCGGAGTAATCAAGTTTAGGTCCACTTTCCTATTCTTACCCGAACACCAATCAGTGTAGTCTATAATTTCAGTGTCGGAATAGAACTGAAATACCTAAATCCAATTGATCTATCATAAATCGTCTATTACCGCCAGAGATTAATTTTATATTTGGATTTAGTTGTTTGACAAAGTCCACAATGATGTTATTCCATGTGCAATAGAATCATACTTTCCAAATCGCATTTTCAAGATTTTTGTGAGCGAGCATAAGGAAATCCAAAAATATTATACAAAATGTCGTACTAATACCAACCCATAATGTTTTTTCAGATATTACATTACTCAGTACTTCTTTTAAATTTTCATCAAATCCATCGAATGCCGTCAGGTCGATAGTCTGCACGGAATATCCATGATTGCGTAACTCTGTAGCAATCCGAAATGTTCCAGCATATTTAGTAATAGGTGCTACACCATTACATAAAGCAATACGCAATCAGGTTTCATTTAATCCTTTATTAGTTTAATAATCAATCCAGAAATATCAAATTCATACCACCTGTTTTTGAAGGTGTAATCTTTGGGGAATCTGTGGTGATTATTGTGCCATGATTCCCCCAACTAGGTATGGACCATAGCCAGTTTATTCGAACTCAGATCGTTTAGATTGTAGCTGCGATATCCACCTAACCAATTAGGCTTATGTCCCACATAATTTACAATATTACTCATAAGTCCCGTAATCAATGCAGGAACCCAGTGAAAAATAACATTAACCATAATCCACCAATCATGAACAAAATCAAACTATAGGCTGCAAGTATGGCAAAATAATGAGCGATGTAAGAATTGTTGGAATTTGTTCGTTACCATATCCCTCATGCGCCATTTAGTACTATGGTGTACTTCATTGTCATAGGCAAGCGTGAAGATTTTTAACCTTTATATAAAGGGCTATGTGGGTCATCTTTTTTATCACTCTTTAAGTGATGATTGATGTGAATAGCTACCCAAGCCAACGGACTGCCCGTGCCAGCAAAGCATCCAAATATGGAAAATATTTTTGTTATTAATGGGTGTGTAGTATAACTGTGGTGGTTAATAGTCGGTGGTATGTGACCACGATTCCCAAACATCCATAGACAAAAATCCAATCAAGATTAGGGCGGCGGATTCTAGTGTTAAGTCATACAATAGGAATGACAATACAGTGCCAATCAGTGTTATAATAAAAAACACTGGGCACCACGAGTACTACTCGAAAACATTTATTATTTGATTCATTTTTTATTAAATTAATAATCCAGTGGAGTGGATCATATTCTGAATCATTCACCTTGGATGTTATCGACTTTGGGTTAGCATGGTGGTTGTTGTGCCACGCCTCACCATTAATAATGGAAACAGCCATCGATTATTTCTGCTGTCGTCTTTGGTGTTGAAGTTTCGTAACCATTCATATGACCAAAATAATTGAAATGGCTTGACTAATATGAACCAAAAATACTGGCAATACCCATCCAAAATAAATAGCTCAAGGTTTGCAGTCGCCAGTAGAATGGCAATATCAATACAATAGCTATATAATATTTGTGAAGTGCCAGATGTAAAGGGGTCATTAAATTTTAATCAAAAATACATTAAATTTTATCAAATTTAATGTG